>CM029015.1:143213907-143531407 GCA_016801055.1 Panax notoginseng | reverse complement strand
CAGAGGCACCTTCATGTAATTCATCAATTCTTTTATTTAATGCCTGTGCAATTAATTTTAACTCTTTTCCAGAACAATCTTTGAAATCAGAAATGCTACGGGAACAAGACGAACCAGTGGGACTGACTCTAGACTCTTTTGATTTTTTACTGATACTTGACTCTTTTGATTTTTGACTAGAAGGTTCTGTAGATGAAACTGGGAGAACCTTGAGAGAAGAGGCAGGAAATTCTAACTGGACTTGACCTACAATTCTATTGACATCAAATTTGTCCCCCCATTTGACAAACCATTGACGAGTGACTAGGGGAAAAGGATCTGCAGAAGGGGACGTAGGAGATGCATTGTGACTAATTTCATAGGTTGGGGGTTGAATGTGATATTCCCATCGAAGAATCCAGGGAATCTTATATTTACTCACAAACTGGAGAAGGACTGGAACACCCTCATATGCTGGATCAATTTTTTTGTGATTACAAAAATGATTGAGTTGGACTTTTAGGGGATCAGGAAGAAGGTCATAGGTAGAACCAAATCTCGACCACCAATGCGAAAACTAGTATGGGAAATGACTTTTAAATTTATGATCGAACTGAATAAACCAAGAATGACTGTGTGACTCATTTTGATGGAGGAAAACTTTATACCAAGCTTCCATGTAATCATAATAACAAAAAGAGTTATCTTGGTTAGAAAGCTGCATAAGATCAGAGGGATGTTTTCCCCAATCGGACATCTGAATAAACTGTTTAATATATAACAAATGGTAAAGAACTTTGGCTTTATCATTGTTGGCATAAATGGGTTTAATAAAGATTGACTCTGTTTCAATAAGGATGTCCTTATAATACACAAGGGATTTATAAGGAGCAAGGGGCATGAAATGCCAACCAGAAGGAAAGAACTGAGAGGTCAATTTGACTGGGTCATTTCTGGGTTTCATATGAGGTTCAATATGAAATATGAAATTGGTCCATCTAAGCATGTACTCAGAGGGAGGATTACTGGGATTTGGACTAGAGGCTTTGGACTGAAAAGGATCAACTGGAATTGGGTTACTAGCTAAGGCTGAACTATAGGGCTTGGGCATTGTCCCAAGGACAGTGAACTTGTTACTGGTTTGGTAAACTGGGTTTACTAGATGAGGAACCAAGGCTCCTTTTGGTTGATTACTTGGCCCAGTAGGGCGACCCGGACCACAAGAGGTTGATGCACCGCGGATACTCATGATGGATGCATGGTACCTGTGTTAATAAATTCCCGATTGAGAAAATCAGGAATGGAATTGTTACTGCCTTTAATGTATTCAATATCAAAATCAAAGATACTCAAAAGGGCTTGCCATCTAGCAAATGAGTGTTTAGAAGCTATGTTTTCAACATCTTTCTCTGACACATATTTTGCAGATTGGCAGTCAATTCGAACTAAAAATTTTTGATTTAATAAATCAATTTGAAATTTATTAATACATAATATAAGAGAAAGTATTTCTTTTTTAATGATACTATAATTTAACTGTGTATTATTCCATGCACCGGAATGAAAACGGACGATTTGTTCTGGAGAATCTGGAGTTAACTTTTGCTTGAGAATACCTCCGAATCCAATATCAGAGGCGTCAGTTTCAACAATTTTAAATGCAGAATCATTGGAAATACCAAGGCAGGGCAATGCCTTGACGTATTTTTTGACTTGTTGGACGACCGAAGTATGAATGTCTGTCCATGGAGGAGGATTATCTTGCAAACGCTGAAAGAGAGGTTTACAAATTTTCTTGAGGTTTTTATAGAACTTGCCAATATAATTGAGCGAGCCCAGAAACCTCTACAGTTGGGTTTTATGGGTAATTTTATCTGGGAATCTGTCGGCGAATTGGATAGCTCTATCAATTGGCCTTATGAGTCCGCGATATATAATTAATCCAAGAAACCGAACTTTAGCTTGAAACAAGCTGCATTTGGAAAGTGGAAGAATAAGTCCATTGTCTTTGACCGTTTTAAAAAACGATTTCAAATGTTTGACGTGTTCTTCAATGGAATTGGAAAAAATGGGAATATCATCAATATACACAACAATAAAATGACTGAAAGGATTCAAAATATCATTGAGGATATTCTGGAATTCACTGGAAGCATTTTTTAAGCCAAATGCTTGGACATTCCATTCGTAATGACCAAATGGAGTGGTGAATGCAGTTTTATACCTGTCCTCTAGGTGAATAGTAATTTGCCAGAAACCAGATTTGAGGTCAAATTTACTAAAGATGGTGGCATTACTCAACCGTTTAATGAGGTCATCCTTATTAGGCGGGGGATACCTAATCCATTCTAGGACTTTGTTTAATGGCTTGTAGTTGATTACTAACCTGGGAACACCTCTTTCCTTTTCTGCTTCATTGTTAACATAAAAGGCAGGACATGACCATGGGGATTTATTGGGTCTAATTAATTTTTTACTAAGGAGATCATTAATTTCTTTTTTACATAACTCTATTTGTTCATGATTCATTTGAATAGGTCTGGCCTTAGTAGGAATCAAATGTTCTTTGAATTCCTTAGCGTAAGGGAGCCTTACAACATGTTTTTTCTGATGCCAAAAGGCATTAGGAGAATCAGAACAAAGGTTGTCCTTTAAATAAGTTTTTAACTCTTCAATTTTTTCAAGAACATCTTTATGTTGAAGCTGTTCTTCAATTCTTTTGTATTTAATTTCTTCTTTCAAAAAATTTAAATGGGAGGATTTATAGTTTAATAAATTTAATGACTTGGAAATGGACTCTTCTTGAATAAATTTTAAATCTCTTTCTTTTGGTTTAATAAGAAATTTAAATGTTATTCTTTTACCTAAATGTTTACAGCTTAGTCCTTCATTACTGGTAGTAAATGGGTATAACAAATATATAAATGGTAACCCTAAAATGATTTTATCGGTAAGATTGCGAATTAAAACAAATGATGTTTTAAAACACATATTATCTTGACAGATATGCACTTTAGGCAGTTTATATTTTATTTTCATTTGACTACCATTAGCTGAATTTAATTTTTTATTAGTTTTTTTATAGTATTTGGTTGGAATAAGACCTTCCTGGATACAATTTAAATTCGCACCAGTATCAACTAAGGCGGGAAGTCGTATTGAAAAAGTTTTATCGACAACCAAATCAATAGAGATATACCATTTTTGAATGGTAATATCTTTAACTCTTTTAAGAGAAAGACCTTGAACGAATAGATCTGGCTCTTCTTTGATTCCTGAAGATTCTGGCTCATCGTGATCTTCATCACTAGAGGAGGAATCATGAACTTGAAGATCAGATTTCTGACTCTCTAAGTCTTTTCTTAAATTAGAGACTTCAATCTTTAAATTAAAGATTTCTTTTTTAAGTTTATTAACTTCTTGATTTAATTCTAGAAGGGTAACTTCTTTAACTGGGGTTTTAAATCTTTCTAGAGTTTTATTAAAGCTAAATATCGGTTTATCTTTAACTTTAAAAATCTTGTCTTTAACTCTAGTATCTTTGGTTAATAAATCTTTTAACTGCTTAGTATATTGAATCTTAAGCTCAGGATCAGAAATTTTACTAATTAAGTCGATTAAAAAAGAGCTTTCTTCATCCTCTTTGGTAATTACATTTAATCTTTTAGTGCAACAATTTTCATTACAGTTATCAGCACAAATAGTGACTTCTTCTTCGTTACTATCAGTTTCATCGTTACTAGTACTGCTTTTAGAAGAATAGGGGATGTCAGATCCTTCATCATTATCTGCATTGTTTTCTATTCTCATTAACTCTAATAGTTGTTCTATATCTTCATTAGAGATATTTAACTGAGATAATTTTTGTTTTACTTTACATTCATTTTTGTAGTGGCCTTTTTGCCCACAATTGTGGCAAACGATTTTACTCTTATCATAATTTTTAGACCTTTTATCATATTTTTTATTAACTGGTTTGCGTTTATTGTAATAATCATTTTGATTGTTATCTTTTTTATGAGTATGTTTACTTTTGTGACGTTTATATGATTTAGGATGATCAATATGTCTGTGTTTATGCTTTCTTCTAGAGGGAGCAATAGGAGGCATACCATATTGTTCACAAAATGTTCCTAACTCATATTTAGCTTTTTTCTTGTCTTTACTAGCTTGTTTGGCTAATTTAAAATCAATACACATTTTTAAACCTATTTTTTGAATATAACTGATTATGTCACCATAAGTGAGATTATCATAATCGATATATCCTAAGTTTTTACTCAACTCTTCTCTAACCTTATGAGCGAACAATGAAGGCAAACCATTAACAAATTTTTCTTTCCAGAAGGGCTTGTTGCTATCATTTTGCAGCATAACTCTAGAGGTAAACACATCTTTGTACCACCTAAAATCGCTTAAAGTGGGACAAGTGAGATTACTGAGTTGATCGTGAATTCTTTCTGTTATATTACTAGGAGTTCTTACAAAATGTTTTATTATGGTAAAAATTAAAGTATTTACTCCATCTAGCGGACCAACTCCGACATCTTCATCAAAGATGGGATTGCCGTCATCGTCTAACTGGATAGCATGAATTATTGATACTCTAGTATCTTCTGTGAGATGTCTTTCCCACCAAGATCTGAGAATACCAGTGAATCCACTAGCTATTAACTCAACAATTTCTGGTTGTGACAGATTGTTGAATTTTGTGATATAGCTATTTGCTACCATAGACATGTGATTTAATTTGTTTAAAATTTCTTGTTCACTAAGACCGTGTATATTCCATTCATATATTTTGTTGGCCGAAACCGAGAATTGTTTGTCTAGATTTCTCTCTTCGAATTGTAGATCCGGAGGAGTAGGTCTAGAGTACCAATTCCTTGTTATACTAGTGTTTTTGACTGTTAACTTGTTCAGTTGGTCATTAAAATCTGGGACTGAAGTAGAATCAGAATAGTCATCTTGACTATCACTTTCAACTTCAGTTTGAACTTGATATAAAGTAGACACACTACCACTTTGACCAGTTTGAACTAATTAAATCTATTGACAAGTTATTCAAAAAACTAAAAACGGAACCTGGTCCAAGTGGTACTGTGTCTACTTTAGATCAAGTTCAAACTGAAGTTGAAAGTGATAGTCAAGATGACTATTCTGATTCTACTTCAGTCCCAGATTTTAATGACCAACTGAACAAGTTAACAGTCAAAAACACTAGTAACAAGGAATTGGTACTCTAGACCTACTCCTCCGGATCTACAATTCGAAGAGAGAAATCTAGACAAACAATTCTCGGTTTCGGCCAACAAAATATATGAATGGAATATACACGGTCTTAGTGAACAAGAAATTTTAAACAAATTAAATCACATGTCTATGGTAGCAAATAGCTATATCACAAAATTCAACAATCTGTCACAACCAGAAATTGTTGAGTTAATAGCTAGTGGATTCACTGATATTCTCAGATTTTGGTGGGAAAGACACTCACAGAAGATACTAGAGTATCAATAATTCATGCTATCCAGTTAGACGATGACGGCAATCCCATCTTTGATGAAGATGTCGGAGTTGGTCCGCTAGATGGAGTAAATACTTTAATTTTTACCATAATAAAACATTTTGTAGGAACTCCTAGTAATATAACAGAAAGAATTCATGATCAACTCAGTAATCTCACTTGTCCCACTTTAAGTTATTTTAGGTGGTACAAAGATGTGTTTACCTCTAGAGTTATGCTGCGAAATGATAGCAACAATCCCTTCTGGAGAGAAAAATTTGTTAATGGTTTGCCTTCATTGTTCGCTCATAAGGTTAGAGAAGAGTTGAGTAAAAACATAGGATATATCGATTATGATAATCTCACTTATGGTGACATAATCAGTTATATTCAAAAAATAGGTTTAAAAATGTGTATTGATTTTAAATTAGCCAAACAAGCTAGTAAAGACAAGAAAAAAAGCTAAATATGAGTTAGGAACATTTTGTGAACAATATGGTCTGCCTCCTATTGCTCCCTCTAGAAGAAAGCATAAACACAGACATATTGATCATCCTAAATCACATAAACGTCACAAACGTAAACATACTCATAAAAAAGATAACAATTAAAACGATTATTACAATAAACCCAAACCAGTTAATAAAAAATATAATAAAAGGTCTAAAAATATGATTAAGAGTAAAATCGTTTGCCACAATTGTGGGCAAAAAGGCCACTACAAAAATGAATGTAAAGTAAAACAAAAATTATCTCAGTTAAATATCTCTAATGAAGATACAGAACAACTATTAGAGTTAATGAGAATAAAAAATAATGCAGATAATGATGAAGGATCTGACATCCCCTATTCTTCTAAAAGCAGTACTAGTAACAATGAAACTAATAGTAACGAAGAAGAAGTCACTATTTGTGCTGATAACTGTAATGAAAATTGTTGCACTAAAAGATTAAGTGTAATTACTAAAGAGGATGAAGAAAGCTCTTTGTTAATCGACTTAATTAGTAAAATTTCTGATCCTGAGCTTAAGATTCAATATACTAAGCAGTTAAAAGATTTATTAACCAAAGATACTAGAGTTAAAGACGAGATTTTTAAAGCTAAAGATAAACCGATATTTAGCCTTAATAAAACTCTAGAAAGATTTAAAACCCCAGTTAATGAAGTTACCCTTCCAGAATTAAATCAAGAAGTTAATAAACTTAAAAAAGAAATCTCTAATTTAAGAAAAGACTTAGAGAGCCAGAAATCTGATCTTCAAGTTCATGATTCCTCCTCTAGTGATGAAGATCAAGATGAGCCAGAATCTTCAGGAATCAAAGAAGAGACAGATCTATTCGTTCAAGGTCTTTCTCTTAAAAGAGTTAAAGATATTACCATTCAAAAATGGTATATCTCTATTGATTTGGTTGTCGATAAAACTTTTTTAATACGACTTCCCGCCTTAGTTGATACTGGTGCGAATTTAAATTGTATCCAGGAAGGTCTTATTCCAACCAAATACTATAAGAAAACTAATGAAAAATTAAATTCAGCTAATGGTAGTCAAATGGAAATAAAATATAAACTGCCTAAAGTGCATATCTGTCAAGATAATATGTGTTTAAAAACATCATTTGTTTTAATTCGCAATCTTACCGATAAAATCATTTTAGGGTTGCCATTTTTATATTTGTTATACCCATTTACTACCAGTAATGAAGGACTAAGCTGTGAACATTTAGGTAAAAGAATAACATTTAAATTTCTTATTAAACCAAAAGAAAGAGATTTAAAATTTATTCAAGAAGAGTCCATTTCCAAGTCATTAAATTTATTAAACTGTAAATCCTCCCATTTAAATTTCTTAAAAGAAGAAATTAAATACAAAAGAATTGAAGAACAGCTTCAACATAAAGATGTTCTTGAAAAAATTGAAGAGTTAAAAACTTATTTAAATGACAACATTTGTTCTGATTCTCCTAATGCCTTTTGGCATCGAAAAAAAACATGTTGTAAGGCTCCCTTACGCTAAAGAATTCAAAGAACATTTGATTCCTACTAAGGCCAGGCCTATTCAAATGAATCATGAACAAATAGAGTTATGTAAAAAAGAAATTAATGATCTCCTTAGTAAAAAATTGATCCAGCATATGAAGGTGTTCCAGTCCTTCTCTAGTTTGTGAGTAAATATAAGATTCCCTGGATTCTTCGATGGGAATATCACATTCAACCCCCAACCTGTGAAATTAGTCACAATGCATCTCCTACGTCCCCTTCTGCAGATCCTTTTCCCCTAGTCACTCGTCAATGGTTTGTCAAATGGTGGGACAAATTTGATGTCAATAGAATTGTAGGTCAAGTCCAGTTAGAATTTCCTGCCTCTTCTCTCAAGGTTCTCCCAGTTTCATCTACAGCACCTTCTGGTCAAAAATCAAAAGAGTCAAGTATCAGTAAAAAATCAAAAGAGTCTAGAGTCAGTCCCACTGGTTCGTCTTGTTCCCGTAGCATTTCTGATTTCAAAGATTGTTCCGGAAAAGAGTTAAAATTAATTGCACATGCTTTAAATAAAAGAATTGATGAATTACATGAAGGTGCCTCTGCAGATTCTTCATCTAATTCACATAGTTACTATAAGGAAGATGATGACCCTTATGGCACCATCAACCTACAGGATGCTCAGGACCCATTTGCCTGACTTATCCCCTCAGTCACATGCACCTGCTCCCTGCAGCCAGTCAAAAGATGCCCTCAGTCGAAAGCAGCTTTGTCTTTTCCATCGAAAGCATCTCCTTTCCACCAAAAACATCTCCCAAGTCAAAAGTTGTGGCCACTTTGTCAAAAGTTGCCAGACGCATCAATGAATAGTAAAAAAGTCAGCATTGTTCATGAATAGTAATTTTTGTCTGTAATCATTTACTTTGTAATAGTTCTTTCCTTATTCTATAAAAGGAAACCGAACTTAGTTATTAAGGCAGACTTCGAAAGACTCTGAGATCCTTCTCAGATGAATCTTTAGCCTCCACCGCTGTTAAGCCCATCTTAGCCCCTCCTAAAGCATTAACGCAATTTGAATACTAAAACATAAACACGATTGATATATTTAAAATAAAAATAATATCTATATCTATATTCAGTACCGGCCCTGGGCTAAAGCCCAAGGTGTCTGGGCTTTGGGCCCACTAAAATTGACAAACCTTTTATTAAATTATTGTGTTACATAGTTATTAAATTATATGAAAAACCTTTTATGTTATTTTTAGGTACTAGATGGACAGTTGGAATTATGGACCAATTGACCCAAGTGTTCTTTACGACCAACAAAATCATATGTCAAGTGATGTATATGACGGAGAAGATAGAGGAAGACTACTCACAAGTTAATTAACTGAAAAGAAATACGATCAATGGATATTAACAAAAGCTCAAAAAACTCTTTTACAAAAATGTAGGTTTGAGGTTTTTAACTATCCGGCAGTTGTACCACAAACTGACATTGGGCACGTGTCTGCCCTGGTGGAGAAATGGCGGGCGAAGGCCAATAGTTTTCACCTAAATTGTGGGGAAATTATAATAACTTTAGAGGATGTACACTTCATTCTTGGGTTGCCGGTGGTTGGCAAACCCTTAACTTGTCCATTATTTGACACTCCACTAGCTCATTTTAAAGAATGTTTTGGTAATGAAGTCGCTGCTGAATATAAGGAATCAAAAAAATGGGTTTCTATTTCATTATTGTGGTTGCAGGACCATTTTAATAATTATCCGCCTAAAGCAAGTAAGGAAATTGTTGGTCGATGCACAAAGGCCTACATTCTTTGGTTGTGTGGGGCAGTATTGTTCCCCACTAGGAATAAAAATTATGTTCATCCCAAGTATATGTATTTTATTGCCAACGCTGAAACTTGTGTAACGTATTCTTGGGGTGCAGCTGTGTTAGGGTATTTATATAGGTCTTTATATACTGCCACTAGAAAAGGAGTGAAATATATTAATGGTTATGTCACACTTTTACAACTTTGGGCCTACGAGCGTGTAAAAGTTGGAAGGCCTAACCCTTGGCCTCAATCACAGTTATGGTTACCTGGGGCCTTAGCATGGGCATACTCAAAAAATCATAGTTATCCTGATAGACGACACAATCCCTATCAACATTTGACATTTTATTGAGGGGAGTTATATGTACAGCCTGAATGGCAAGTAGTTTGGCACCCTTACATGAGGTGGGATGATGATATAAATGGATTTAATTTTGAAGGACGGTTATTTGGATCTTGTAGAATCCCCTTGATCCATTTTGATATAGTAGAATAGCAGATGCCAGACAGGGTGATGAGACAGTATGGTTCCTATAAGGTATACCATCTCCAGTAAAAAATCGTGACAATCTTATACAGGAAAAAGAACATAGATTTGTCATCGTTGATTGCATGGCCTTGCTGCGAGAGTACATTGTGCATTGGGAGGCTTACATGGAGCATCTTAAGGGACAACAGTACAAAATTTCCAACTACGTGAAACTTGATTCATACATGGCTTGGTACAAGAAAATTACACATAGAAAATTGCATCGCCCCCGACAAGAGGGGACCCAAACCCTACTTTTGAGCCCCAGACTGTTTATAGCCAGCAGCATCATCTTATATAGGACTGAGCAAAAAACATATAAAATCGAATTACCGAACACAACCGAAATTTTTTAACCGAATTATTTCGATTTTTCAATTTTTTTCTAATTTTGGTTATATCCTATTTATTATTCGGTTTCAGGTTCGGTTTTAAAAAATAAGTTGTTCGGATATCCGAATTACCGAATGGATATATATATATATATATATATATAGTGATCAGTTGTGGTAGATAGAAAAGTAATTATCTGTTGCCATTTTTATATTACCGAACTATATAGAATCATCTAGATAGAAGAGTAGTGGACTGGTCCACAACTTTAAAATATAAATTCTTTAACTTATAAATATAATTAAATAAGTATTTTAATTTGTCTAAAATGGCAACAGATCTTCCAAATAGTTCAGATAGACACACAAAGCAAAACAACTTGATGACCGATTCTTTACAATAAAGTCTTGTTACCCATTTGGGGTTTATAAGTAACTTATTCTCCTTAAAAGGATTCAACTACAATCCCCATCCCTATCGCTGTTTCCGTTTCCAGTTCAGATTCCAGATCATGGGCACACCTAGCAGCAGCTTTAATTCAAGATCATGGGCACACCTAGCAGCAGCTTTGATTCCAGATCCAATGAGCACACCTAGCAGCAGCTTTGATTCCAGATCCATTTCCAATTCGAATATTGGTTCCAGGTCATGGGCACACTTATTGTATAGAGGGTTCGTGAATCTGGGTTCATGCTCTACTCATTTGGGTTTGTTGTTTTTGATTGTAAGTTCGAATTGGGCACGATTTTATTGAAGTTTATTCGGCTGATTTGGTATTTTGCTTTCAATTAATTTTAATTTTGGCTGGTTCGGTTATTAACTGAATTATCGAATTTCTAATTTGATAATTCGATATTCGGTAATTCGATTATTCCCAAAATTTGGTTAGTTTTTCGAATATTAAAATTATGATTATTTCAGTATTCGGTTATAACCGAATAGCCTATTTGATTTGGTTATAACCGAATGATCAGTCCTAATCTTATAAACATGGTACACTAACATTTGCATATTTTAACTTCTGTGTCGTGCATTAATTTATGCATATTACATTTATTCATCTTATCTTGTTTACTAATACTAATATTATATTCATCTTACATGACATGTTGAAAGTGCAAAGTCCTTACTTGATAAGTGCTTTGCTTTTATTGAGATGCCTCCAGACTATGTAGTTGAGAAACAGGTATGGGACCACCATTATAGTGTATACAACTCTGAAGTTAGAGGGAACAATGTAACTCAGCAAGGGGGGCTCAAAGTTGAAGGATGTTAGTTCCCAAAGACACAATAGTTATCTAGAAGGGGGGGTTGAATAGATATTTTAAAAACTTTTACTTTTTCAAAATACTTGTCAGATTTATTAATAAATTAACCACAACGGAATATATGATTTGTTTGTTCTCCTTTAAGATAAACCAAGTTTATAAGTGATAAACAGTTATGACAGATATAACAGTTATAACAGGTATATATAAGACATAATGATTTTAAGTGGTTTAGAGCACTCAAAGCTCCTAGTCCACTCTTTTACTCCACGAGTAGGAAATCTACTAAGGATATCATTACAATCTTTGAATCACTTAGATTCCTTCAAAACTAGCAGTGTTGGAACTTCTTAGTTCACTTAGAAGTCTTCAAGTCTAGCAGACTTAGAATACACTTGATGAGCAGTTAAGCATACATTTGAAAGAACTGAGTAGCAGAGCAAGCTTTTCTTTCTTGATTGTAGAGTTTTGGACGTTTAGTGTTCTTGAGCTTTTATTTTGTACTTGTTTGTTGTTGCATTTATGTCTGATTTGCTTATAAAGGAGCCTTTGAAATGTGTCCGTTGAAGGCATCCGTTGTAATATTTAATGCATCAGACATTTCTGAGCATTGATGTTGACTTCCTGGAAATCTGTCGTTCTGTCATCTGGCCCACTAATATAGCAGATTTCTTTCTAACCTAACACCTAAAAATATGATTTTTAGCAAGCATGCAGTCCTTTCCTTAGCTTTTTCTATACACTTCTTCGATACATATTAAGGATGAGTGTTCGATCATTGGAATTCCCGAAATCTCAATGTCTATAAGTCATTCTTCATTTGTTATACTTCATCCTTCAACAAATGGAAGAAGTTCGGTGCTTCTAATGCTGACTGGAGATACAACACGATCGTTGTGTCTTGACATGCTCGTGCTTAATTTAGCCTTGATCGAAGAGAACACTATGATTTCTCTTAAGCTCTGATAGACTACGATCTCTACTTGCTTGTTTCGCAGACTCCACGATTCCGAGACCTGACTGCGATTCTTGACTCGGCTGGGCAGGCGCTCGGACTATCTTTATAATTTTGAGTGTGGCTTCCAAGACAGACTACGATTCTAAAGCAACTTTTTTGATACTCCACGATTCTGCCTTGGCTTCTGTAATCTCTCGACTGTCTTGACAGACTACAATTCTGTTAAGTCTTATCTATTATATTTCAAAATAAATCATCCTAACAGCTTTGATCTTTCTTCTATACATTCATTTACAGAATGATAAACATTAAGCACAGATCAACCTAACAATTTTGATCTACCATCTAAGTCCTTGTACATATGTTCTTTAAAGAACTTTACACATAAGCATATTTATTTACTTTTAACATCAAATTTTAATATGCAATTCCCAATAATCTCCCCCTATTTTATGTTGACATAACCAAGGAGATTCGGATCATAACATCAATTTCTAAATGTAGGATGCTAGAAAGTAAATATAACTTAATGTTTCAGTGAGCAGCTAAAATCTCTAGAGAATAAACATGAATTTATTGATGTTGTGAAACAGATATTACAATTTATCATAGTTACATCAATAAGAAACAAATTTTAACTTATCTCTATCTCCTCTTCCTTTTGCTCCTTGGAGGATTGTCATGCTCTGCATCTCTCCTTCTCCTGTTGGATTCATCTCTCCATGCAATATCTTCCAGCTCACTTTAACTTAGCCTTTCTCCATGATCATGTTTGTTTATAAAGGTAGAATCTCCAATCATCATGTTAAAGCCAATAGTGGTTAGTCCTTGTGAGCTAAGAGACGACCCTTGACTCCTTAACGGTTGTGCCATGAGAATTGGTTGGCGCTGCTACTGTTTAGTTCGTGGAGTCTGATAGCGAGGCTGCCTTGAGGTAGGACTCCTTGAGGATTGATCAATTTGTTTTCCTTTTCCTTTGCCCCTGCCTTTGCCTTTCTCTCCTTCCACTTTAATCTCCCCTTTATGTCAGCATCAAGGGTTCAAATGTCTTCTAACAGATGATCCATGCCTTGAACAAGTTCGTGGAGTTGATTCCTTGACTGGCAATGTCTTCACGATTTTCTTAAACCAGAGAATCAATTTGTGATTTGTGTTTTTGTAGAATGGCTAAGACATCGTCTGTTTATTTCATCTGATTCATAGCATATGCTTGGAATTCAGTCATAGAAGATCGTAAGCTAGCAAGATTTTTCGTAATGAGTTTGTTTTGAGCCTCCTGAGTCTGCTGAAGAAGGATAACTGCTTCCTTATGCTTCCGGATAGATTAGAAGTGAATTTGATCCCTTTCATTTATGCTTTGGATCATTTCCTTGATAATCTCCTGTAGCTTCTTTATGAGCTCAGAGCTTAGGTTGCTAGGAAGAGTGTTAGTAGCATCGATCAAGTGGTTTAACCGTTGATGAACGAGCAGAGAGTGAGTTTCCAGATCTTCTTGAATTTTTGTGGTCACTTTCTGTGATATGTGAGACAACTCATATTTGGTGGGAAGAACTGAGAGAAGCTCAAGAATTTTCTGAGTGTCTGTAGGAGAGGCTCTTGTATTTTGTTCTTACCGATTTGAGAGAGCAAGAGCAAGATCAAAATAATTGTTATTTGAGGAAGAAGGAATATCTAAATGAGGTGCAGGAATAGAGGTTTGAGTTGTGGGAGAGGAGGCTGTTAAAGTTAATAAAGCAGGTGACTCCACGATTTGAGTAAGAACGATGTTCGTGGTGTCACGTTGTGCCATTTTCATTGAGTTAAAGGTGGTTGAAGATTGTACTAATATGAAGTTAGGTGTATTTGGTTCATCAGTTACAGAATGTTGGGATTTTGTAGCTGGAAATTGGTTTAGTGGGCAAAGAACCACTTCCAACCATCGTGGCAGTTCATAAAATTGGTTGAAGTTTGATGGAGGGCAGTGGTTAACTATAAAAGAAAGGAATAGATTGTACCTCACACTTAGTCTCTGAAGAAGAATGATTAGTGATCACCTTCTGAGCAAAATTAAGGTTACTTGGTATTCCATGAGCTAGTACTGAAATTGCTGGATAAGCTTTGTAAGTCCATAACATGTGATCCCAGGAGTTGAGAATCAAGGCTCTATGATAGGACATCATGGGAAAGTAGGAGAACAACTAATTTTAGTTGGCTCTCCTATATCTATTCCAGCCCACTACAATAATCTCAACTTCTTCATCTTCTTCTTCTTCCCTATCTTCATCATCTTCATTTGAAATTTCCACCACATCTATCATCTCCTTTTTGTGTTCAGCCCTCTCCACCTTTATAGCTTCCATACTTTCCATTTCCACAGCTTCAGAGACTACGATTTCTTGAGAGACTGAGGGGGCTTCATGAGCATCTTCTTGTAGCTCCCCCCTCAGCTATAGCATTCACTAGTTTAGGGACTTCGAAAAGCTCCCCCTCAATGTGAGCATCTCTCTTATTAGCATTCTCTTGTTGATCCTCTTCAATGTTCACACATGTTTTCATTTCCTCCTCTTTAATCTTTAGCATAACTTTTTTTAACTCAAGGGCAGCCTTCTTAATTAACTCAAGGGCAACCTCCAAATTTATGAATTCTTTAGCACGCTATTCATCCTCAGTAATATTTACTTGTTCATGCTGAGTCGTAGTCTCAATGCCTGCTTCACTTTGACTAGCAACCCTTGACTCTATGATTTGTATCCTCGATTTCTCCATGATCGTGGTCAAGGATACTTTAGACAGACGCCTGTTGCGTTTTCACTTCTTAATCAGCTGAGAGATGGTGGATCTATCTTCATCTTCTTCTTCAGTCTGCTGCTTCTTCTTCTTCTTGAGTTGTACTTCAGGTTGAGAAATCTCTTTTGCAATAAATTGGCCAGAGAGTTCAGGATCGGATCCTTGAGGAACTTTGTCCCTGTGGCTCTTCTGTCATCTAAACAGTTTGAAGCTTCCTTTTTTCCCCTTATTTCTCCTGAACAGAGCAGAGGACTCTTGGTCTACTTCTTCTTCAACTTCTCTTACAACATATAGGTTCCCCTATAGAAATGGTTTCATAACCTCCCCAGTCCTTTCACTGGACTTAGAATGATAATTCTTCACATTTTCAGCAGGATTCCTTTTCCAGTTTACAAAGAGCTGGTGAGTCATTCTCTTGTTGGCATTTAGAGCTTCACCATCATGATCTTCAATATTTTCTCCCATAGCTGCTAAGAGAATGATGCTAATAAATCTTCTATAGAACATTTTGTTTGAACTCTTAGCTTTCTTAGAGCTGAGAATCCACTTTCCAATCCACTCTAGGAGGAAAGCTCTATAGTTCAGCTGAGACTTGAAGCATATTGCAGTCATTATTTTCGGTTGTACTTCGTTGATAGAATCGTGACCAGATTTCTTACAGCAGATGCATTTCCCAACAATGTCTGCCAGAAACTCATATTTTTAAGGAAACTCCTTCTTCTTGTATCCCTTCAGATTGTGGTTATATTCATGATGTATCTTCTTCAGTCCCTCATTGAAGTTGATGAAGCTTAACAAAGTAAGGCCCTTAGATTTAAAACCTAAGACCTGATTTATGTCAGCGACTTCCAGTCGAATCGATACTCCTTTAACCATTATGGTGAGGATGTCGTCTTTGTAGACTCCATTGGTGTAAAACTCCTTCACCAATTTGGGATAGATCCTCGTATTGGTTCCCAGAGCTTCTTGTAGTCCTGCTTTCTTTAGAAGAGAGAGGATTCTGTGATATTTTGGCTCGACATCCTTGAATTCTTCGAAGCATAGCCGGTGTCCAGGAATCACGATTGAAGATGCCATTGATTTCTTTGATTTTCCTAAAAAAATCGAGATTAACTGAGTGCTCTATAACTCAAATCTAGGGTTTTAGAGAGAGAAAGAGAGGAATGGTCTTTTGAAATTCAAAGGTGAACTGTTAAAAGATATTTTTAAAATATATTTGTAAATTCCCTCCTTACGATCCGCAGAGTAGGACACGTGCCGAGTTCTACAGGGCTCCACGATTTTAAGTAGTGTGAAAAGTATTGATCTGCCCTTAGCTCCCCTTGAGCTAGTGTATCCTTTAGGACGACTACGATCGTTGAGGTTGTTCTACGATTGTTGAGTTCACTGTTAAACCTGCTCCATGATCACTGTCTCTCCGGGTTCTTGTGATGCACTCTGAATTAGCATGGGTTAAGGTTGCTTAGGAAGGGCCAACCTCTTCGTCTAAAACTAAGGGTCAGGTTTGTCCCTAAGGCGCTTATCAGAAGGGCTGCTTAGTCTTGATAGAAATGTTGTTATCATAGTGGGCTTCTCTGCCATGTCGAGACTGCTCCACGATCGTGGTTTCTCTTAATCATCTATACGATTTTAACATAACCTTTTTATCTGCATGGTTAGCATCAACTAGAGCATATAGTTTATAGTTATAGATTTAGCATACCTAACTCACTTATCAATTTATTAAATCTGGATTCATCTAAGGGTTTTGTAAAGACATCAGCAAGTTAATTTTCAGTAGGGATGTATTGTAAAGATATAGTTCCATTTAATAAAATGATATCTTATTTCTATATGCTTAATCCTAGAATGCATGATAGGATTATGTGTTATTGCTATGGCACTTGTGTTATCACAGTGAACATGTATAGACTTAAAGTCAAACCCATAGTCTGCTAGATGGTTCTTTATCCATAAGATTTGAGCACAATAGCTGCCTGCAGCAATGTATTCAGCTTCTGCTGTTGAGGCTGATACTGAATTTTGCTTCTTGCTAAACCAGGACACAAGTCTATTTCCTAGCAGTTGACAAGTGCCACTGTACTTTTTTCTATCAATTTTGTAGCATACAAAATCAACATCTGAATATCCTGTCAGTTCAAAGGAGGACTCCTTGGGATACCAAAGTCCCAAGTGAGGTGTGCCTTTGAGGTGTAAGTATTTAATGCACTTGGTTTGGTTAATGAAGATACATTCATCAGTCTGCTTCACTTGTAGTCCAAGGAAGAAATTTAGCTCACCCATCATATTCATTTCAAACTTGCTCTGCATAAGCTTGGCAAATCTCTTGCACAGATTTTCATTAGTAGAACCGAAGATAATATCATCTACATATATTTGAACTAGTAAAACTTTATCTTTGTGCTTCCGAAGAAATAATGTGGTAGCTACTCTTCCTCTAGTGAATCCCTTTTCAATAAAAAAAAGTTAGTTATTATTTTATACCATGCTCTAGGTGCTTATTTAAGTCCATATAAGGCTTTGTCTAATCTATAGAAATAATTAGAGAGAGTTGGATTGATGAAACCTGGAGGTTGCTCCACATATACTTCTTCTTGAAGTTCACCATTCAGAAATGAACTCTTGACATCCATCTGTAAAACTTTAAACTTTATGTGGGCAGCAAAGGCAAGAAATATCATGATAGCTTCTAGTCTAGCAACAAGTGTGAAGGTCTCAACGTAGTCGATACCTTCTTCTTGGGAATAATCTTTGGCCACTAGTCATATAATGTTCATTATGATCACACCATATTCATCCATTTTGTTTCTAAAGACCCATTTAGTGCCAATAACTGGGTGACTTCTTGGTCTAGGAACTAATCTCCATACTTTACTTCTTTCAAACTAATTCAGCTCCTCTTGTATAGTTTCTATCCAACTCGAATGTTTCATAGCATCTTCTATCTTCTTGGGTTCCATTTGGGATAGAAAACTCAGATAGAAACACTCATTTTAGGTGGCAAATCTCGTCTTGACTCTTACATTTGGATCTCCACTGATCAGGTCTTGAGTGTGATCTCTTGCTCATTTGTTCCCTGTTGGAACATCTGTTATGGTGCCTTCTTGTCTGAATTCTTCAAGATCAACTTCTGTCTCTTGTTACAGAGGTTCGTCATCTGGTGTTGCTCTCTCCACAATCTCTTCTTCAGGTTCAACGATTTCATCTTCTGGGGATTCGATCGTGGTGTTGGGCTCGACCACCTCATTCGTAGTGCCTGGGTCATCAATCGCAGTACCTTGTGGTATAGACTTGTATAAGTCTGTTTCATTAAAGATGATGTGAATCGAGACTTCAACACTTAGCGTCTTTTTATTGAACACTCTATAGGCCTTGCTGTCTATGGCATATATAAGAAAGATTCCTTCGTCTGACTTGGGTTGGAACTTAGTCAAATATTATTTTCCATTATTGAGAATGTAGCATGCACAACCGAACACATGAAAATAACTGACATTTGACTTTCTTCCTCTCCACAGCTCATAGGGAGTCGTTTTTAGTGTAGAGTGAACAAGAGACCTGTTTTGAGTGTAGCACATAGTGTTTATAGCTTCTGCCCAGAAGTATTCAGGAAGATGAGTTGCTGCTAGTAGAGTCCTTCCAACTTCAATCAATGTTCTATTCTTCCTTTCAGCTACTCTATTTTGCTATGGAGTTTGTGGAGCTGAGAAGTTGTGACTGATGCCATTGTCTACGCAAAACTGATCCATCTCAGAGAAGTTGAACTCTCTTCCATAATCACTCCTTAAAGCCTTGATCTTCTCTCCTTTTTCGTTCATCACCAGTTTGAACATCTTGATGAGTTGAGAGCTTGTTTCATCTTTAGAATTTAGAATGAACACCCATGTGAATCTGGTATAGTCATCCACTATGACCAATGAGCATCTCTTCTCTCCAAGGCTTACAGTTGGAATTGGTCCAAAAAGAACCATGTGAAGTAACTGTAGGGTCTTATCAATTGTGTTGACTGCTTTGCCTTTAAATGAGCTATTAGTTTGCTTTCCAAGCTGACAGGCGTTGTATGACCTTTCTTTGACGAAGCTGAGCTTGGGTAAACATGCTACTAGATCTTTGGAAGCCATTTTTAACATACTCTTGAAGTTGAGATGAGACAACCTTCTATGCCATAGCCATCTCATTTCTTTAGAGGATTTAGCAAGAAAGCATATTGTCTCATCAGAACTCAGTTGAGCAATATTAATAGTGTAGACGTTCCTTTCTCTTGTTTCGGTCAGCTTTATAGAAGAGGTCTTCAGATCTCTGACTTGACACTGATTGTTGAGGAAGGTGACTTGATGACCCTTGTCGCAGAGTTGGCTGATGCTCAGAAGATTGTGCTTTAGTCCTTCCACATAGGCTACTTTGCTGAAGGACACTGCACCATTCCCAGCCGGGCTATATCCTCTTGTCTTTCCAGAGTCATTGTCTCCAAAGATGACTGTTGGACACTCCTTCTCTGTAAAGTTAGAAAAGAGGGCTTTGTTCCTGGTCATGTGCCTTGAGCATCCACTGTCCAGATACCAAGTTGTGATCGTGGAGCTCTGTTCCTGCAATAAGGTTAAACTTTTATTTTGGTACCCAGACTTGCATGGGTCCTACTTTGTTAGTACCCTTGGGGACCCAAATCTGCTTGACTTTGGGTTTATTATGTTGAGGATTATAATAACATTCTGCTGCCTTATGACCATGCTTATCACATACAAAGCATCTAGCATGATGCATGCTTGTGTGTGTGTGTGTGTGGATTCTTTATCCATTTGGACTTATGTGGATTCTTGGTGGTCTTTCCCTTACACTGATTCTTCTTTTTCCATGCACCCTTGTGATTTATGATTTGAGATGAGTGAAACTCAACTCTACTATTCCTTGCTGGTTGGTTTGTGAAGTTGGTTTTACTTGACTCCATGATCCTTCGAGATTGGAGAGTAGTGACTAATTTACTCTTCTCTTTTCTGAACCCTAGGCCAGAATGGGATCCGCTATGGCTTGGAACATGACTTGGATCAGAAGAGCAGGGATGCACTGGTTCTTCCTTTTGTGAGGATTTCACAAATTTAATACTTCTATTGAAATTTGAAGCACTACTAATGTTAGTTTCCTTTAGCTTTTCCACATATGATTCTGAGGTAGATTTCCCAAAACCTAAACATGTTCTGCCAGATGCACTTCTCTAACTAGAGATTAGGGAGTCCATGGATGAAGAGGATCTATTCCACATTAAGATTGTCTTTTCTAGTTCCTCAATCTTAGAGGTTAGATTTGACTCTCTTTGTGTGTTGAGTTCATTGGTCTGTCTTAAGAGTTTATTCTCAACCTCAAATTTAGAGAGAGAAGTGGTACTTAGTAGAGCTATCTCCAGTTCTACTTGAACTTTCTCTTTCTCTTTTTGAAGAAGAGAATAATCTTTAGACAGAACTCTAAACCACTTCATATATTGATGCAGATCAGATGTTATGCCATGTAGTGCAGTTCTTAAATCATCAATGTCTACATAAGGAGAGTCAAAGTCGAATACCTTATCGATACTTACTTCATGATGGTCAGTGCTTTTCTTGTCCTTCGCATTTTTGGCCATTAGACATAGATTTGCTACTTAAGGCCCTTTAACATCTTCAGACTCAGGAGTTCTGTCGTTGTCTGAGTCACTCCACGATCCTCCGGCCACAAGACCTTTGTCTTTCTTCTAGAGTTTTTTGTAGCCTTTGAACTCCTTCTTTGGATTTATTTTCCTCTTCAGCTCTTCTCTAAGAGGTTTGTTGTAGTTTGTAATGAAATGGCCAAGCTTCTTGCAGTTGTAGCATAAGTCGTTGATCTGCTCCTGGCTATTGTTGTTGTTGAATCTCTTAGGTCTGCTGCTTCTGCCTTTCTGCATGAACCTTTTGAGTCTTCTAACTAGCATTGCAATGTCCTCATCATCATCTTCTTCAGAGTCAAATTCATTTTCAGCATGAGCTTTGGAGATGGTTTCTGTTGCCTTGAGAGCAACTCCTTTGTCCTTCTTTCTTCCTTCAGATAGAGTCTCTGTTCGTTGGGTCAGCTCTAGTTCGTAGGTAAGAAGGTTGCCATAGAGTTATTGAACTGTCATTTCACGGAGGTTATTTGATTCTCTGATGACAGTGGTTTTGGCATCCCACTTACTCGGTAAAGCCCTCATGAACTTTATGATAAAATCTTTGTTTGGATAGATTTTTCCAAAAGCTCGAACAGAGTTGAGCAGCGCATTGAATCTCTCATAGGTAGATGTGACGTTTTCTCCTGGAACATGGGCGAACATCTCATACTATTGAGTCAGAAGAGATTGCTTGTTTTCTCTGAATTCTTTTGTTCCTTCGTGCATAATGAGCAATGCTTTCCAGACTTCCTTAGTGGTTTTGTTGTTGACCACATTTTTGAACAGATCATCTTCTAAGAACTAGAACAAAATGTTCTTGGTCTTGTTGTCTAGTTGGACAGCTTTCTTCTCGTTGTCAGTCCATTCTGATTTGATCTTGATTTGAACTCTATTTGGATAATCTGGAGTTGGTGCAAGCTGTGTTAGAACGTAGGGCCCATTCATAACGGTTTTAAATAGCTCTTCATCTATTGAATCCATGTAGGATTGCATATGAACTTTTCAGTTGGCAAATTTGTCTTTATTGCACATTGGTGGCTTACTACCTCCACCGGTCTTGGACTCGCTTATCAGTTGTGCCATTTGATCTACTCAAGCTTTGCAGGCTTATTGAGAGAACATGATCTGATACCAATTGTTAGTTCCTTGAGACACAATAGTTATCTAGAAAGGGGGGTGGAATAGATATTTTAAAAACTTTTTCCTTTTCAAAATACTTGTCAGATTTGTTAATAAATTAACCACAACGGAATATATGATTTGTTTGTTCCCCTTTAAGATAAACCAAGTTTATAGGTGATAAGCAGTTGTGAAAGATATAGCAGTTATAACAGGTATATATAAGACATAGTGATTTTAAGTGGTTCAGAGCACTCAAGGCTCCTATTTGACTCTTCTACTCCACGAGTAGGAAATCCACTAAGGATATATTTACAATCTTTGAATCACTTAGATTCCTTCAAGACCAGCAGTCTTGGAACTTCTTAGTTCACTTAGAACTCTTCAAGTCAAGCAGACTTGGAATACACTTGATGAGAGTTGAGTTCTTGGGTTGTGCTACTCAGTTGCAATTAAGCATACGTTCGAAGAACTGAGTAGCAGAGCAAGCTTTTCTTTCTTAATAGTCAAGTTTTGGACGTTGAGTGTTCTTGAGCTTTTGTTTTGTACTTTCTTGTTGTTGCATCTATGTCTGATTTTCTTATAAAGGAGCCTTTAAAATATGTCCGTTGAAGGCATCCGTTGTAGCATTTAATGCATAAGACATTTCTGAGCACTGATGTTGACTTCCTGGAAATCTGTCGTTCTGCCATCTGGCCCACTGACACAGCAAACTGCTTTCTCACCTAATGCCTGAAAAGATGATTTTTAGCAGGCATGCAGTCCTTTCCTTAGCTTCTTCTATACGCTTCTTTGATACATATTAAGGATGAGTGTTGGATTATTGGGATTCCCGAAATCTCAACGTCTATAAGTCATTCTCCATTTGTTATACTTCATCCTTCAGCAAATGGACGAATTTCGGTGCTTTTGATGTTGACTGGAGAGACACCACGATCGTTGTGTCTTGATATGGTCGTGCTTGATTTAGCCTTGATCGAAGAGAACACTACTATTTCTCTTAAGCTCTGATAGATTACGATCTCTACTTGCTTGTTTTGCAGACTCCACGATTCCGAGAGCTGACTGCGATTCTTGACTTGGCTCGACAGGCGCTCAGACTATCTTCAAGATTCTAAGTGTGGCTTCCAAGACACACTACGATTTTGAAACAACTTTTTCGATACTCCATGATTCTGCCTTGGCTTCTACAATCTCTCGGCTGTCTTGACAAGACTACGACCCTGTTGAGTCCTATCTATTACATTTCAAAATAGATCATCCTAACAGCTTTGATCTTTCTTCTATACATTCATTTACAGAATAATAAACATTAAGCACAGATCAACCTAGCAATTTTGATCTACCATCTAACTCCTTGTGCATATGTTCTTTGAAGGACTTTACACATAAGCATATTTATTTACTTTCAACATCAAATTTTAATATGCAATTCCCAACAAAGGATCTCATTCTCAATTCTCCCAATGGAACCAAGAGCGAGAGGAGGCAAGTAATGTTACGGTACAAGAGAGTTACATCCCCACCACCCAGACTTATGTTCCCTCCGACTCATTCGAGTCTGACTTCATAGAAAAGGCGAAATTTCAGGTACTTAATATGAATGTTAATATTAATATTATTAATGATTAATAATAATATTACTAATAGTAATTAGCATGCTTAATATTAATATTAATATTAATATTATGAATCATATTAATAATATTATTATTCATATTAATAAAAATATTAATATTACTGTTACTATTATTAAAAATAATAAAAACATGAATATTATTCAGCTACAAGATATAGCGGAAGAGAACATCCCTACCATCCAGGCTTATGTGCGCTCCTACTCATTCGAAATTGGCTTCATAGAGCAAGCTGAATTATAGGTACTATTATTCTCATGTTACTATTACTATTCCCTCTTAATTTTATGTTTTAAAAATATTAATATTAGCAATTATTATTAATATTATTTTTATTTTTATCAATATCAATTTTCAGGTGCAAGATATATCGGAAGGGTACATCCCTACCACCCACACCACCCAGGCTTATGTTCCCACCTACTCATTAGAGAAGGCGGGTAAACATGTACTATTAATAGGAACGTTACTATTTCTAGTCCCTCTTAATTTCAAGTACTAGTAATTATTATTAATATTATTTTTGTTTTTATCAATATATTTTTCAGGTACAAGATATAGCGGAAGGCCACATCTCTTATGGAAGGAAAAAATGCCCTACTAAAAATTTAGGGAAGACAAGGTAGAGTTTATAAATAATCATTTGTTTGGGAACGCACTTTGTAATCCATCAATATTTCCTGTCACACATCCGCGACACTTGTATACGTTGCAACACGACGCATTCAAGGCCTTAAGCCCTAAAACTTGGATTTTCGAGCATTCCCTGGACGCGTATATGCTGTTACTGCGGGATAGAGAGGAGTACTACAGTACGCGGGGAATTAGAAGGTGGGCAAGATTTGATTTCATGGAATCATTCTTCATGTATCTTGGCAAGAGCTTTGTGCCCCCCAGCTAGGCGAATGGGGCATAGAGTTTTTGCCACCACTATGTCTACCCAGATGTGGGTCCGACGTTACACGAATGCACGTATATATTCATGCCATTGTGTACTTCAGATACCAAGCATTTTATCGTGTTTGTATTCTCGGTGCCCGAATGGGCAGTCACCATCTTTGACCCTCTCTACGATGATACCTCGTATTTAACGATCCAGCAAATGTATAAAGAATTTGTTGAAGTTGCGGTATGTATATTAATTGTTAATATTGTACTTTTATACATGTCATACAATTTATATCCATAAATAATATTACTTTGTGCACGCAGGTCAAATTGGTACCAGTTTGTTTGCGAATTGGTGATCCACAGCGTGAGTGGCCAACTCAGGATCTACGTGTGCTCATACCAAAGACCAGACCAGACAGATTGTGGTATTTTCGTCTGCAAATATGTGAACTACTTTGTCAAGGGCAGCTTAAATATTTGCAAAGAAAAATGGTCCTTAGAAGATTTAACGGTATTTCGATACTGACTTGCGTGGAAACTCTTTAGATGTCAAGCAAGACTTCTTCCAGCGGATGATATTTAGACTTATATTTTAGTTCATCTTATTCATGTACTAATTATGTTTTTATGTTTAGATAAATTTACGGATGATATTTTCATTTTTACCGCTATTTATGTTTTATTGTTAAGTGTATTTAAGGGTTATGTGAATTATTTTTTAATTATTAGCTCTACACAATTTATTTTAAAAAGTTATAATTAATATTAATTCTTTTATAAGAAAATTATAAGAAATTTTATTTTTTTAAAGAATGACTAAAGTTTTATAAAATAAGTCTCATAAAAAAGGTTAATTTATGTAATATTTATTATTATTATTATTATTATTATTATTATTATTATTATTATTATTATTATTATTATTGTTACGCCCCCAAAACAGGTATACATCACCCATTCTAAGTCGCCAAAATATGGTACAGAAACAAGTACAACTTTATTAATACAATTGTCGTGTAAAATACGACAACACATAAATTGTGAGTTTAAATACAAATATTGTCTTCTAGACAATATCCACACTCAAATAAGTTCTCATTATAATTATTGATACAGTATTTTACAAAAGTAGTGAGGACTACTAAGATAACTTTTTAGAACCATCACTCCATACCCCGACTAGTACTCGCTACATTCTCGCCTCCTAAGAAGAAAAATAGAACAAAAAAGAAAAGGGTGAGCTCAACTAGGCCAGTAAAGAATATTATGACTAGGATAATATATAGCAAATTATCGTTAGTCCTCAACAGAAAAAAATCTGATAGAATATAATTGACAACAATTTTTAGATCAATATTCGCAGCGAAAATAACAATTCATTAGAAGAGTTAAGTAGAGAATGAATTCTACTATCTTCTAAGATTTTAAAAGTCCATCATTAATATTTTATCCCTGTAACATCAATCAATATACATCTTGAATCAAATATTCATCTTTGCACTACAGGCCAAAGATATTCGTTTGTATCACAAGTTGGTCATGTTTATCTAAACACCTGTTCATCTTTGCACTACGGGCCAAAGATATTCATCAGTTAATCCTTCATCTTTGTACTACAGACCAAAGATATTCAGTAATATCATCATTTAGGACTGAGGATGATGAAAAATATTTTAAAGAAAACGAATCTAGTGAGACAAAAGAACAAATATTAGGGATTCGTACTTCGGTTTATCCATGTTCAAAAATACTCCATAATAAATCATTGTGGAGCAAAATTCAAGAATGAAGATCAAAACATGGATACAATCAAAGCTAGTAATCATAATAAATAACTTGGACAAAGAAAAGAAAATTTTAATTTTTTGTGAATAGTGCCGTATACGTGAATAGTAACCCCGACACAAAAAGACAAAAATTTCACAAGAAAAATCTTACCAATATTCCGGCATAATGATATTGAAAGAAATAATATCATTTTTAAAAAAAATTAACATCCCTTACCTCAAAAAGACAGTACTTCTGACTGGAATACTGGATGTAGTGCTGAAGGAACTTGCACCGTATAGCAACACTACAAGAATACACTCGATAATATAGAGAAATAAAACTTTAGTTTCTGGTGTGATTTTCAATTCTAACCTAAGCATCCTATTTATAAGAAAATACTTAGAACACCAAAGCAGAAAATTTAATAAAATATTAATATATTTTCTTAAATTTCCTACGCACACATCTTTGGTCCAACATCAGCCACACACCTCACCAAAAGTGACAAAAACGTTTTTCTTATTAAAATCATTTAAAACTTCAAAAATCAATTATTTCGGAACCTCAATAATTCATAATAAATAGCCCTTTTCTCAGAAAAATTCGAATCTTATGTCCATTTCATAGGGAATGCAATTCTCTACAACTTTGTAAGTTTAAGTTTTTCCAAATTCCAAACAGAAATTGACCAAAATCCACATACGGACAATTTTACATGCTATAATCAAATTTCAGTCAAAAATTGGGTCCATCAACACACAAAACACGTGTTAAACATTTTTTGTAACAAAAATACTCTTTCTTCTCATTTATTCATATATCACACATTCATTATAAAAATATTATCATTATTATATTGTTATAATATAATAATATATTAAATGAATTATTTTATCAGAAAAGATAAAATATCAATTTTCAACAGTTGTCACTTTTCTAAAAAAATTCTCCGTTTATATCCACATAAGTAAATATTTTTCTTATCATATAAATTAATAATTAATTATTCATAAATAATATTACAGAATCACAATACTGACAACCAGGCCGTTCCTAGGAAGGAGGGGGCTTTCCAATAAGGATTCCTCCTTACTGGCGCGCAATTAGGTGACGAAACCTCTCCTTAGACAGAACCTTCTAGATATTACCAATAATGTTATCTAATAATATTATTAAAATAATATGAATTATTGATCTGATAATGGAAAATATTGTGTAGTGACAATTATTGAAACAACATTAATATAAAATATCAACGCAGCAATTATTGAATCAATAAAATAAAATATTAAACAGTAATTACTGTAACAATTATTGAGTAGTGCTTTCTTACGTAAGAATCAATAATTGGTGCAATACCGTGTGCTACTGTGCAACACCGCGTATTACTGTGTTTTAACCACCGGGTATTCCAACAGTGTTAATGGTAATAACTACGCCGTTATTTATAAAAAACTTGTACTTGTCGTTTCCTTCATCCAATCGCTTTCCTTTATGGGGCCCACACAAGGCTGTGCCGTCATACAAATATTTCTCGACAGCAAGAATATTCCACGACCAAACGAATATTCACCGACAAAAATGAATATTTTATAACCACTTGCTTATTTAAAAATATTTGTGCATTTTACCCATAACTAACCACATTAATCAAATCAACCCTTACTATTTTAAAATAATAAATAGAGAAAATTCAATTTCATTTATAAAAAGTTGGGGTCTTACAACCTCCCCTCCTTATGAAATTTCATCCTCGAAATTGACGTACATACCTGGTGTTTCGAAAAGGTGAGGGTACATTGCTTTCATTTCCGTTTCCAACTCCTAAGTCATTTCCTCAATAGCATGGTTCCTCCACAAAACCTTAACTTGTGGTATAACCTTGGTGCGTAGGACATGCTCCTTCCTATCCAAGATCTTGACAGGTACCTCCTCGTACGTTAAGTCTTCGGCTATCTCGTCTGGTTCTAACTAAATAATATGGTTTGGGTCTTTCACATATTTACGAAACGCAGATATGTGAAAAATATTATGAACACGAGACATGCTTGGAGGTAACGCGAGTCTATAGGAAACATTTCCTACTCTGTCAAGAATTTAAAATGGACCAATAAATCATGGATTGAGCTTTTCTCTCTTCCCAAATCTTGTAACTTCCTTCCATGGAGCAATACGTAACAATACATGATCCCCAATACTAAATTCTACGTCCTTTTGATGAAGATCCGCATAACTCTTTTATCGATCATGTGCCGTTTGTATACGTTGTCAAATCATTTAGATCTTTTCTATAGTCATACGTACCAACTCTGGTCCCAACAATGTTTCTTCACCCACCTTATCCCAACATACTGGAGAGAGCGACACTTTCGTCCATACAATGCTTCAAATGGAGCCACACCTATACTTGCCTGATAACTGTTGTTGTAAGAGAATTCCACCAATGGTAAATAATTATCCCAACTCCCTTTGAAGTATAAAACACAGAGTCTTAATAGATCTTCAAGAGTTTAAATAGTCCTCTCTGATTGTCCGTCCGTTTGGGGATGGTATGCCGAACTGAATCGCAAATCCGTGCCCATAGCTTTCTGCAAGCTAACCCAACATCGTGAAGTGAATCTTAGGTTACGATCTGAAACTATGGATATTGGCATGCCATACAATCTCACAATCTCATTTACGTACATACGAGCAAGACGTTCAAGGGAATAAGTCTCCCGTATCGACAAGAAATGAGCAGACTTGGTTAATCTATCAATAATAACCCGAATCGCATCTACCCCTTGAGAAACCTTGGGAAGACCCATAACGAAATCCATGGTAATGTGTTCCCACTTCCATTTCAGAATCTCAAGTGGTTGTAATGGACCCTTTGACACTTGATGCTCCGCCTTTACACGTTGACAAGTTAAACACCTCGAGATAAACTTTGTGATCTCTCTCTTCATATTGCTCCACCAAAATGTATGTCGAAGATCACGATACATTTTGGTACTTCCAGGGTGAATTACAAACGGTGTGTTGTGTGCCTCCATTATGATTCTATATTTCAAGTCAGAATCGTTAGGAATGCAAAGTCTAGAGTTGACTCGAAATATTCCTTCTTCATCGATTCTTGCTTCTGGAATAGCACCTTCTTGCACTTTCTTCTTCATACGCATCAGCTCCAGGTCTGTGGCTTGAGCAACTTTAACTTTATCGATTAAAGTTGGTTCTATGCGTATACTTGACATCATTGCATGGGTCCTCGGAGTCTTGAATTCTATCTTCATCTTTTGAAAATCTCACAAAATGGGCCTTTGTGTTGACAACATCGCACGCATTCCCGCATATGATCTTCTACTCAATGCGTTAGCTACCATGTTCGCTTTTTCAGGATGGTATTGAATGGTGTGGTCACAGTCTTTCAACAGCTCAAGCCAACGTCGTTGCCGCATATTGAGTTCTTTTTGGGTGAAGAAATATTTGAGGCTTTTATGATCTGAATATATCTCCACCTTTTTCCCATACAGGTAGTGCCTCCAGATTTTTAGCGCAAAAACGACTGCTGCCAACTCTAGATCATGAGTAGGATAATTCCTCTCATACTCTTTAAGTTATCGCGAGGCATAGGCTATGACTTTCCCATGTTGCATGAGAACACATCCTAACCCTTTGCCTGAAGCATCGCTGTAGATAACAAATCCATCCAAACCAGATGGTATTGTCAGAACAGGTGCCGAAATGAGTCTCCTCTTAAGCTCTTGAAAACTCTTCTCGCATTCCTCGCTCCATACGAATTTTGTATATTTCCGAGTCATTTGAGTTAACGGAGTAGCGATTCGAGAAAATCCTTCCACGAATCTCCGATAATAACCAGCTAAACCCAGAAAGCTACGTATTTCGGTCACCGACTTCGGTTGCTCCCAACTTTATATTGCTTCAAACTTTGTCGGGTCAATACATACTCCATGTTTTGACACCACGTGCCCAAGGAATGCTACTTCCTCAAGCCAGAACTCGCATTTTTTCAGCTTGGTATATAGCTTGTTATCGCGAAGCCTTTGAAGTACTAGCTTTAAATGGTGCTCATGATCTTCACGGCTTTTGGAATAGATAAGGATGTCATCAATAAAGACAACAATGAACTGATCCAAATATTCCTTGAATACACGGTTCATCATATCCATGAAAGCCGCAGGAGTATTAGTCAATCCAAAAGACATGAATAGGAATTCATAATGCCCATACTGAGTTCTAAAAGCAATCTTCAGAATATCCTCAGTTTTAATCTTCAGCTGATGATATCCAGAACGAAGGTCGATTTTTGAAAAGAATTGTGCTCCTTGCAACTGGTCAAACAGGTCATCAATACGAGGTAGCGAATACCTATTCTTAATGGTGACATGGTTCAATTCTCGGTAGTCAATACAAAGTCGCATACTCCCGTCTTTCTTCTTTACGAATAAAATAGGAGCACCCCAAGGAGATGTACTAGGACGAATGAAACCGATGTCCAACAACTCCTGTATTTGGACCTTTAACTCCTGAAGTTCAATAGGAGCCATTCGATATGGGGTTTTAGAAATGGGCTTTGTACCAGGTTCAAGGTCAATAAAGAATTCAACTTCACGTTCTGGGGGTAGACCGGGAAGTTCCTTAGGAAATACATCAAGAAAGTCACTAATAACAAGAATATTATTCAAATCTGACGTGTCTTTATTCAAATTCATAACATGGGCTAAGAAAGCTTGACATCCTTTTTTTAATAAACGAATGGTTTTATGGCTTGATATGACAGTGATTGATTTCAGTGGTTTAGTTGTTTGAATTCGAATAACAGGTTGGTTAGGAATATGAAAACTAACAACCTTACAAAAATAATCAATTTTGGCATGATGAGTAGTTAACCAATTAATCCCTAAAATCACATCAAAAGTAAGTATCTTTAAAGAGATAAGATCAACAGGTAATGTGATGGTGCCAACTTAGATCAAAAAAGATTTATAAACAGTAGATGTAATGAAAGTTTCTCCTAACGGAGTCTCCACAGATAAGTCAAAGTCTAATTTCTCCAGAGTCAAGTTTAAACGTTGAGCACAAGCAGGAGAGATAAATGAATGGGTAGAACCTGTATCTAGTAAGGTATAAATTTTGCAAGAATTTATGATTAGTTTACCCATGATCACCTTGTTCGGGTTCCTCGTATTTTGGCCAGTCACGACAAACGCTCTTCCAAGAACCGCTGACTTTGCCTTGTCTGGGACAGCCTTTTGAGTCACCATCCCCGCTAGACTTGGTTTCGCTATAGTACAATCTCGAGCGATATATCCTTCCTTTCCATAATTATAGCATACCTTGAACTATTGTGGACAGTTTGGGCTAATGTGTCCCTCTTTTTCACATTTATAGCATACGACCGATGGTCGTTCTCCTCCCTTAGAAATAATTGATGCTGGTGCTGACGTCTTCACATTGTCATTGTTGAATCTCCTCTTTTTGAAACTTCCACTTAACTCGCCTCTCCTATTATCATGACCACGATTACCACCAGAGTGGTTACTGCTTTTGTCTGCATTTTTTCCTCCCCGTTGGTTATCATTGCTCGAATGACTGCTATCACCGGTATGACCCTGGTTATGGTCCCTCAGTTGAACATACTCATTGTCTCGCTCTAATAATTGAGCCATGTTTACAATATCTGAATATAAAGAAAATTTATGAGAGATAAGATATTGCTGAATCTCAGGTTTTAGACCTCTCAGAAACATCCGTGTCATTCGTTCCTCATTCTCTACCAAATGAGGTGCAAACCTGGATAACTTTGCGAACTTCGCCTCGTACTGCGACACCATCATGTTGTTCTGTTCCAGTCTAATAAACTCCACCTCCTTCATATGACGAATACTTTTAGGAAAGTACTTATCATTAAACAGTTTCTGAGACGTTTTCCAAGACATGTTGAGTGCGGCAAGCTGGGTACGCTTCACAGATTCCCACCAGTAATCTACCTCACCACGAAACATAAAGGTGACGAATGCAACCTTTTGTTCCTCCGTGCATCCCAAGACATCGAATATCTTGGTAATTTTCTTGACCCACATTTCTGCCTTAATCGGATCCGACTTTTCCAAGAATTTTGGTGGTCCCAGCTCTTTGACTTGCTTGGCTGTGATAAACCGCTCGTTGTTATCATTTCCACCCGTATTTTGTACACGAGTCTCCCTCGTCTGATTTTGCATGAACTGAAAAAAGCTTCTAAACATCCCATCGTTCATCGTCTGATCAGTGGTGTTGTTTACAAGAGGAACATTGTCGTCCCGTTGCACGTTCTCCTGATTAGTGATTAAAGGTGTCTCCACGGTCTCATTTACTCCATTGTTAACATTCTCAGTTGTCATTCTCAAATACTGTCATAAAACAAGGGTTAATTAAAGAAATTAGCATATCACATAATATCCCTATATTCTGACCAATCAACAAATAGGATTAGGCAAGACACACTAGCAAAGGATTTACTCGTCTCTCCCCTCCTAGTTCTATTCCCCGATCTCCGCTAGAGATCATATCCCTAAGCTTTGATACCAACTGTGACGTCCCCAAAACAGGTATACATCACCTATTTTGAGTCGCCAAAACATGGTACAGAAACAACTACAACTTTATTAATACAATTGTCGTGAAAAATACGACAACACATTAAATGTGAGTTTAAATACAAATATTGTCTTCTAGACAATATCCACACTCAAATAAGTCCTCATTACAATTATTGATACAGTATTTTACAAAAATGATGAGGACTACTAAGACAACTTTCTAGAACCATCATTCCATACCCCAACTACTAATCGCTACATTCTCGCCTCTTGAGAAGAAAAATAGAACAAAAAGGAAAAGGGTGAGCTCAACTAGCCCAGTAAAGAACATTATGACTAGGATAATATAGAACAAATTATCGTTAGTCCTCAACAGGAAAAAATCTGATAGAATATAATAGACAATAATTTTTATATCAATATTCGCAGTGGAAATAACAATTCCTTAGAAGAGTTAAGTAGAGAATGAATTCTACTATCTTATAAGATTTAAAAGTCCATCATTAATATTTTATCCATGTAACATCAATCAATATACATCTTGAATTAAATATTCATCTTTGCACTACAGGCCAAAGATATTCATTTGTATCACCAGTTGGTCATGTTCATCTAAACACATGTTCATCTTTGTACTACGGGCCAAAGATATTCATCAGTTAATCCTTCATCTTTGTACTACAGACCAAAGATATTCAGTAATATCATCATTTAGGACTGAGGATGATGAAAAATATTTTAAAGAAAACGAATCCAGTGAGACAAAAGAACAAATATTAGAGATTCGTACTTCGGTTTATCCATGTTCAAAAATACTCCATAATAAACCATTGTAGAGTAAAATTCAAGAATGAAGATCAAAATATGGATACAATCAAAGCTAGTAATCATAATAAACAACTTGGACAAAGAAAAGAAAATTTTAATTTTTTTGTGAATAGTGTCATATTTGTGAATAGTGCCGTATACGTGAATAGTAACCCCGACACAAACAAAAGAATTTCACAAGAAAAATCTTACCAATATTCCGGTATAATGATATTGAAAGAAATAATATCATTTTTTTAAAAAAAAATAACATCCCTTACCTCAAAAAGACAGTATTTCTGACTAGAATACTGGATATAGTGCTGAAAGAACTTGCACCGTATAGCAACACTCAAAGTATCAAAATACTCACAAGAATACGCTCGATAATATAGAAAAAGAAAACTTTAGTTTCTGGTGTGATTTTCAATTCTAACCTAAGCACCCTATTTATAGGAAAATGCTTAGAACACTAAAATAGAGAATTTAATAAAATATTAATATATTTTCTTAAATTTCCTACGCACACATCTTTGGTCCAACATCAGCCACACACCTCACCAAAAGTCACAAAAACGTTTTTCTTATTAAAATCATTTAAAACTCTAAAAATCAATTATTCCAGAACTTCAATAATTCATAATAAATAGCCCCTTTCTCAGAAAAATTCGAATCTTATGTCCATTTCATAGGAAATTCAATTCTCTACAACTTGGTAAGTTTAAATTTTCCCAAATTCCAAACAGAAATTGACCGAAATCCACATACGGACGATTTTACAGGCTATAATCAAATTTCAGTCAAAAATTGGGTCCATCAACGCACAAAACATGTGTTAAATATTTTTTGTAACAAAAATACTCTTCCTCCTCATTTATTCATATATCACACATTCATTGTAAAAATATCACCATTATTATATTATTATAATATAATAATATATTAAATAAATTATTTTATCAGAAAAATAAAATATAAATTTTCAATAGTTGTCACTTTTCTAAAAAATTTCTCCGTTTATATCCACATAAGTAAATATTTTTCTTATCATATAAATCAATAATTAATTATTCATAAATAATATTACAGAATCACAATACTGACAACCAGGCCGTTCCTAGGAAGGAGGGGGCTTTTCAATAAGGATTCCTCCTTACTGGCGCGCAATTAGGTGACGAAACCTCTCCTTAGACTGAACCTTCTAGACATTGCCAATAATATTATCTAATAATATTATTAAAATAATATGAATTATTGATCTGATAATGAAAAATACTGTGTAGTGACAATTATTGAAACAACATTAATATAAAATATCAAAGCAGCAATTATTGAATCAATAAAAATAAAATATTAAGTAGTAATTACTGTAACAATTATTGAGTAGTGTCTTCTTATGTAAGAATCAATAATTGGTGCAATACCGTGTGCTACTGTGCAACACCGCGTATTACTGTGTTTTAACCACTGGGTATTCCAACAGTGTTAACGGTAACAACTACGCCGTTATTTATAAAAAACTTATACTTGTCGTTTCCTTCATCCAATTACTTTTCGTTATGGGGCCCACACAAGGCTGCGCCGTCATACAAATATTTCCCGATAATAAGAATATTCCACGACCAAACGAATATTCACCGATAAAAATGAATATTTTATAACCACTTGCTTATTTAAAAATATTTGCGCATTTTACCCATAACTAACCACATTAATCAAATCAACCCTTACTATTTCAAAATAATAAATAGAGAAAATTCAATTTCATTTATAAAAAGTTGGGGTCTTACAATTATGTATATTAATTTAGGAATTAATGTTTACCTATTACTAGCTACGAGTGCAGAAGATAATATTACTACTACGACATAACATAAACATAATAATTATGTTCTCAATGACATAGTGTAAATAATACAACTGAGCATAAATAAAAATATAGCGCAAATAATACAACTGAGCATAAATAAAAACATAGCATAATAATAAAACTGAGCATAAATAAAAATATAGCGTAAATAATACAACTGAAAGCTATTTTTTAGGCTCAAGAATCTCTAACACTCGATAGTGATTGTGCTTATCATGGTCAGTTTTAAAGCCAAAAATTGCACATTTTGGATGAGGTTTAGAACCCACAGTTTTCTCGAGTGCACTCTTTAATCTTGATTGTTTTTTGCGGCCCTTTGTTTGAGAAATAACTGGTGGTAAAAACTCATCTTCTTCCTCTTCTTCCTCTGCATCTTCATCGTCATTATCATAACACATAGATTGAGGTGTATCCAACAGTGTGATCAATGTCATCATCTGCCAATTCAATAAGATTCTCATCCGGATCATACTGGTTAACTAACGTTTTTTCTCGTGCATTCAACTTAAGGATAACTCCTGGCAATTAGCTTTACTGGCTAACTCATGGCAATCATTCATCAAATGATTAAAACGCATTGCTTGATATTATTCAAAGTCAGAAGTTGTTGGGCTAAAGAGTAATTCTTCAACATCGGTTTTGTTCGCGTTTCTTGTCCACAGAGGAAGAATCATGTCACTCGGAATTTGGAAAATACTCTTAGCCAATAAATATCTCAAGATGTGCCTGCATAATTCACTATAATGAGAAAATAATTGACAATTACATGTTACCGACCCTAGCTGACGATTGTTGACGATTTCTTTATATCTTCCACCATTTTCAGCTGCATCTGCCTTATACACTACATAAACCTTTGTTTCAGGGTCACACAATTCACTAACTTTACTAACATTGTACTTTATGGAATCGACGAATTGATGTTGAAAACGTCTAAACATCTCTTTTGTGTACACATGCACAGCATGCACTTCCAAAGATAACCCGAGTACCATATTTCTTTTCTGATGTTGTGTTATGTAGTCGGCCTTCCTCTCTCTGATAAATTATTTTTCTATAGCCTTCTGACTCTGCACTACAAATTCTTTCATGCCCATTGAAGCATTGACAAACTCATCAAAAAAATGATTCATGCTCTCGCTTCTTCCAGTGGTTGTCATTCCCGCACTAAAATATCTCTTTGTATACGCGGGAATCCATTTCTCTCGTACATCATACAAACTTCTAATGCACTCATTGTTATATAATTCATAATTCCTCACCAGAATCTGCCAACTCTCTTCAAACTCACCGATGGATAATGAATTATACACACAATTGTTAAAATGGTCTTTGAAGGATAGGTACTCAGAATAAACATGATGCAATTTCTCAGGAAATTTGTTGCTAATATGCCAAGAACACAATAAGTGATAAGTAGAAGGGAGTACCATAGCAATAACATTACTCATAGCTTTGTCTTGGTCAGTGATGATGGTTATAGGTGTCTTGTAGTCCATGACTTCGAGCCATGTCTCTAATACCCAAACGAAAGTGTCCTCTGTCTCATCCCTTAACAATGCAAATCTAAATAATATAGACTGAAAATGGTGGTTGACCCTGGTAAAAGGAATAAACAACATGTCATACTTATTTGTCCTGTACGTACTGTCAAATGTCACAACATCTTCAAAATGTTGATACATAAACCTTGATCGGGCGTCAACGCACAAAATGCGATTTGTTTCATCTAGTTTGACACGATAAAAAATTTACTCGAACTTCCGGATCCAAGTTTTTTCAAGTAATTTATAGCAACTTGTGCATCATTTTCATATATAGAATCACGCCTTAAATCTCTGACCACATTCTGAACATTAACATTAGAAAAAGTAACATTTTGCAACCGGCCACCCATTGTGCTCAAAACGTTCATCATCTTACTAGGTCCAATACCAGACTTATTTAAAGTGTCAATTAATTTTCTTGCAACCGGAGTAATGTTTCAATGTGTCTCAATCAAATCTACCTTAGTATGGGTCACTAGGTGATGATTGTGCTCTAATTTAATAGTAGAAATACGTCAATTATCTTCTTTCTTATTATGAACAACATATATTCTAGCTTTGCATAATGTGCATCATATAGAGTCTCGCTGCCTAGTTATTTTCTTACTACCATCTTCATCATCAAGCAAACTCTTTACAGAAGTTGGTGTACCGACTTTTTTACAAACATATAACCTAGACGACATATCATTTGTACAAGCATGTTTATGACTAGTTGCAATTCTAATCTCAAAACCATTTTTTTTAGCATACGACCTGTAAAAAAATTCAAGTTTTTCCAACTTAGAAAATAATTGACCAACGTATGGCACCATTTTAGATTTACTACTTTTAACTTCACTTACAAACTCAGATGTATTTTCACAATCTACACTATCAACAGAATCTGAAAAACTTGATACAAACCTTTTTATGAGCAGGTATGTTGTGTGCCATTCTGAAAAAAGAAGGAAGAATCGTTGGATCAGAACTTCAACTTTAACTTGAGAGTGAAAGTGGACAACAACATCAACCAAAAAAAAAGATCTGGAAAAAAGGAAAAAAATATCGAGAGGAAACCAAGCTATCTGAGATCTGGGAAAGGAAAGGTTGGAGAGATAATTCAACAACAGAGGAAGCAAGATGTTGGCTGCCGCTACAGCCTGTAGCGGCAGGACATTCATCACTCAGTCAACATAAAAATACATGAAAGGTAAAAGTAAAGGAAAAAGTTGTCATAAAAAAGCTGGGGCAAAGGGTCAAAAAAGTCCCTGATATTTACCCCGATGTCCCACTTGCACCCTGAACTAATTTGTTTTCCAAAAGTACCCTTAACGTTATATTTTTTGGGTTGCCCGTGCCCCTGCCGTTAACAGAAGACTAACGGGGTTAAAATGTGATGACGTGGCATGCTTAAATATAAAATATATTCTAAATAAAATAATATATATCATTTAATCAAAACAAAAATTACTAAAATTCAAAACAAAAAAAAGCATAACATATTTACATCATTTAATCAAAATAAAAAAATTCAAATTATTTTGTTAACTAATCAAAACAATTAATTAAATAAAATAAGTTGTATAACATATTTACATCATTTAATTAAAATACTAAAATTCAAAACATAAGATATTTACTTCAAATACTAATTTAAAAAAATACTAAAATATTAATTAAAAAATACTAAAATACTAAAAAAATCAAATTAAAAAAATACTAAAATACTAAAATTCAAATTATTTTGTTAATTAATCAAAACAAAAAAAAAACTCAAATTACATCATTAAAATACTAAAATCATAATACTAAATACTAATTGATATAAAATTTTTAAATTACTAAAATCATAATACTAAATAATATTTTTAAAATTCAAAACTGGAGTATTATTATAAATAATATAAATAATTTGATGATGTAATAATCTATACATAACAGTATATGCTATAATTTGATGATGTAATAATATTTTTTTAAAATGTATTCAAAAATTCAAATTACATCATAATATTTTTAAATTGACATGATTTTAAAAATTAATATTAAAAATTACTAAAATAATCATAATACTCCAGTTTTGAATTTTAAAAATATTATTTAGTATTATGATTTTAGTAATTTAAAAATTTTATATCAGTTAGTATTTAGTATTATGATTTTAGTATTTTAATGATGTAATTTGAATTTTTATTGTTTTGATTAATTAACAAAATAATTTAAATTTTAGTATTTTAGTATTTTTTAATTTGATTTTTTTTAATATTTTAGTATTTTTTTTAATTAATATTTTAGTATTTCTTTAATTAGTATTTGATATAAATATGATATGTTTTGAATTTTAGTATTTTGATTAAATGATGTAAATATATTATACAACTTATTTTATTTAATTAGTTGTTTTGATTAGTTAACAAAATAATTTGAATTTTATTATTTTGATTAAATGATGTAAATATGTTATACTTTTTTTATTTTGAATTTTAGTATATTTTTTTTTATTATATGATATATATATATTATTTTATTTAGAATATATTTTATATTTAAGTTTGTCACGTCATCACATTTTAACCCCGTTTGTCTTCTGTAAACGGCAGGGGCACGAGCGACCCAAAAAATGTAACGTTAAGGGTACTTTTAAAAAAAATAGTTTAGGGAGCAAGTGGGACATAGGGGTAAACATCAAGGGCATTTTCCTTTGCCCAAAAAAGCTGTCATAAAGGCATAAAGTTGTCATAAAAAAAGTTGTAAGCTGTCGTGAGAAGCTATAGCGGCAAGGGCCTAAATAATTATTGAGTGTCGTGAGAGGCTGTAACGACAAGGGGAGGGGAATAATTATTGAAGAGGGTGAAGAGAAAGGGGGCAATTATGTAATATGATAGGTATATTTTTATTTTAAATTTTGATGATAACAATTATGTTTTAAATAAATATGCAACTATTTATTTATTGTATTATTTTCTGTTTTTACTTGAATTAATTTTTATTGACCTTGATAAAATTATATGTCAAGTGTTAAATGTAAGACCCCGACTATTATGAAATAAAAGTATTCAATTTTTCTTATAATTACTATTCAGTAAATGGTTAAATTGATAAAAGTTTAAAGTTATGGGTGAAATATGAATTTTTTTCAAAATAAGTAAGTGGTTATAAAATAATCATTGTTGTCGGAGAATATTCATTTGGTCGTTGAATATTCTTTCTGTCGGGGAATATTCGTACGACGGCGCAGCTATTTGTGGGCCCCATAACGAATAACTGTCGGGTGAAAAAAACGATAAATTTGAATTTTTACAAATAACGGCGTAGTTGTTACCGTTAACACTGTTGGAATACCCGGTGGTTAAAATACAGTAATACGCGTTATTGCACAGTAGCACACGGTATTGCATAGTATTTTTAAAATTATTGATTCTTACGTAAGAAGACACTACTCAATAATTGTTACAGTAATTACTGTTTAATATTTTATTTTATTGATTCAATAATTGTCACTGCACAGTATTTCCCATTATCAGATCAATAATTCATATTATTTGAATAATATTATTAGATAACATTATTGGCGATGTCTAGAAAGTTCTGTCTAAGGAGAGGTTTGGTCACCTAATTGCGCGCCAGTAAGGAAAAATTCTTATTGGAAAGCCCCCTCTTTCTTGGGAACGGCCTGGTTGTCATAAATGTGATTCTGTAATATTATTTGTGAATAATTAATTATTGATTCATATGATAAGGAAATATTTATTTTATGTGGATATAAACGAGGGATATATTTTTGTGGTTAAAAATAAAGGAGTTAATGTTGAGGTTTTTATCCGTATTTTTGTCGGAATGGAGGTATTAAAAAATCAGAGTTTTTGAGATATTTTGCGGGGGTTATAATTTTTAATCCGAACGTTGGATCGTGGTAATATTTGGATATGTTATACATATATAAGTTGAGTATATGTCCACAAATTTTGAACCGTTAAAAATGAACGTATGATTTGTTATGAATTTTACGAGATGACTGGTTCAGAAATTATTGAATTTTCGGAGTTTATCATTTTGATGGAAAATTCTAGAATTGGTAAGCCCCACTTGTGGTTGGTGAAAAAATGTGCTGAATTATATTTCAAATGTGGTGGGTGGGAATAGTAGCAGGTAAAGCCATCAGGTTGCAGGTCAAGCTTACTAAAATTTTCCTATAAATAGAGGGCTAAGTTAGAATTGAAAATCACACCAAAAGCATAAGTTTTCTCTCTTTTTCTCTCTATATTATGAAGCATATTTTGTGAGTATTTAGATACTTTGAGAGTTGCTATTCAGTGTAAGTTTCCTTCGGCTTTGCATACCGATCAGAAGTACTGCTCTTTTGAGGTAAGGGATAGTAAGGGATTTTAAGGGTTGTTATGTTTTTCAGTTTCGTAATTTTTCTGACCTTCAAAAATTCTGGAAAAATTTAAAATGATATTTTGATGAGTTTTCTTGATTGTGTCAAAAAATGGTAATTTTTGGATGTATAGATTAAGAGTTATGAATTTTATGAGAAAAGACTATTTTAAAAGTAACCGCTTATAACTCCTTGTGGTTAACTTTAAAATTGATGAAATTTTTATTGGGAGTACATGTATATGATAGAAGTATACTCTGTAAATTTCAGAATTTTTGGACAAAAGTATAATTTTTGATAAATGTCTAAATATTCGGCTGTTTTGGCCATATGAAAAATAGTAAATGACTTTTAAAAATTCTGAAAAAAATATATGTTCATTATGGGACTATATTATGCTAAATTCCAGAAAAGAAATATTTTTGGAACTGATTTGGTATTTTTCATGAAAATGGTCTAGTTATGAGTAAATGAATTAAATATGTTATGTGAAGTAAGAAAATTGAAAAATAGGATTTTATGACTTGAGAATCCTATATGAGGTATATGCAGATTTTTGATGAGGATTTTGATTATTGGTGATAAAATTTTATGAGTTTGGTATTTTAGAATGATTAAATGCATTATTTAGTAAAGTGTAAACAATTTAAATAAATTGTTTATAAGCTTAAGAAATATTATTCTTTCAATATCATTATACCGAAATACTGGTATGGATTTTATTGTGGAATTTCTACCTTTTTGTGTCGTGTTTATTATTTATGAGTTACTATTCACGAGTTACTATTCATGAGTTACTATTCACGAGTTACTATTCATGAGTTACTATTCACGAGTTACTATTCACGATAAAAATTGGTTTCTTTTTCTAACCAAATTATAGTTGATTTACGAATATTACTCTTGAGATTAAAACTAGATGTTGATCATATTATTTTTATTATTATATATAACATTTTTATAACCCTAATGATGATATTTCTCTTTGACTTGAGTGTAAAGATGGGTAGATTTTTGGTATGATCATGACTATGGGTTATCTTTGGCCAGTAGTGCAAAGTTGAATCGTTGATTGGTATGATCATGACCATTGAATTTATAAGTGAATATCTTTAGCTTAAGTGCAAAGGTGAATTGATCAACATGGTTATAATTATTATTTATATAAATTTTGAAATGATTATATATTTCTTTGAGATATTAATATCTTTGGCCTGTAGTGCAAAGATGAAATATTGATGAATATCTTTGGCCTGTAGTGCAAAGATGAATTGTTGATGAATATCTTTGGCCCGTAGTGCAAAGATGACATGTTGTTGAATATCTTTGGCCAGTAGTGCAAAGATGAACAGATGTTGAGCTGAACATGACCAACTAGTGATACTAATGAATATCTTTGGCCGTAGTGCAAAGATGAAGTTATTAGTATGATTATGAATAAGAAATGTGATTTGGTGTAACCATGATCTTTGATGTTTCAGGTAAAGATAGGTGATGAAAATTATCTTCGTCCTGGATGAGAAGAGGAATTTAGAACTACAGTTATGATTATGAGTTATTCATATGATTGTGGACCAGAATTGTTGATTGATGTTACAGGGATAAAACATTGTTGATGGATTTTTAACATGAAGAAGATAATAGACTTTATAGTCTATTTGACTCTTCTAATGGATTGCTCGTTCCGCTGCAACTATGGTTGAAATTTTTATCATTTACCATTTGTTTTAAATCTCTGATTTATTATTGATGAAGGCTATTGATAATTTAATTATCTTTAGTCATGATATTCTTTACTGAGCTAGTTGTGCTCACCCTTTTGCTTCATAATTCCTTTCAGGTAATAAGAGTGTAGCTGGGTCGAGCGAGGGTAACGGGAAAATAGAACGGTGGTCTCTAGCTGTGGATATTCTCCCAAAGCAGTATAGAAAAGTTCATTTAGTAGTTATATTTGGTGAATCATCTAGGGTGAAGCGAACCCAACGTTGGAAGGGTGTTTTGCCACTATCATACAAGATGTCTAATGACATACAACCTCGTGTCATCATAAGACAGGATTGTACTCATCCACTTGCTGAGTATATATACGAGCACTACCTATATAATCTTGGTGTTTGTTTGAAGTATAATTCTCAATTAGAGACAGTAGAGATAATGATAAGTCAAGAGAAGACTCGCCATTGGGAAGAATATGATAGTAATCTTCTCGTTTTTCTTTGGGGTCTATTGGGTCAACCAAGGATAATTCTGTGGCCATACTATATCTATCATAACCTAGACGCATGGCCTCCCATGTACGAAGGTTTCCTTGAGCACTTCCCAAAGATTCTAATTTCTAAAACAGTTTTTGACTATACCTTTATATAAGGTGTCATTGTGAGGTGCTGTCCACGGTTGGGACATGAGTCACATTTGATATATATTTGTATCCAAACTCACAGCATATATGTCGTTGTATTTTTCACGATAATTGTTGTAATAAAGTTGTAGTTATTTTCTATATCATGTATTTGGCGACTCAGAATAGGTTGGATGGAATGGACCTGTTTTGGGGTCGTTACATTTGGTATCAGAGCTTAGGGATATGATCTCTGGCGGAGATCGGAGAATATAACTAGGAAGGGAGAGATGAGTAAATTCTTCGCTAGTGTGTCCTACCTAAGCTTATTTGTTGGTCAGTCATAATATCGGGATATTATGTGATATGTTAATTTGTCTAATTAACCCTTGTTTTGAAGCTGTATTCTAGAATGATATCTGAAATACAGGAGATGAGCATTGGAGAAATTATGATGACAGGGAAGATGGAATCTGAAATGAAAGCAAGGTATTCTCAACTTTTCGAAATACCAGGTACGTAAATTTTGGGGACGAAATTTCATAAGGAGGGGAGATTGTAAGACCCCAAATTTTATGAAATAAAAGTATTCAATTTTTCTTATAATTACTATTCAGTAAATGGTTAAATTGATAAAAGTTTAAAGTTATGGGTGAAATATGAATTTTTTTTCAAAATAAGCAAGTGGTTATAAAATAATCATTGTTGTCGGGGAATATTCATTTGGTCGTAGAATATTCTTTCTGTCGAGGAATATTCATACGACGGCGCAGCTATTTGTGGGCCCCATAACGAATAACTGTCGGGTGAAGAAAACGACAAATTTGAGTTTTTACAAATAACGGCGTAGTTGTTACCGTTAACACTGTTAGAATACCCGGTGGTTAAAATACAGTAATACGCGTTATTGCACAGTAGCACACGGTATTGCATAGTATTTTTGAAATTATTGATTCTTACGTAAGAAGGCACTACTCAATAATTGTTACAGTAATTACTGTTCAATATTTTATTTTATTGATTCAATAATTGCTACGTTGAAATTTTATATTATTGTTGTTCAATAATTATCACTGCACAGTATTTTCCATTATCAGATCAATAATTCATATTATTTGAATAATATTATTAGATAACATTATTGGCGATGTCTAGAAAGTTCTGTCTAAGGAGAGGTTTGGTCACCTAATTGCGCGCCAGTAAGGAAAAATTCTTATTAGAAAGCCCCCTCTTTCTTGGGAACGGCCTGGTTGTCATAAATGTGATTCTGTAATATTATTTGTGAATAATTAATTATTGATTCATATGATAAGGAAATATTTATTTTATGTAGATATAAACGAGGGATATATTTTTGTGGTTAAAAATGAAGGATTTAATGTTGAGGTTTTTATCCGTATTTTTGTCGGAATGGAGGTATTAAAAAATTAGGGTTTTTGAGATATTTTGCGGGGGTTATAATTTTTAATCCGACCGTTGGATCGTGGTAATATTTGGATATGTTATACATATATAAGTTGAGTATATGTCCACAAATTTTGAACCGTTAAAAATGAACGTATAATTTGTTATGAATTTTACGAGATGACTGGTTCAGAAATTGTTGAATTTTCGGAGTTTATCATTTTGATAGAAAATTCTAGAATTGGTAGGCCCCACTTGTGGTTGATAAAGAAATGTGCTGAATTATATTTCAAATGTGGTGGGTGGGAATAGTAGCAGGTAAAGCCATCAGGTTGCAGGTCAAGCCTACTAAAATTTTCCTATAAATAGAGGGCTAAGTTAGAATTGAAAATCACACCAAAAATATAAGCTTTCTTGTGACAACCCCAAAATAGGTCCATTCCACCCATCCCATTCTGAGTCGTCAAATACATGATACAGAAAACAACTACAACTTTATTACAACAATTGTCGTGCAAAATACAACAACACATATGCTGTGAGTTTGGATACAAATATATACCAAATGTGACATTGGACACCATCATGTATCAGCACCTCACAAAGGTACCTTACATGAAGGTACAGTCAAAAACTATTTTAAAAACTAGAATCTTTGGGAAGTGCTCAAGGAAACCTTCGTACATGGGAGGCCACGCGTCTAGGTTATGATAGATATCATATGGCCATAGAATTATCCTTGGTTGACCCAATAGACCCCAAAGAAAAATGAGAAGGTTACTATCATATTCTTCCCAATGGTGAGTCTTCTCTTGACTTATCATTATCTCCACTGTCTCTAATTGAGAATTATACTTCAAACAAACACCAAGATTATATAGGTAGTGCTCGTATATATACTCAGCAAATGTATGAGCACAACCCTGTCCTATGATGACACGAGGTTGTATGTCATTAGACATCTTGTATGATAGTGACAAAACACCCTTCCAACGTTGGGTTCGCCTCACCCTATTTTCTTCACCAAATATAACTACTAAATGATGACCACCGTTCTATTCCCTTGTTACCCCTGCTCGACCCAGCTACACTCTTATTACCTGAAAGGAATTGTGAAGCAAAAGGGTGAGCACAACTAGCTCAGTAAAGAATATCATGACTAAAGATAATTCAATTATCAATAGCCTTCATCAATAATAAATCAGAGATTTAGAACATATGGTAAATGATAAAAATTTCAACCATAGTTGCAGCGGAACGAGCAATCCATTAGAAGAGTCAAATAGACTATAAAGTCTATTATTTTCTCCATGTTAAAAGTCCACCAACAATATTTTATCCCTGTAACATCAATCAAAAATTCCTGTCCACAATCACGTGTATAACTCATAATCGTAATTGTAGTTCTAAATTTCTTTTCTCATCCAGGACAAAGATAATTTTCATCACCTTAAACATCAAACATCGTGGTTATACCAAATCACAGTTCCTGTTTATAATCATACTAACAAATCCATCTTTGCACTACGGTCAAAGATATTCATCAACAAACCATCTTTGCACTACGGGCCAAAGATATTCAACAACAGTTCATCTTTGCACTACAGGCCAAAGATATTCATCAACAGGCCATCTTTGCACTACATGCCAAAGATATTCATCAACAATTCATATTTGCACTACAGGCCAAATGTATTCATATCTCAAAAAATATATAATCATTTCAGAATTTATATAAAAAATAATTATAACCATGTTGATCAATTCACCTTTGCACTTAAGCTTAAGATATTCAATTATAAATTCAATGGTCATGATCATACAAGTCACAATTCAACTTTGCACTACAGGCCAAAGGGAACCCTAGTCATGATCATACCAATATTCTACCCATCTTTACACTCCAGTGAAAGAGAATTTCAACATCAGGGTTATAAAAATGTTATATATGATGATAAAAATAATATGATCAACATATAGTTTTAATCTCAAGAGTAATATTCGTAACTCATGAATAGTAAATCGTGAATAGTAACTCATGAATAGTAATCCCGACACAAAAGATAGAAATTTCACAATAAAATTCATACCAATATTTTGGTATAATGATATTGAAAGAATAACATTACTTAAATTTATAAACAATTTATTTTAATTGTTTACACTTTACTAATTAATGCATTTAATCATCATAAAATGCCAACTCTTACAATTTCATCATCAATAACCAAAACCCTCATAAAAAATCTGCATATACCTCATATAGGATTCTTAAGCCATAAAATTCTATTTTCCAATTTTCTTTCTTCACAAAACATATTTAATTCATTTACTCATAACTAAAACATTTTCATGAAAAATACCAAATCAGTTCCAAAAATATTTCTTTTCTGGGATTTAGCATAATATAGTCCCATAGTGAACATATATTTTTCTCAGAATTTTTAAAAGTCATTTACTATTTTTCATATGGCCAAAATAGCCGAATATTTAGACATTTATCAAAAATTGTACTTTTGTCTAAAAATTCTGAAATTTACAGAGTATACTTCTATCATATACATGTACTCCCAATAAAAATTTCATCAATTTTGGAGTTAACCACAAGGAATTATAAGCGGTTACTTTTAAAATAGTCTTTTCTCATAAAATTCATAACTCTCAATCTATACATCCAAAAATCACCATTTTTGGACACAATCAATAAAACTCATCAAAATATCATTTCAAATTTTTCCATAATTTTTGAAGTTTAGAAAAATTACGAAACTGAAAATAATAACAACCCTTAAAATCCCTTAATATTCCTTACTATCCCTTACTATCCCTTACCTCAAAAGAGCAGTACTTCTGATCGGTATAAGGCTGAAGGAAACTTGCACTGATGAATAGAAACTCACAGAGTATCTAAATACTCACAAAATACACTCAATAATCTAGAGAGAGAAAGAGAGAAAACTTATGTTTCTGGTGTGATTTTCAATTCTAACTTAGCCCTCTATTTATAGGAAAATTTTGGTAGGTTTGACCTGCAACCTGATGGCTTTACCTGCTACTATTCCCACTCACCACATTTGAAATATAATTCAGCACATTTTTTTACCAACCACAAGTGGGGCCCACCAATTCTAGAATTTTCCACCAAAAATGATTTATAACCTGATTTCCGAATCAGCCACCTCTTAAAATTCATAACAAATCATACGTTCATTTTTAACGGTTCAAAATTTATGGACATATACTCAACTTATATATGTATAACATATTCAAAAATTACCACGATCCAACGGTCGGATTAAAAATTATAACCCCCGCAAAATATCTCAAAAACCCTGATTTTTAATACCTCCATTCCGACAAAAATACTGATAAAAACCTCAACATTAACTCCTTCATTTTTAACCACAAAAATATATCTCTCATTTATATCCACATAATATAAATATTTACTTATCATATGAATCAATAATTAATTATTCACAAATAATATTACAGAATCACATTTATGACAACCAGGCCGTTCCCAGGAAAGAGGGGCTTTCCAATAAGAATTTCTCCTTACTGGCGCGCAATTAGATGATCAAACCTCTCCTTAGACAGAACTTTCTAGACATTGACAATAATGCTATCTAATAATATTATTTAAATAATATGAATTATTGATCTGATAATAGAAAATACTGTGCAGCAACAATTATTGAAACAACAATAATATAAAATTTCAACGTAGCAATTATTGAATCAATAAAATAAAATATTGAACAGTAATTACTGTAACAATTATTGAGTAGTGCCTTCTTACGTAAGAATCAATAATTTCAAAAATACTATGCAATACCGTGTGCTACTGTGCAATAACGCGTATTACTGTATTTTAACCACCGGGTATTCCAACAGTGTTAACGGTAACAACTACGCCGTTATTTGTAAAAACTCAAATTTGTCGTTTTCCTTCACCCTACAGTTATTCGTTATGGGGCCCACAAATAGCTGCGCCGTCGTACGAATATTCTCCGACAGAAAGAATATTCCACGACCAAACAAATATTCCCCGACAACAATGATTATTTTATAACCACTTGCTTATTTTGAAAAAAATTCATATTTCACCCATAACTTTAAACTTTTATCAATTTAACCATTTACTGAATAGAAAAATTGAATACTTTTATTTCATAAAATTTGGGGTCTTACAATCTCCCCTCCTTACGAAATTTCGTCCTCGAAATTTGCGTACCTGGTATTTCGAAGAGTTGAGAATACCTTCCTTTCATTTTAGATTCCATCTTCCCTGCCATCATTGCTCATCTCCTGTATTTCAAATATCATTCTACAACACAGCTTCAAAACAAGGGTTAATTTAACAAATTAACATATCACATAATATCCCGATATTATGACTAACCAACAAATAAGCTTAGGTAGGACACACTAGCGAAGGATTTACTCATCTCTCCCCTCTTAGTTGTATTCCCCGATCTCCGCCAGAGATCATATCCCTAAGCTCTGATACCACCTGTAACTCTGGACACCAACCTATGTCAGCACCTTACATTGATACCTATCAGTTTGCCACCGCAGAACGGCGTCCCCTACGGAGAGTCTGGCTTCGGTGCATCCCCCATCAACAGGAAGTCACCAGCGAGAGGCTCGGGGCTCTTTACTTATAGCTCTGATACCAACTATGACAACCCCAAAATAGGTCCATTCCACCCAACCCATTCTGAGTCGTCAAATACATGATACAGAAAACAACTACAACTTTATTACAACAATTATCGTGCAAAATATAACAACACATATGCTGTGAGTTTGGATACAAATATATACCAAATGTGACATTGGACACCATCATGTATCAGCACCTCACAAAGGTACCTTAAATGAAGGTACAGTCAAAAACTGTTTTAGAAACTAGAATCTTTGGGAAGTGCTCAAGGAAACCTTCGTACATGGGAGGCCACGCGTCTAGGTTATGATAGATATCATATGGCCACAGAATTATCCTTGGTTGACCCAATAGACCCCAAAGAAAAATGAGAAGGTTACTATCATATTTTTCCCAATGGTGAGTCTTCTCTTGACTTATCATTATCTCCACTGTCTCTAATTGAGAATTATACTTCAAACAAACACCAAGATTATATAGGTAGTGCTCGTATATATACTCAGCAAGTGGATGAGCACAACCCTGTCCTATGATGACACGAGGTTGTATGTCATTAGACATCTTGTATGATAGTGACAAAACACCCTTCCAACGTTGGGTTCGCCTCACCCTATTTTCTTCACCAAATATAACTACTAAATGATGACCACCGTTCTATTCCCTTGTTACCCCTGCTCGACCCAGCTACACTCTTATTACCTGAAAGGAATTGTGAAGCAAAAGGGTGAGCACAACTAGCTCAGTAAAGAATATCATGACTAAAGATAATTCAATTATCAATAGCCTTCATCAACAATAAATCAGAGATTTAGAACATATGGTAAATGATAAAAATTTCAACCATAGTTGCAGCGGAACGAGCAATCCATTAGAAGAGTCAAATAGACTATAAAGTCTATTATTTTCTCCATGTTAAAAGTCCACCAACAATATTTTATCCCTGTAACATCAATCAAAAATTCCTATCCACAATCACGTGTATAACTCATAATCGTAATTGTAGTTCTAAATTCCTTTTCTCATCCAGGACAAAGATAATTTTCATCACCTGAAACATCAAACATCATGGTTATACCAAATCACAGTTCCTGTTTATAATCATACTAACAAATCCATCTTTGCACTACGGTCAAAGATATTCATCAACAAACCATCTTTGCACTACGGGCCAAAGATATTCAACAACAGTTCATCTTTGCACTACAGGCCAAAGATATTCATCAACAGGCCATCTTTGCACTACATGCCAAAGATATTCATCAACAATTCATATTTGCACTACAGGCCAAATGTATTCATATCTCAAAAAAATATATAATCATTTCAGAATTTATATAAAAAATAATTATAACCATGTTGATCAATTCACCTTTGCACTTAAGCTTAAGATATTCAATTATAAATTCAATGGTCATGAGCATACCAGTCACAATTCAACTTTGTACTACAGGCCAAAGAGAACCCTAGTCATGATCATACAAATATTCTACCCATCTTTACACTCCAGTGAAAGAGAATTTCAACATCAGGGTTATAAAAATGTTATATATGATGATAAAAATAATATGATCAACATATAGTTTTAATCTCAAGAGTAATATTCGTAACTCATAAATAGTAAATCGTGAATAGTAACTCATGAATAGTAATCCCGACACAAAAGATAGAAATTCCACAATAAAATCTATACCAATATTTTGGTATAATGATATTGAAAGAATAACATTACTTAAATTTATAAACAATTTATTTTAATTGTTTACACTTTACTAATTAATGCATTTAATCATCATAAAATGCCAACTCTTACAATTTCATCATCAATAACCAAAACCCTCATAAAAAATCTGCATATACCTCATATAGGATTCTTAAGCCATAAAATTCTATTTTCCAATTTTCTTTCTTCACAAAACATATTTAATTCATTTACTCATAACTAAAACATTTTCATGAAAAATACCAAATCAGTTCCAAAAATATTTCTTTTCTGGGATTTAGCATAATATAGTCCCATAGTGAACATATATTTTTCTCAGAATTTTTAAAAGTCATTTACTATTTTTCATATGGCCAAAATAGCCGAATATTTAGACATTTATCAAAAATTGTACTTTTGTCTAAAAATTCTAAAATTTACAGAGTATACTTCTATCATATACATGTACTCCCAATAAAAATTTCATCAATTTTGGAGTTAACCACAAGGAATTATAAGCGGTTACTTTTAAAATAGTCTTTTCTCATAAAATTCATAACTCTCAATCTATACATCCAAAAATCACCATTTTTGGACACAATCAATAAAACTCATCAAAATATCATTTCAAATTTTTCCATAATTTTTGAAGTTTAGAAAAATTACGAAACTGAAAATAATAACAACCCTTAAAATCCCTTAATATTCCTTACTATCCCTTACTATCCCTTACCTCAAAAGAGCAGTACTTCTGATCGGTATAAGGCTGAAGGAAACTTGCACTGATGAATAGAAACTCACAGAGTATCTAAATACTCACAAAATACACTCAATAATCTAGAGAGAGAAAGAGAGAAAACTTATGTTTCTGGTGTGATTTTCAATTCTAACTTAGCCCTCTATTTATAGGAAAATTTTGGTAGGTTTGACCTGCAACCTGATGGCTTTACCTGCTACTATTCCCACCCACCACATTTGAAATATAATTCAGCACATTTTTTCACCAACCATAAGTGGGGCCCACCAATTCTAGAATTTTCCACCAAAAATAATTTATAACCTGATTTCCGAATCAGCCACCTCTTAAAATTCATAACAAATCATACGTTCATTTTTAACGGTTCAAAATTTATGTACATATACTCAACTTATATATGTATAACATATTCAAAAATTACCACGATCCAACGGTCGGATTAAAAATTATAACCCCCGCAAAATATCTCAAAAATTCTGATTTTTAATACCTCCATTCCGACAAAAATACTGATAAAAACCTCAACATTAACTCCTTCATTTTTAACCACAAAAATATATCCCTCATTTATATCCACATAATATAAATATTTCCTTATCATATGAATCAATAATTAATTATTCACAAATAATATTACAGAATCACATTTATGACAACCAGGCCGTTCCCAGGAAAGAGGGGGCTTTCCAATAAGAATTTCTCCTTACTGGCGCGCAATTAGATGACCAAACCTCTCCTTAGACAGAACTTTCTAGACATTGACAATAATGCTATCTAATAATATTATTTAAATAATATGAATTATTGATCTGATAATAGAAAATACTGTGCAGCAACAATTATTGAAACAACAATAATATAAAATATCAACGCAGCAATTATTGAATCAATAAAATAAAATATTAAACAGTAATTACTGTAACAATTATTGAGTAGTGCCTTCTTACGTAAGAATCAATAATTTCAAAAATACTATGCAATACCGTGTGCTACTGTGCAATAACGCGTATTACTGTATTTTAACCACCGGGTATTCCAACAGTGTTAACGGTAACAACTACGCCGTTATTTGTAAAAACTCAAATTTGTCGTTTTCCTTCACCCGACAGTTATTCGTTATGGGGCCCACAAATAGCTGCGCCGTCGTACGAATATTCTCCGACATAAAGAATATTCCACGACCAAACGAATATTCCCCGACAACAATGATTATTTTATAACCACTTGCTTATTTTGAAAAAAATTCATATTTCACCCATAACTTTAAACTTTTATCAATTTAACCATTTACTGAATAAAAAAATTGAATACTTTTATTTCATAAAATTTGGGGTCTTACATTTCTCTCTTTCTCTCTCTATATTATGAAGCATATTTTGTGAGTATTTAGATACTTTGAGAGTTGCTATTCAGTGCAAGTTTCTTTTGGCTTTGTATACCGATCAGAAGTACTGCTCTTTTGAGGTAAGGGATAGTAAGGGATAGTAAGGGATTTTAAGGGTTGTTATGTTTTTTAGTTTCGTAATTTTTCTGACCTTCAAAAATTTTGGAAAAATTTGATATGATATTTTGATGAGTTTTCTTGATTGTGTCCAAAAATGGTGATTTTTGGATGTATAGATTAAGAGTTATGAATTTTATGAGAAAAGACTATTTTAAAAGTAACCGCTTATAACTCCTTGTGGTTAACTTTAAAATTGATGAAATTTTTATTGGGAGTACATGTATATGATAGAAGTATACTCTGTAAATTTCAGAATTTTTGGACAAAAGTATAATTTTTGATAAATATCTAAATATTCGGCTGTTTTGACCATATGAAAAATAGTAAATGACATTTAAAAATTCTGAGAAAAATATATGTTCATTATGGGACTATATTATGCTAAATCCCAGAAAAGAAATATTTTTGAAACTGATTTGGTATTTTTCATGAAAATGGTCTAGTTATGAGTAAATGAATTAAATATGTTATGTGAAGTAAGAAAATTGAAAAATAGGATTTTATGGCTTGAGAATCCAATATGAGGTATATGCAGATTTTTGATGAGGGTTTTGATTATTGGTGATAAAATTTTATGAGTTTGGTATTTTAGAATGATTAAATGCATTATTTAGTAAAGTGTAAACAATTTAAATAAATTATTTATAAGCTTAAGAAATATTATTCTTTCAATATCATTATACCGAAATACTGGTATGAATTTTATTGTGGAATTTCTACCTTTTTGTGTCGAGTTTACTATTTATGAGTTACTATTCACGAGTTACTATTCATGAGTTACTATTCACGAGTTACTATTCATGAGTTACTATTCACGATAAAAATTGGTTTCTTTTTCTAACCAAATTATAGTTGATTTACGAATATTACTCTTGAGATTAAAACTAGATGTTGATCATATTATTTTTATTATTATATATAACATTTTTATAACCCTAATGATGATATTTCTCTTTGACTTGAGTGTAAAGATGGGTAGATTTTTGGTATGATCATGACTATGGGTTATCTTTGGCCAGTAGTGCAAAGTTGAATCGTTGATTGGTATGATCATGACCATTGAATTTATAAGTGAATATCTTTAGCTTAAGTGCAAAGGTGAATTGATCAACATGGTTATAATTATTGTTTATATAAATTCTGAAATGATTATATATTTCTTTGAGATATTAATATCTTTGGCCTGTAGTGCAAAGATGAAATATTGATGAATATCTTTGGCCTGTAGTACAAAGATGAATTGTTGATGAATATCTTTGGCCCGTAGTGCAAAGATGACATGTTGTTGAATATCTTTGGCCAGTAGTGCAAAGATGAACAGATGTTGAGATGAACATGACCAACTGGTGATACTAATGAATATCTTTGGCCGTAGTGCAAAGATGAAGTTATTAGTATGATTATGAACAGAAAATGTGATTTGGTGTAACTATGATCTTTGATGTTTCAGGTAAAGATAGGTGATGAAAATTATCTTCGTCCTGGATGAGAAGAGGAATTTAGAACTACAGTTATGATTATGAGTTATTCATATGATTGTGGACCAGAATTGTTGATTGATGTTACAGGGATAAAACATTGTTGATGGATTTTTAACATGAAGAAGATAATAGACTTTATAGTCTATTTGACTCTTCTAATGGATTGCTCGTTCCGCTGCAACTATGGGTGAAATTTTTATCATTTACCATATGTTCTAAATCTTTGATTTATTATTGATGAAGGCTATTGATAATTTAATTATCTTTAGTCATGATATTCTTTACTGAGCTAGTTGTGCTCACCCTTTTGCTTCACAATTCCTTTCAGGTAATAAGAGTGTAGCTGGGTCGAGCGAGGGTAACGGGAAAATAGAACGGTGGTCTCTAGCTGTGGATGTTCTCCCGAAGCAGTATAGAAAAGTTCATTTAGTAGTTATATTTGGTGAATCATCTAGGGTGAAGCGAACCCAACGTTGGAAGGGTATTTTTCCACTATCATACAAGATGTCTAATGACATACAATCTCGTGTCATCATAAGACATGATTGTGCTCATCCACTTGCTGAGTATATATACGAGCACTACCTATATAATCTTGGTGTTTGTTTGAAGTATAATTCTCAATTAGAGACAGTGGAGATAATGATAAGTCAAGAGAAGACTCACCATTGGGAAGAATATGATAATAATCTTCTCGTTTTTCTTTGGGGTCTATTGGGTCAACCAAGGATAATTTTGTGGCCATATGATATCTATCATAACCTAGACACATGGCCTCCCATGTACGAAGGTTTCCTTGAGCACTTTTCAAATATTCTAATTTTTAAAACAGTTTTTGACTATACCTTTATATAAGGTGTCATTGTGAGGTGCTGTCCACGGTTGGGACATGAGTCACATTTGATATATATTTGTATCCAAACTCACAGCATATATGTCGTTGTATTTTTCACGACAATTGTTGTAATAAAGTTGTAGTTATTTTTTGTACCATGTATTTGGCGACTCAGAATAGGTTGGATGGAATGGACCTGTTTTAGGGTCGTTACATTAAATAAATTAATTCATATAATATTTAAGGCAAGAAAACCCTATTTCTTTTTCTAAACTAAAGTTGGGCAAAATATTTTTTATACTTCATATATACTAAAACATAATATATAAGTATAATTATAAATACCGAATATATATATACATTACAATTTGTATATTGCATATATATAAGCCTAAAAGGTGAGTTTAATGCATGCATGTGTTAACTCTAAAAAACCGTGTGTGCGCATAAATAATATGCAAATATTAACATATATGAGCTGGCAACCTCTTTTCGTCCAAAATCGAGACATGCTTTTTGGGACAAATGTGTGAGTAGCGGGCTTTAATGTTTTTGTCTGAAAAACAAGAAGTCAATGTGCATAATAAATACAAAGTTGATGATGCGTAGCCTAGGCGAAAATTAACCTTATACCGCGTAAAGAATTGCTTTAATCCGGACCATATGAGTGTAGAGGTGGGGCCGCCTCTTATGAAAACATGACAGGTTTTTTAGAGCGCTCATGAATTCCAAGTATGGCGCATGACCAAAATGTGCCAAATCGCGTAGAAGAACTTCTAATTAGAGTTTGTAGTGTGAGTAATATGATTACTGATTCATAATAAGGAAGAAGGTTCATTGAAATTTTTATTTCACCAACTTCATGTGAATCAAGTCTTATTTTCTCTATACATTGGTTCATAGTCCAAAAGACACCAGTGTTAACGCACTGCATTCTTATATTTCTTACTCAATTTATTTTATGTTTACTTTGTAATATGTGGGGGATTGTTGTATTTTATACAAAATAATATATTACAAAGTTAAATAAAAATAAATATATTCATATATTTTGGTGATGTACCATTAAAAGAATTTAATATGTAAATTAAATGAGTTATAATTAATATATTTATGGAGATTTTGTAATTGTTAAATATATATTAATTACTTAATTATTGGGATATTTAATTTTATTACCGTCCATATAAAGGACCGTTGCCATAAATATATATATACGTTGTAATGTTAATGTGGTCTGGTTACCGTTGCCATGCATGTTGCTTTCTTTTCTTCTATAAAAGGATAGGAAAGACTGATTATATAGATGTACTTTTCTCTAAAAGCAAACAGTGTTCATATATATATTAGAAGCACACATATAGTTTATATATATACATGGTCTCCTCTGTTAATAAATATATATATATATATATATATATATATGTGTGTGTGTGTGTGTGTGTGTGTGTGTGTGTGTGTTACAATTTTGAGTTTGAGTAAGTAAAAATTAGAAGTTGTTCATGGGTCATTCAACTATTTCAAGTGCTGGTTAGTTGGGTGAAGAGCCGTTGAATTCTGGAGTAAGATTTCGTCAGTGACCTTAGCACCGAGAAAGTTCTCCGAGGGGCGAAATTTTTACTTAAGGACAGTGCACCGCACGCCTCTGCTCAAAATTATTTGCTATAAATAGATAAGTTATTCTTTAGCCTCTCTTTATTTTATATTTGAATCCTATATATTATTCATATTTTTCCAACAATCTTAAGTAGAAATTTTAATACTTTTACAAGATCTTATTTACATGAATAAGGTTTTATTTATTATTCATGTGAGGCGAGTTTTGTAAAACAAACAAAGAAACATAATAAGTGAATCTACATTAACATGAGAGAACCAATATCTATATTTTTACTAATTTTGCAAAATGAGTGTTCTTTAGTAGAGGTAATTATAAAACTCAATTTCGTCTGTCCCAAAATGAGAGTCATTTATTAAAGGTTTGTTGGCAAAGATTTTTATTCATGCATGTAATTAATTAATTGTTGTGAACAATTTTATGCAAGTATGGTATCTTGCTCATAAATACCTACACTTTGACCAACTTTTTTGGGTGGAAGAGATGGTGCACCCTAGGGTGATTTGATAAATAACTCTCATAGTTGAGCCTTGGTCTATGATTAATAGTCGAAAAATGAATGTCAAAGTAGAAGTCGAGACTGATGGAAGTAGTTCATAATGATATAACTTGTGTTGAGATATGCTCAAAATGGACGAAAATGACTCATATATAATATCACAATATGGGAGACTGATTTCTTAAAGTTGGATGGAATTCATGAAGTATGCATTTTGGACTATTGAATTATTAAATTAATAAATATATAAAATTGAGTGCATGTAATCCTCAAATGTGTGGGCCTTTATTACGAACTCTAAGGGTTGGTCTTGTAACTAGCACTATAACCATTCCATTTTCAAGCAATGTGGGTTTGAGATTCATCCTCTTGGCCAGTGAACCGTTTTTTAAATGATGTTCTTATTTATAGCATTATGCTAGTCTTCGTAAAAGATGAAACTGATCACTTGGGATCTCGTAAAAAATTTTGTTGGTTGGTTAGGGGAAATATCAAATTACTTTTAAAGTAGATTGTGACGTGTTTGGCAATAGTAATCTCTATTTTCTGCTAGAGGTTTTTGGCTTTATGTTCTTTAATCTACGTTTAGTGACTCTTTATTGGTGGGCTAAACAGAGAAGAAAGTTCAAAATTTCAATTTCCAATATGAATAGTCAAGTTTGAATACTCGTGTGTGTATAATGTGAATATAAAGTTACCTGTTGATGAAAACTTGAAAAACACTTTTTGAGCTTTGAGAAAATTATTTACCTAATTTGAAATACCTTAAAATGTGGGGGTGTCTTGCTAAGGTAATGTTACCTGACCCTAAAAAAGAAAAATTGGTTCTAAAACTGCGAATATACAGTTAATAGACTCAACAGATACATTCATAATCCTAATACGGATCATTGGACTGCTTTATGTAGAATACTCAAGTATTTGCGAGGTACTATTGGATTTGGTTTGTATTACTGCGGTAATCCTGCAGTTCTTGAGGGCTATAGTGATGCCAACTGAATCTCTGATTCAGATGAGATCAAATCCACGAGTGGCTACATATTTACCTTAGGAGGAGGAGCAGTTTCTTGGAAGTTTTCTAAACAGACTTATATAGCTCGCTCTAATATGGAGTCTGAGTTTATTACCTTAGAGAAGGCATGTTCTGAAGCAGAGTGGCTCAGAATTTTTTTGGAAACTATTCATTTGTGGACGAGACCAGTTCCATCTGTGTCTCTACATTGTGATTGCCAAGCTGCTATAGGCAGAGCTAAGAATAAGAGCTATAATGGCAAGAGTAGGCATATACGCCTAAGACATAATATTATGAGACAGCTGTTATGTGACGGGATTATATCCCTTAATTTTGTTAAGTCAGAGTTAAATCTTGCAGATCCTCTGACAAAGCCACTAAGCAAGAGACTAGTGAGCAATACATCGAGGAGGATGAGACTGCTGTCTATTACAGAAATCAATAGTGATGGTAACCCAACCTATATGATTGGTAATCCCAGGAAGTAGGTTAATATAGGTAACAACAAGTCATTGGTTGATTGGTTGAGACACTATCCATTTTATACATATTTGAGTTCATCCCTATGGTGTAGGATAGTGTAATTCTACAGTGTTAGAGGTTGAGTTATAAACTCTTAATGTTTTCCATAGTCCTGTTGGGTGATGTGTTTAACTGTAGAACACATTGGATGGAAACACCTATATGAGTATAGAGGTGGGGCCGCCTCTTATGAAAACATGACAAGTTTTCTAGAGCGCTCATGAATTCCAAGTATGGCGCATGACCAAAATGTGCCAAATCGCGTAGAAGAACTTCTAATTAGAGTTTGTAGTGTGAGTAATATGATTACTGATTCATAATAAGGAAGAAGGTTCATATAATTTTTTATTTCACCAACTTCCTGTGAATCAAGTCTTATTTTCTCTATACATTGGTTCATAGTCCAAAAGATACTAGTGTTAATGCACTGCATTCTTATATTTCTTACTCAATTTATTTTATGTTTACTTTGTAATATGTGGGGGATTGTTGTATTTTATACAAAATAATATATTACAAAGTTAAATAAAAATAAATATATTCATATATTTTGGTGATGTACCATTAAAAGAATTTAATGTGTAAGTTAAATGAGTTATAATTAATATATTTATGGAGATTTTGTAATTGTTAAATATATATTAATTACTTAATTATTGGGATATTTAATTTTATTACCGTTCATATAAAGGACCGTTGCCATAAATATATATATGTTGTAATGTTAATGTGGTCTGGTTATCGTTGCCATGCATGTTGCTTTCTTTTCTTCTATAAAAGGATAGGAAAGGCTGATTATATAGATGTACTTTTCTCTAAAAGCAAACAGTGTTCATATATATATTAGAAGCACACATATACTTTGTATATATACATGGTCTCCTCTGATATATATATATGTCTGTGTGTGTGTGTGTGTGGTACAATTTTGAGTTTGAGTAAGTAAAAATTAGAAGTTGTTCATGGGTCATTCAACTATTTCAAGTGCTGGTTAGTTGGGTGAAGAGCCGTTGAATTCTGGAGTAAGATTTCGTCAGTGACCTTAGCACCGAGAAAAGTTCTCCGAGGGACGAAATTTTTACTTATGGACAGTGCACCGCACGCATCTGCTCAAAATTATTTGCAATAAATAGATAAGTTATTTTTTAGCCTCTCTTTATTTTATATTTGAATCCTATATATTATTCGTATTTTTTCAACAATCATAGCTATTCTGGGCTACGGCGATAGGTCAACCATCGTCATAGCCAAAAAAACTCGTCACCATAGCTTGACTGTATAATACACAGCTGTGTATATACATATAGTTAATAGAGGTTTGTTACAGATGCATATATCCTAATTTTTTGTAAATTTTAAAGTACATAATTTTATAATATTATGTTACTATAAATTGTTCATTAATTCTATATATTATAAATGATAAATATAATATTGTGTTATTGAAAAAGATAATCAAATAAGGAACAATAAAAAAAAACCTTACCTTGTAAGAGCATTCACAACAATTTTTTTTATCTTTGTCCCTACTCTGCAGTGCTATTGGGTCATTCTGTAAAATAGGGATTCAATTTTTTCACTATGTACCCAATATGTTCCTTATATTATTCCTTAAATAATGAAATTTAAAATTTAAAAATTTCAACATTCAAAACATTAAATTAATAATAATCTTATAATTTATAATAGAGAGAGTATAATTTATCAATTATATTCTACTGTAAAATAATTTTTATTTTATTTTAAATTTTAAGTAATTTATGGAGTGAGTATTGAATGGATTATAGTTGCAAATGTACATAAGATCAATATTAACTTTTAAAAAGTTAATTTGTGATATTTTAAAATTTAAATTTAATATGATTCATTTAAATTTTGAAAATAATAAATTTTATAATTAATAGTACTTTTATAATATTTATAATTATATTGACATAAATTAAATAAATTTATATCAATTTTAAATTTGAATATGTTTGAAAATAATTTTTTTTTAAAGTCAATATTAAGTTTATAATTTAAAAATGAAATAATAAAAAAATGTCAAGATGTGTATGATTGATGAGTTGTCCACTTAAATAAGGGTGTAAAATGATATTTTGTATATATAGAGAATAGTCTTTTAATTCTCTCACATTGGGAAGTAAAATCCTACAAAATAGATAGTCAAATAAGGATAAGGAAACTGTTGAATAATAATTTGTTGATGTATTCTTCAAAATTGGGGATAAAGAGTTAATTAGGGAAACTGTTATTAATGCTGCATATTAGTTATAATAATATAAAAAATAATTTTTTTAATTTAATATTTTTATCTTCTCTTTTTATCATTTAAATTTATTAAAATTTATATTAAATTCTCACAGTAATTTTATACGCAACACGTGTGCTAATTCAAAATTTTCATATGCATAAGAGTTCCAAATGATTAAATAAATTAAAATTTTACCATGAGTGTAATTTTAGAGAAACTGTTATGGTTGTCAAAAAGGGTTTTAATTCTAAAAAGATTGTGGGGGTTTCACCAGTCAAATAATGTAAGGGCAGAATCAAAATTTTCAACTTGGGGAGCTCTCCATTTCTAGAAGATATTAATAAAAGAGTTAGCCTGTTAGCAGCCTTACCACTAAGACTAATCAGAGTCAATTAAATTCCTACAATTCAATTTTATTTTTTTTTCTGGTATGTTCCCCTGAGCCAAATTGATGGAAAGTTCAATATCCTTTAAAAGCTCAAAAATGTATTTATCTTATTTTCAATGCTACTTCAAAGTTTGATCTATTATATCATTAAAAGGTTGTGTGTGATTGTGTTTTGATTTAAATTCTAAACATAGTGATCTTCTCTTTACCTATTTTTTTGGAGTTTCCATAATTATTAATAAGTGTAATATAAAGGTTATGTATCGCTATAATAATTATAAATACGTCACTTTGTATATTTACACTGACATCAATATATTTGCTCTTGTAATATCAAATCGTCTTTGATAATGTCTGGTTATTATTTTTCTCAAAAATATATATTATTACGATTCAATTCTAGAGATATATTTCATTATGAGAACTTGGCAGAAAATCTGGGAAATGAATCAGGAGGGAAAATATTGAAAAATTTACTTTCAATCAGTTTGTTAAATTTTGACTTTTGCTATTGATAAGTAGTTTCAAATATGTAATCGTACACAGTAAAAAAAGAAAAAATAAATTTAGCACTAAACTATTACAGTTGGTCTTAATAATATATAGTTATTTAGTTCAAGCACTATTTTGGAATTTAACAATCTATTGGCAATCCAAAACAAAACTGTTTCTTTCAATAATTAGATTCCTTCAATGTTTATGGTCCATTTTATTTCTCTTATTAAAAAACTTTATTTCTTTATACTATACGTCTATGATTACATTGGAAAAGGGGTCAATACAACTATTGGCCACTCCAAATTTTAATATATTATCTATAAAGCCTCTAAGGAGTCTTCCTCCAAAAGTTTGATATAATTAGGTTACATTTTTTTTTTACTCTTTTACCTTTACTATTTTAAATATATTATTATTTTATTCTTTTTAATATTAATTTTTTATATATTTCTCTAAATTTTATAAAATTATTATTTTATCTCATATAATTTACACATTTATTCGTGTACAAGAATCGCTAATAATAATACATTAAATGTGCTTCATGAATGACCATTGATGAGACTTGGAAAATTAAAATATTAAAGGAAGTGGGATTCGTATTTTACTTTTCTTTTACTTCTTTTCATACGTTACATGGTTTAAACATGGCAAATAAATAAAATAAAGCATTTCTAGAATCCAGAGTCCCAAATTGTAGGTAATTGACCCTGTACTGACTGAATCATAATTTATTTTCTATACGAAACTTTATTAAGATTCTAAATATAATATATGATAGCTCTGATGATACCAATTCTAATAATTAATTTAAAATTAATTAATTTTATTTTTAAACATAAATAAAAGAAAATATTTAAAACATATAAAAAATTAATAATGTTAAAATATTTTATATAGAGTCCATAATGAACGCAACAAAATTAAAATATGAATGAACAAAATACCATTTCAAAGAATTTTCATAACCTTACAAACATAATTAGATGACAAATTTTAAATTATTATTTTGGAAACACAAATTTATTAATGGAATTTTTAAATATTTTTTAAATATTTTTAAAATCATGTCCTATAAAAAAATTATTTAATTAAGTATTTGATCAAGTTTGTTAGGTCCCAAAGGGGGCAAAAATTAGAGTAGAGGGAGGATGAATAGTGTTTTCAAAAAACTTCAATAAATAAGCCAAGTTTAATTTTAAATATCCTTTTGTATTTATTAATAAATTACAAAAAAAAAGCACAAAAACAAAAAACAAAAAAGTGAACATCAAATGCAACAAGTTTGACGTAGTTCATCATAACTCAAAGCCGTCGTTCTATTCTTCTTATCCGTTGATGGCTAATAGTTTGATTCACAAATAATCAGTCAAATTACAAGTTGGTCATAATTGTCTAAAAGTCAAGCCATCCTTATCATAAATTTGGGTGTGATATAAATACTTATAATTCATTGAACTTTACACCTAACGATATTTGAATGGATTATAATTCATTGAACGATATTTGAATGGATCATTTCTTTTGCAGTCAATCCTTTGAATTTTCTATCTTTATTATTCAACCTTCAACTTTTTTTTCTTTTACATAGAACCCCCCAAGAAATTAAGCTAGCCTACTTGTAAATAAAGTAACAATAAATAATTTCAATGAAGTTTGATTTTGAAACGGAAAATGTATTTGTTTTTCTTTTGGTTATAAACAAAGTGTTAATTGAAACTTGAGAAATTTTAAAGTTAAATGAATAACAAGTTAAGTAAAAAAGAAAGGAATTTTGTTATATTGACCGACTTCAAAACCAGACCAATAATTGCAATTTTAAGGAAATTTATTTCATCCTATTTGGTCGAAAATGTCGGAAAATAAAGCATTTACTACAAAGAAAGTTATTGTCAAAATTCAACTTGGTGATTGTTTGGCATGTGTTTGATGCACTATAAAATCTTATTTTTTTAAAATAATTTATTTCAAGTGCAATTTATTTAACTTACAACTATTAACATCGGGTATCTAAGACGTACAATTTCGTCCCAAGGATATCTAAAATTAGTTTCTAATTTAAAGTTGACACAGATTTTGACCATCTTAGAAACCATCTCTAGAAAAAGAGTCACTAATTTTGAAACTAATTTTGAATCTGTTTCAAAAAAACAATAGAAATCGATACATCTGCCTCGAAAATATGAAATTCCGTCTACTCTCTCCGTTCTTAAAAGATTATCGTTTAAGATTTTTACAGATGGATTAAGAAAGTCATTTAATACTACCATCTAATAATTAAAATTTGTTTGAAATTCTATCACTACTCTTTTATGAGAAGTTGAAAACTATTAATACAGGAGGAGAATTTCTTGGGACAATGAGAGAAGGTAGGGGTAATATAGAAAAGTAAATAATTTATTCTCTTAAAAAATTGTAAAAGACAAATATTTTAGAATAAATTATTTTTTCTAAAACGATAATCTTTTAGGAACGGAGGGAGGGAGTAATATACACGTACATATTTCAAAGTTCGAGAGAAATAGTCTATTTCTATTTTTCCGCGGAACTTTTTTGCGTTAAAAATAGACAGAAACGAATATGAGACAGATAAGGCTTGTTTAATATTTTTCTAATTAAGCGACAAAGTTTGGCTCAAAATTGTTTGAGACATAATATGACAGTTCTAATCTGTTTCAAAATTAGCGATGGTATTAAATCCGTATCAAAGACTAAACATGTGATAAAAAAATTATTTCTGTTAACGCTAAGATCTCCCCACGCGCCTCAAACACGTAAAGCACGTCCAATCCTGCACAGTAAACATGTAAATATCAGAAACTTGACGGCTTGAATCGTCGAGGGATAACTCCGGCGTAAGAGTCAGTACAGGCGATCACAAGGTTTAACAATGGAGGAAAAATAAAGTTTAGCATCTTGAGAGAGAAAAAATACCAGTTACCTCCAATTGTCTTGTATCTTTGCTATCATATACCCAACACCCATGTTCTCGTGCCACTCACCCCACCCTGACACAATCCCCCACTACCGGTGACCTCAGCCGGCTGTATGTAGCCCACCTACTCCATCCCATCACTGTTTGCCACCACCGGCCGACTGAGTCCCATCCTCATTAATGCATGACAGTTAACAGTCAACGGTTATCTTCTTCATCATTACCAGTCAAAGCCCAATCAATATATTTATTCATCTAATGACTCAGCCCAACAAACCGGCTCAACACATTCAAGACCCAATAAACACAACCCAATGGATAAGTCCATCCGGTCCGACTCACTATATAAAGTATCATGGCCCAACATTGCCCCCCAGTCTTTTATTAAACAGAATGTTTAATGAAAGAGTACAAATGCTAATGGTCCATGATGAAAAGAATTATAATAAAATCAATAAAAGCTCAAAATGTGACTTACCGAGGCCCAACAGGTAAATCTTAAACAAGAATTCAAATAAAAACCAGAAGCCCAATCAAGAAACCCACTCCGGTTAACAATTAAGACTAAGACCGTACGCTACCCCTTCAAATTCTCATCATTACCAGTATTAAATTAGTCGCCCTCGAGTTTCATGAAAAATTGAAAAGACCGCCAATATAAAAACCCTTTTCACCCAAATTTGACAGTTTTACCTGCCAATTTAAAATTCGGACGCTTCTTGCTTTCTTTCTCTTCCTGAATTTTCTCCCTACCTGTAAATCCCCAACAATGGCTTCCCAAGGCTCCGATAACACTACCCTCATCCCTGCAATTCCACTTTCCACTGTTCCTCCTTCCCCAAGCCCTACCAAAATGGCTTCGGGGTCAAACCCCAATCCTACTACTACCCCAAGCAAGGGTATGCCAACCAAACCACTTCCAAACCCCTCCGTGTTCTTCCAAAGTGAAGAACAATTTCCACATGCCAACACTCCATCCTCATTGTCTAAGAAAGACGTTCGTTCCATCCGAGAGCGGTACCAGGTTCCTGAGACCGATCACCTCAGGCGACCATCCGCCACCGAGAGGATGTACCAATGCCCAGAGGGCTGGACTGCTATGCCCCTCACACTGCTGGAGAAAGGGGTTCGTTTCCCTCTTCACGTCTTCTTGGTTACCCTCTTGGGGTTTGTGGGTGTCGGATTCGCCCAACTCGCCCCGAACTCATACATCCACATGCTGGCGTTCATAGCCTTCTACCACGAGGTAAGTGTCGCCCCAACCCTCGAATTTTTATTCTCCATCTACACCATCACCAAATCTCGAGAGAAGGGCTTCAAAGTTCTTAGGAAAATAGCTTCGAAGCCTGGGGAGAACTTTGAGAGACGTTCCCTGATCAGCACTCCTTCCAGCAACAAAGGATGGCATAAGGAGTGGCTTTTTGTCAAGAGGCCCGAGATTGCCTCTCTTCCAGACTGGACCATTTTGGAGAAAGTTTCTGTAGACTTTGGGGACATCACCAAAGAGAGTGTCAAGGTGATGATCGAGCTCTTGGACAACTTCCCGAAGAAGGAGTGGAACCATGATCTTCTCACTAAGCAAGCATAGTTATTCGACCATAAGTGTAAGTTCTGAACTCATACTGATGTGTAATTCGTTGAATTTTCTTTGAAAATGTTGATTCTGACTTATTACTTTTAATCTTCTGCAGTATCTCTAATCAAACCGACGTCGATTGACCGAAGGGATCTAGACAGATTCCTTTCGAGTATATCTTTGTCGACCCCTACTGAAGTACCAACTGAAGATCCTTCAAACTCCGAACCTCAGGAGGCTGAAGCTTAAACAACAGAACTCACCATTGCCGATGAATCCGAATAGCCTCGATTAAAGAAAAGAGCTGTCTGGAAGCCCAAATCAGTCCCTCCACCATCCTTCAACTCAGCTCCCCTACCAACCATCAAAGCAGGTCTCCTCGACCTTCCTCTTGACGAGAGGACCCGTGTCCTTCGTATCAAGAAGAAGAGAACAAATATAATCCCCCTGACCACTGAAGAACTCAGAACACCTCCTCCCGAAATTATCTGACCAATAGTGATACCGGTTGAGATCAACGAGCCGGAGATCAAGGTTGAGGAGTGATGAGTGAGTTTTATACTTATAATTGAGTGCATTTAAACTTAATCTTTTGGATGCTTTTAAGTGTTTGTGTCTATTCATGCATGTTTTACGTTGTTTTGTAGGAATTGGGACAAAAGTTACTTGGATCGACATTTGGGGTGGCTAGATTCGCGTTTTCGGCTTGCCATTAACATAACAGTCACTTCAGAGCCAATTTGAGTATTGCTCCGAACCTTATTTTGAAAAACTCAAAGAATGAAAGTTGTAGATCTACGTCTCCTCTTTCCGGAACATCTTGAATAATCGAAATCGGAGTTCAGACGAAGAAGTTATGGCCATTTTCCCAAAGAATGTTAGAGTAGAAAATGTCAGAACATGTGCCAGCGCCGGGGCGTTGGGGAGCAGTGGTTGAGTGTTAAGCCCAGCGCTGGGGCGCTGGGGAAGGGCTTGGTGATGGCCTGGACGCGTTTTTGGGCGAAGTTTGACACCTTTTTGACTCCAAATTGGTTTGGGTTTGTTCCTAAGCTAAAAATTGGACTTGTAACCTATAAATACATGATGTAAGGCATAAAATAAAGGGAGATTACATAGCTTAGCTTAGATAAAACACTTCATTAGATTAGACATTAACCCTAGTTCTTATTAGTTTTAGAGATTGAAGCAACTTGGAGACATTGAAGATCAAGAGCAAGAGCAAGAGGGGAGCATCAAATTTGCTGACAACAGATTCTATTCTCTTCTCTTATCATACTTTTATCTTTTAATGTCTATTCAGTTGTGGATTCTTGGTTTTAATTCATTAATTATGAACTAACTCTTTCATTAAGATTTCAATTGAACCTTTTATGTCTATAAATTAGTTATTTGATTTATTCCAATTATTTATGTCAAAGTGAATTGTTTATCTTGTCTTGTGCTTATTGTTTAATTATTTGATCAGTAATTACCTTGTTACTCTAGAAGGAATTGGAAGAGGAATTCTAGGGTTAGAACTGGGCATGATAACATGTGACTTAGTTATTTGCATGGTGAATAATTAGGTTTATGAATTGAATGGAAATATCTGTTTACCGCATGTAACACATAAGGAATTAGAATTGAAGGAGTTTAATTCAATTGTTTTGCATAGGAATATAGCAAGATTAATCTTGATTAAATAGAAGTCAATTGCTCACTTGGAAAAGGACTTTTGGCATTTGAGAATTCCTATTAACAATTCAGTAGACATAATAATTGGGATAATTGGATAATTGATTTATACTTCATAATTGGGGATATTGAAGTCTTAATCTTTATTTATTTGAATTAATTTTAGAGTAATCTAGTTTTAATTGGTTAATTTAGTTTTCTTAATTATAAAAATAACGATTTGAGATTGTTTAAATGAAATTAGTTTGGTTAAGAATTAGTACTTGGTGATTTTTATTAAATAATTCCTCGTGGGAACGATACTCTACTTTCACTTTATTACTTGTTGACCGTGTATACTTGCACATATTCATTGATTGCGAAATCGATCAACAAGTTTTTGGCGCCGCTGCCGGGAAATTAATTTAATAATTATTTACCAATATTAATTTCAATCAAATTAGTCTTAATTTAAACATTTTTATTTTTATTTTCTTCCTATATTTCTCTCTTTTCAGGTACCATGGATGAGTTTGAGTATCAATGGCCATACACGTTCTTGGCTCTACCAAGAGAAACAGGGATTAATGGACTTAATACATCTTCTATAGAGGCAACTTCGAAGACGTTGGAGGTTTGCGCAACCATACGGAGTCGAAGGATGGAAAGAATGACTCAGCCAAGGGGAGAGGAGATTGACAGACTCGAGAAACTTTCTGCATTGTCAGCACAGATGGAGACACTTTCGAGGATGTTTGAAGCTTTTAAAGCTCAATGTCGTCAGAGTGTGGCGGTTACTTGTAATTATTGTGCTGGAAATCATCTGAGTCATCAATGCGCCATCAATTTCGAGCCGGTACAGTATGGTGGTGATTACCCCAACAATTATGCTTATCCTAACTACTATTATCAGGATTGGGGGTATCACCCGAATTTTTCATGGAGTCATACGTATCAAGATCAATTTTATGCTCCAAGTCCAACATACTCACCGGATTTCTCGTGTCCACCTCCACTACAACAGGAAGAACATTCAAATTTGGAGAAAACTTTGTCCAAGTTCATAGCTTCATGTGAGGAGAGGAGGATTAATCAAGAGATATTGAGTCAAAATTTTACGAACCAAACAGAACAACTAACCAATGCCTCAAACATTTGTCCTCAATACCCTTGGCTCTATGACATGAATTTCGAGACTGATGGTGAGGCCAAACCAAATCTACAACCGGATGTGCCAAATGATATAGATGTTGAAAGAGAGGAAAGACTTGGAGACCAAGAAAAGGAGATCGGCGAAGATCTAACTTTGAGTACCAACGAAGATGAACCGATTTCATTAGTGTCCCATGTACATTCTCCACCAAAGTTCAAGAATCCGGGTAATTTTGCAAAACTATGCCTAATTGACAGTCATGTTGTCGCCAAAGCTCTTTGTGACATAAGAGCTAGTACAGTTGTGGAGTCATGGTGGGATGAAAAGGAAAAGATAGAGGAAGACTCCATTATGTTTATTAAGCTTAAATGCCCCAATCTAATCATAGACATAATGGAGAAAACACCTAGTTGTTGGACGTTTTTTATAGGGAACCTATCTACAAAGAGCATGCTAGATGACTTCAATTCAAGAGTTTTTGCGAATGGGAGCCTCCCAAAAGAGACACTGCTTCTGATGGATGGATGGTTCCTCAATTTTATTAGGGGAATTGGATAGAGAATTGAAGAAGTCAGGCTGAGACTATAAAACAAGCGCTTATTGGGAGGCAACCCAATTTTAATTTTTATTAGGTTTTATATTAGAAGTTTTAAATTTGCATTTATTTAGAATTTAATAAAATTATTTCTATCATGGTTTACAGGTTATTCAAGTCAAATTCAAGTGTGGTGCCCAATTTGTTCCATGTGCCTAGCCTATTCTCCGAACTTAGTGGACAAGGAAGAAGATTGCTATATTTTCAGGGAAGTCCTCTGCTTTACTTTTTTCTATTTCATCCATTGAGGACAATGTCTAGTTTAAGTTTGGGGGCATTTTAGTGTCGTATTACATATAGTTAGTTATCTGCATAGTAGTTCATTTTTTTGTGTGTTAGCATTGTGTTTTTTTAGGTTGCATATAATACATGGTAGTTATTTGCATATTCAAATATGTGTTGCATTAGTATGTGTTCATATAGTATAATTGTATTTTTTTTATTTTTTATTTTTTATTTTTTGCATGAATCTGTGCGATTAGTTGGTGTGGTCTTAGCTCGACCTATGATAAGATTGGTATTAATTGTTAACTTAAACAGTGTTGATAATTGATGATGAGTTCTAATTTTAAACATGAAGAAAATCTGAGCCTGTCTGAAACTTATGTAACCGGTTAGCACTTAAAGTTTAACTATTTTAATCCACTTGGTTCAAGGGTTTCATAATTTGTTTCTGAGGGAAAATCTTAGTTAAAATTTAAAGAAATTAGTGAACTAGCGGTAAAGGTTGGAATGACGTAAAAGCTTGAGTTTGAGGGAATCTATGGGGTATATATATATATACAAAATGAAAAAAAAAGAAAAAAAAAAGAAAAGATGAAAAGGAAAAAAAATAGAAAATCCAGAAAAAAATGAATAAACACCGTGACATGCTTGTCTAGTTTTGTGGCCTTTGTTACTTGAGTAAGTAAGCCCGAGGGGATTGTCTTTACACCTAGCGCCCTAAGGTCTTAATGACTTGGGAGTCGTTGGTCGAAAGCTCGTTAAGGTAGCACTGAAAAGCCTAAGGGAATAAGACATTGCACAACCATGAGAAAATATAAAAAATGAATAAAACACGAGAAAGAGCAAAAATGCCCTCGTGGTTGAATAAAAGTATAAATAAATCTTGTATTTACCCTTAGACTTGGTAATTGCTTAGTTTTAACTGGAGTTGTCATGTTCACAAAAGTAATTGAATTGGAACTGAAATTTTCCTTCTAAGAAGTTTGTTATGTGATTATTTTGAACTGTGGTTGGTTAGAATGGTTAACAAGCACACACGCACAACGTGGGTGATGACAGGTTTGGATTGACTAACTGGTTAGAGTGATGGACTTTGATTTGATCGGATAAATTGTTTGAGTATCATTGATATCTTTGAGGCCTGTTGCTATATATCATATTGATTTATTACTGGGTTCGTAGGTTTATTAGGAAGTATATCATGCATATGCATTTATGTAGTTGAGTTTAGTTGTTTATTTTTGGTTCTTTTGTGTTTTTGCTTGAGGACAAGCAAATGTTTAAGTTTGGGAGTATTTGATGAGTGAGTTTTATACTCATAATTGAGTGCATTTGAACTTAATCTTTTGGATGTTTTTAAGTATTTGTATCTATTCATGCATGTTTTACATTGTTTTGTAGGAATTGGGACAAAAGTTACTTGGATCGACGTTTGGAGTGGCTAGATTCGCGTTTTCGGCTTGCCATTTACATAGCAGTCACTTCAGAGCCAATTTGAGTATTTCTCCGGACCTTATTTCAAAACACTCAAAGAATGAAAGTTGTAGATCTACGTCTCCTCTTTTCGGAACATCTTGAATCATCGAAATCGGAGTTCGGACGAAGATGTTATTGCCATTTTTCTGAAGGACGTCGGAGCAGAAAATGTCAGAACATGTGCCAGCGTCGGGGCACCCAAAATAGGCCTATGCCCAGCGCCGGGGCGCTTGGGAGCAGTGGTTGAGCGTTGAGCCCAGCGCTGGGGCGCTGGGGAAGGACTTGGTGATGGCCTGAACGGCTTTTTGGGCGAGTTTTGACACCTTTTTGACTTCAAATTGGATTAGATTTGTTCCTAAGCTAAAAATTAGACTTGTAACCTATAAATACATAATGTAAGGCATAAAATAAAGGGAGATTATATAGCTTAGCTTAGATAAAACACTTCATTAGATTAGACATTAACCCTAGTTCTTATTAGTTTTGGAGATTGAAGCAACTTTGAGATCATTGAAGATTAAGAGCAAGAGGGGAGCATCAGATTTGCTGACAACAGATTCTATTCTCTTCTCTTATCATACTTTTATCTTTTAATGTCTATTCAGTTGTGGATTCTTGGTTTAAATTCATTAATTATGAACTAACTCTTTCATTAAGATTTTAATAGAACCTTTTATGTCTATAAATTAGTTATTTGATTTATTCCAATTATTTATGTCAAAGTAAATTGTTTATCTTGTCTTGTGCTTATTGTTTAATTATTTGATCGGTAATTACCTTGTTACTCTAGAAGGAATTGGAAGAGGAATTCTAGGGTTAGAACTAGGCATGATAACATGTGACTTAGTTATTTGCATGGTGAATAATTAGGTTTGTGAATTGAATGAAAATATCTGTTCACCGCATGTAACACATAAGGAATTGGAATTGAAGGAGTTTAATTCAATTGTTTTGCATAGGAATATAGCAATATTAATCTGGATTAAATAAAAGTCAATTGCTAACTTGGAAAAGGACTTTTGGCATTTGAGAATTCCTATTAACAATTTAGTAGACATAATAATTGAGATAATTGGATAATTGATTTAAAGTTCATAATTGGGGATATTAAAGTCTTAATCTTTATTTATTTGAATTAATTTTAGAGTAATCTAGTTTTAATTGGTTAATTTAGTTTTCTAAATTAGAAAAATAACGATTTGAGATTGTTTAAATAAAATTAGTTTGGTTAAGAATTAGTACTTGGCGATTTTTATTAAATAATTCCTCGTGGGAACGATACTCTACTTTCACTTTATTAATTGTTGACCGTGTATACTTGCACGTATTCATTGATTGCGAAATCGATCAATGAATACGTGCAAGTATACATGGTCAACAAGTAATAAAGTGAAAGTAGAGTATCGTTCCCACGAGAAATTATTTAATAAAAATTACCAAGTACTAATTTTAACCAAATTAATTTTATTTAAACAATCTCAAATCGTTATTTTTCTAATTAAGAAAACTAAATTAACCAATTAAAACTAGATTACTCTAAAAATAATTCAAATAAATAAAAATTAAGACTTCAATATCCACAATTGTGAATTATAAATCAATTATCCAATTATCCCAATTATTATGTCTACTGAATTGTTAATAGAAATTCTCAAATTCCAAAAGTCCTTTTCCAAGTGAGCAATTGACTTCTATTTAATCCAGATTAATCTTGCTATATTCCTATGCAAAACAATTGAATTAAACTCCTTCAATTCCAATTCCTTATGTGTTACATGCGGTGAACATATATTTCCATTCAATTCACAAACCTAATTATTCACCATGCAAATAACTAAGTCATATGTTATCATGCCCAGTTCTAACCCTAGAATTCCTCTTCCAATTCCTTCTAGAGTAACAAGTTAATTACTGATCAAATAATTAAACAATATGCACAAGACAAGATAAACAATTTACTTTGACATAAATAATTGGAATAAATCAAATAACTAATTTATAGACATAAAAGGTTCAATTGAAATCTTAATGAAAGAGTTAGTTCATAATTAATGAATTAAAACCAAGAATCCACAACTGAATAGACATTAAAAGATAAAAGTATGATAAGAGAAGAGAATAAAATCTGTTGTCAGCAAATCTGATGCTCCCCTCTTGCTCTTGCTCTTCAATGATCTCCAAGTTGCTTCAATCTCCAAAACTAATAAGAACTAGGGTTAATGTCTAATCTAATGAAGTGTTTTATCTAAGCTAAGCTATGTAATCTCCCTTTATTTTATGCCTTACATCATGTATTTATAGGTTACAAGTCCAATTTTTAGCTTAGGAACAAACCCAATCCAATTTGGAGTCAAAAAGGTGTCAAAATTCACCCAAAAACGCGTCCAGGCCATCACCAAGCCCTTCTCCAGCGCCCCAACGCTGGGCTTAACGCTTAACCACTGCTCCCCAGCGCCCCGGCGCTGGCACATGTTCTGACATTTTCTGCTCCGACGTCCTTTGGAAAAATGGCCATAACTTCTTCATCTGAACTCCGATTATATGATTCAAGATGTTCCGAAAAGAGGAGGCATAGATCTACAACTTTCATTCTTTGAGGTTTTCGAAATAAGGTCCGAAGAAATACTCAAATTGGCTCTGAAGTGACTGCTATGTAAATGGCAAGCCGAAAACGCGAATCTAGCCACCCCAAACGTCGATCCAAGTAACTTTTGTCCCAATTCCTACAAAACAACACAAAACATGCATGAATAGACACAAACACTTAAAAACATCCAAAATATTAAGTTCAAATGCACTCAATTATGAGTATAAAACTCACTCATCAAGGAGCAAGTTGAACCGATCCCTTCCCTTTCTCGGAAGAGAAAACAACCTTCAGATGATCAACCCCCACCACCTACTGGACCCGTTCCTACTCCACCTCCACCTCCTTCTGAAGAACCCAAGTCTCCCCCACCTCGACCTTCCTCTCCTGAGGCCAGACCTAAAGCGGTGGCATCCCCCACTTTTTGGCCTGAACTCAATGAATCTTTTCCCTTCCAACTGTACGATTCTTTCGTTCGTGACACCGATGACCATCGGTTTGGCAATAGTTCCATCATGGAGCTGATTGACGAAGGCATGAAACACCAGGCCAAGGTACCTCTGTCAATAATTTAGTCATTTATACCTTTACTTATACTATGGAACTTTTTGACTAATACTGAATACATGCAGGCAAACGCTGTCTTCGGGCGCCTCCGTCCCAAATATAAAGAAACTGAAGCTGAAGAGGATGCCGCCTGGAGAGAGACGCCATTCTAAATTCAGCCTTGGCCCGAGAGAGGGGTGATCACGATATCACCCAATTTAATAATGAATGCCTCCGGAGAGATCTCGCACAAACTAAAGAACAACTGGAGAAGATCAAGGCCTCTCATCGAGAAACTGTCGACATGAATGTAGACTTAGTATAGAAGAACGAAGCTCTTCAGAACAAGAAAGGAGAACTCGCCAAGGCTAACTTAAGCTTGACAAAGCAAGTCGACGAAGTCCAGACCAGTGCTCAAATTGACAAGGAAAAGCACTTGATCAGACGCCGCAAGCTTTAAGATAAGTTACGAGCATTAAAGGAGCTGGGTCCCCCTCTAACCGAAGAGCTGCACCAGCAGATAAAAGACGAATACCAAAAATCGGCCGAGCTGAATGAGGAAGTCGTCTTGATGTACATCGAGGGTTATGAGATATGCCGAAGTAACTGCAAGGAAAAACTTGTTGCTGCTAAAGTAGATCCCAAACTTCTCGACTCTTCGGATGGAGAGGACGGTGCCTGAAGATGACTCCACTTATCTTTAGCTTTAGGACTTCTGTAAAAATTTCAATCTTTTTGTAAACAATATTATATCAATGAAATATCGACTTTGTTCCTTGTTACTCCTTTGCAATTATTTCTTGTCAATACTTTGCCATCAATCAACTTGAAAAATGTACAAGCTCTTTCTTAAACTTAACTTAAACTGTTAGTCAATAATTAAGCAATTCTCATAACAAATAAGATGAAGTAATAACATAACCCGAACTCAACACTAAAACAAAATCAGGTAATAAAGTAATTCAATACTTATTCGTTATCGAAGTGTGAGACAGATCTGCATCATATGGAATTTGTTTACCACGCAGGGCCTAATAAATTCACAGGATTCCACCAAACAAATAAGCTACCATCAAATGGTCACCGAGTTCACCCAAACCTCGTTACACCATTGAACTTTGTTTACCACGCAGGGCCTAACAAATTCATAGGACACACTGAACAGATTAGGATACCATCGAATGGTCAGCGAGTCCACCTGAACCTCCTTACACCATTGAACTTTGTTTACCACGCAAGGCCTAACAAATTCATCGGACACACTGAATAGATTAGGCTACCATCGAATGGTCAGCGAGTTCACCCTAACCTCCTTACACCATTGAATCGAACACTAATGAACAGAAGACCAATGAATAGAAGACCAATTGAGAAAAAAGGATCTTTTATTGATGATGATTCAAATATTTACAGACACTGGTAGACTGACACTACTGAAAATACTTCCGAAGACTACCAGCATGCCAAGTATTTTTAATTTCTGATCCATCTAACGCCCTCAACCGATAAGTTCCTGGATTTGGCACTTCAATAACTTCATAAGGTCCTTCCCAGTTCGGCATCAGCTTTCCCAAATTCTGAGGTGTAGATGCTTCGACTTCCTTGAGAACAAAATCTCCTATTTCAAACCTTCGAAGCTTTACCCCCTTATTGTAGTGCTTAGCTACTCTTCGCTGATATGCTGCCAGTCTAATCAAAGTTGTTTCTCTGACTTCTTTAAGTTGATCCAAATTGACCTTCAGCCCTTCTTCATTGTATATCTCCTTTAACTAACTGACCCGAAGACTTGCAGATCCAATTTTAACTAGGACCAAGGCATCAGTACCATAGGCCAACCTGAAAGGTGAAACTCCCGTTGTAGTCCTCGGTGTAGTCCGATAAGCCCATAACACATTGAGCAGCTCTTCTGGCCATCTTCCTTTAGCCTCATCCAGTCTACGCTTGATCCCATTTAGAAGCGTTTTGTTGGTCACCTCAACCTGCTCATTAGACTAGGGATGAGCTACCAAAGTTCTTCTATGCTGGATGTCTAACTCCTTCAAAAATGCTTCAAACTTTGATCCCACAAACTGGCATCCTTTATCTGAAATCACCACCTTAGGAATTTCGAAGCGAAACACTACAGATTCTTTTAGAAACTTTAGACACTCCTGTTTCGTTATCAACCTAAGTGGCTTTGATTCTACCCATTTGGTCATGTAATCAATTATAACTATAACAAAACTGACCTGACCTTTAGCTTTCGACAACGAACCCAGTATATCTACCCCCCCAAACAACAAAAGGTATAAGAGATAGAATCGAGTATAGCTCTTCTGGTGGCTGATGTGGGATCGGACTGTTGAGCTGACACTTCTGATATTTCTTAACGTACTCAGTAGCCTCCTTAAAAATCGTAGGCCAATAATATCCCTATCGAAGTACTTTGTAGGCTAACGACTTTGCAGCCATATGGTCACCATAAATGCCTTCGTGTACCTCCCGAAGAGCGTATTTAGCTTCGGATGGAGTCAAACATTTCAACAATAGAGACAAAATATCCCTTCGATAAAGATCCCCATTAATAAGAACAAAGTTAGCACTCTTGTACTTAACTTTCTTGGCCAACATCTGATCCGAAGGAAGGACGCCATCTGCTAGATACTCCAAATATGGAGTCAACCAACAGTTAGAATGGTCAACACATATCACTGATTCATGCCGGATACTAGGCTGCTACAGAATCTCCAAGTAGACAGATCCATCAAAATTATTTGCATCTGTATTAGCCAGTTTTGACAACGCATCGGCAATGGAATTGTTATTGCGTTCAACTCCTTAAAACTCATAGGACAGGAAGTACTGAAGCCGTTCCTTCAATTCTGCTAGGTACTTGATCATTCTTGAACCTCAAGCTTCATATTCCCCTAAGACCTATTTGACAACCAACTGAGAGTCACTGAAAATAATTATCTTCTGAACTTTGAGACTCTTCGCCAGTCGTAACCCTGCTAGCACCGCCTCGTACTCAGCCTCATTGTTCGTTGCTCTAAACCCAAATCTTATGGCCTGCTGTACCTTGAATTCCTCCGGACTTGTCAAAATAATCCCTGCTCCACTGATATCCAAAGTAGAAGATGCATCTGCATACAACATCCACGAGCTATGATTCTATTGAAGAACTGTAACCGCTCTGTCAGATCCTTCGGCTTCTCCCAAGCTATCATCAGCTTCAGAAAACAAGCATTCGACCACAAAATCAGCCAAGGCCTGCCCCTTAATAGCTATCCGAGGGATTATATTCGATGAAAAATTGAGACAACTCCATTGTCCAAGCAGCTAATCTCCCCAAAACCTTCTTCAGAGGCTGATCCGTGTAAACTACCAACAACCGACCTTGAAAATATTGCCTAAGCTTTCAACTTGCTATTATCAGAGCAAAGACAAACTTCTCAATGTTTTGATACCTTGTTTCAGCATCCCTAAGGACATGACTTATGTAGTAAATTGGGTGCTGCTTACCCCCAACTTCTCGCACCAAAACCGCTCCCACTGCCAACAAACTAGCTGCTAAATATAAATATAATGGGCTCAGCAGGAGCAGGGTTCACCAATAAAGGCGCCGAAGACAGATACGTCTTTATTCCCTAGAAGGCGTCTTCACATTCTGAAGTCCACTGAAATGTCTTCGCATTCTTTGATCCTTTCAATGTATCAAAGAATGGTAGACATCTCTCTGTCGATTTAGACATGAATCTCCTCAGAGCTGCAATCCTCCTTATTAGACGCTGGACATCTTTAAATGATTGAGGAGTCTTTATGTTTAGAATCGCCTAGATCTTCTCCGAATTGGCTTCGATACCCCTCTGGCTAACCAAGTATCCCAAGAATTTACCTGCACTGAGACCGAAGGTACACTTGGTAGGATTTAACCTCAAGTTATGATGACGTACTGTCTAAAAATATTCCTCTAAATCATCCAAGTGTTTCTGTACTATCATGCTTTTGACGGTCATGTCATCGACATACACTTCCATGTTCCTGCCCAGCTGCCTTCTAAAGACGAAGTTCATCATCCTCTGGTAAGTGGCTCCAACATTTATCAAGCCAAACGTCATCTTCTTATAGACATACACCGAACGATTCGCAATGAATGCCGTCTTCGGTATATCCTCTTTACACTTAGAAATTTGATGATAACCAGAAAAAGCATCCATAAAGCTAAGCAAGGCATACCCTGAAGTCGCATCGATGAGCTGATCAATGTGAGGGAAATAATAGAAGTCCTTCGGGCAAGCCTTATTTAAATCTGTGTAGTCAATGCAGACTCGCCATTTTCTATTCTGCTTCAGGACTAACACGACGTTCGCCATCCATTCGGGATAATCTATCTCAAAGATGAAGTCAGTAGCAAGGAGCTTTGTGATTTCTTAATCAATGATCCTCTATCGCTCTAGTGCAAAAATCCGTCTTTTCTGCCGAACCGACTTCTTTGATGGGTTTACCTCCAATCGATGCTCAGCAACCTTTCGGCTCACCCCAGGCATGTCATTAGGCACCCATGCGAAGATATCTGCATAACATTGTAAAAGTTCTATAAGGTTCATCCGGAGAGGCTCTGGCAAAGCTGAACCTATCTTCATTGTCTTGTCCTTCTTGCCAAGAATTAGCTCGAACTCTTCTGTCTCTCCAACTGGCATGACCAACGGTTCTCAACTGCCCTCGGTAAAAGGCTCAATCTCTATCGCCATAGCTTGCTTTTGCTAGCTAACTCCTACCCTCGAAGCAATTACAACATTCCGATAGCAACGCCTCGCCAAATCTAAATCTCCAACCACCTCACCAACTCCATGTGCTGTCGGGAATTTGATTTTGAAGTGAGGAATGAGTGTCACAGCTTGTAGAGCAGTCAAAGTAGGTCTTCCTAATATGGCGTTGTAAGCCGAATCTACATGCACAATATAAAATTTACACATTATTTCTACCTGTTGTGGAGCCGTACCGAAGATAATCGGTAGCTCAATAGTTCCAACTACTTTGATCGGATCATTGCTGAAGCCATATAAAGGAGCCTCCTGTCCGACCTCCATCTTTCGCCCACCCAGATGCATCCTCTGATAAGCATGAGCGTATAGAATATCCACAGAAGACCCGTTATCAATCATCATCCGCTTCATATCCACCAAACCCACCTGTGCAGTAATCACTAATGCTCCTTCATGGGGATCGATGGGCTCTGAAGGGTAATCCTCATCAGTAAAGGAGATTACCGCTCTTAGATAAGGTCTATCAGTCTTCGAGAGTGTACCCGTCATTGACATAACTGAATCCAAGAATCCTTGACGCTTTTTCCCAATAACCTTGCCAGAAGTACCCCCGGTAATAACATCTACCACATGCCTCACTGGCTATTCCGGAGCTGGCAAGGCAGGCTAAACTAGCTGAGCGACCTGAACAGGTTCCCTATCCCTCTGCTGGGCTTGTGGAGGCGCTCTTCCTGTTACATAATCAACAAGGGCACCACCTTACCACACAAAATTTTCCCACGACGAGACCAAATCTAAAGGCAGAGTACCCATCCATTGCCTAGCGTCCTTTCGGAGCGTTGTCACAAACGTCTGACACTTGGCCACATCGGTGAAGTCATAATAGTCCATCAATCTGTCAAATGCTTGACTATGGTTATAGGGATGCCCAGACCCATCATAATTTTCCATGTTGGGGAAGCTTCTTGGTAGGATTAGCCTTCTCCTTAAGAATATCCATAGAAAAAGGAGACGCCTTCTTTCCCGAAGTATCCTTTACTTGCTAAATCTCAGCTAACTATTTTCGAAGCTCCTTCAACTCCTTAACCAGAAACTCTACCCCTTCTGGTTGCGAGGAGACTTCTTTCTCAAGAGAACCCCTCTTCCTTTGAGTAGATCGACCCTTGTCCCCTGAACCCACAGCTTTAGACGGACTTTCTCCTAAGAAGAGTACCCATAGGGCGGTGTGCCCTCAGTGGATTCTCGGGAGTGCGACTTTTGGACCTACTTCGGTGTGGGGCTCTGTCACTGTGGTGAGAGTACTCAAGGTAGGGTACCTTTTTTGTATTCTCAGGTGTGTACTCCCTGGATCTGCTTTTTCGTATACTTCTACCATGATCCCTTGAACCGATAGGGGGGAGTACCCTCTTCGGTCTCTCGGGAGTATGGTTTCTTGATCTTCTTTGATCCCGAGGTCAGCCTTGAGATGTATGACTAGAGTGTACAGACTCCTTTCCTCTTCTCTGTCGTCTTTCAGTAGACCTACTCTGTTCTTCGGACTGAGCATAGCTAGACGCTTCGTCTTTCATTTCTACCATACGCAGCATCTGTTCAACAATCTTTTCCCTTTGCTTCAAAAGTACCTCTAATGCCTTGTCGACTTCATCTGCCATCTTGGCTAATTTAGGGGCCTTATCGGTTTGACCACCTCGATGTTAGATTTTAGGCGGGTGTGCCTTCTACGCATTTTCGACCATGATCAGGTCCTTTCTCGGCAGTAAAAACCAACCTTCTCTTAGCATCACTGCTACCCCTCGATCGAGAACCTTCTGGAGTGCCCTTGGAAGCAGTGCTATCATGAGCATTTTTTGAAGGACCCAAACGATCCTTGACAGAGACTCGTGGTAAAGACGAACTAACAACCATCGATTGTCCTTCGGGGGGTTACGGTTCTACTCCTCACCATAACTTCTGCCGTAGAACAACTTAAAATTTGTGATTGAACTCAAGAACACTAGAAAAAAGGCCCTCCTTCTAGTGCCAATGTTAATGCCAAGATCTCCCCACGCGCCTCAATCACGTAAAGCACGTCAAATCCTGCACAGTAAACACGTAAATACCAGAAACTTGACGGCTTGGACCTTCGGTGTAACGACCCCAAAATAGGTTCATTCCACTCAACCCATTCTGAGTCGTCAAATGCATGGTACAGAAAATAACTACAACTTTATTACAACAATTGTCGTGCAAAATACAACAACACATATGCTGTGAGTTTGGATACAAATATATATCAAATGTGACTCATGTTCCAACCGTGGACATCACCTCACAATAACACCTTACATAAAGGTATAGTCAAAAACTGTTTTAGAAATTAGAATCTTTGGGAAGTGCTCAAGGAAACCTTCGTACATGGGAGGCCACGCGTCTAGGTTATGATAGATATCATATGGCCACAAAATTATCCTTGGTTGACCCAATAGACCCCAAAGAAAAATGAGAAGATTACTATCATATTTTTCCCAATGGTGAGTCTTCTCTTGACTTATCATTATCTCCACTGTCTCTAATTGAGAATTATACTTCAAACAAATACCAAGATTATATAGGTAGTGTCCATAGATATACTCAGCAAGTGGATGAGCACAACCCTGTCTTATGATGACACGAGGTTGTATGTCGTTAGACATCTTGTATGATAGTGGCAAACCACCCTTCCAACGTTGGGTACACCTTACCCTATTGGATTCACCAAATAAAACTACTAAATGAACTTTTCTATACTGCTTCGGGAGAACATCCACAGCTAGAGACCACCGTTCTATTTCCCCGTTACCTACCCCCGCTCGACCCAGCTACACTCTTATTACCTGAAAGGAATTGTGAAGCAAAAGGGTGAGCACAACTAGCTCAGTAAAGAATATCATGACTAAAGATAATTCAATTATCAATAGCCTTCATCAACAATAAATCAGAGATTTAGAACATATGGTAAATGATAAAAATTTCAACCATAGTTGCAGCGGAACGAGCAATCCATTAGAAGAGTCAAATAGACTATAAAGTCTAATATCTTCTCCATGTTAAAAATCCACCAAACAATGTTTTATCCCTGTAACATCAATCAACAGTTCCTTTCCACAATCATATGAATAACTCATAATCATAATTGTGATTTTAAATTTTTCTTCGCACCCAGGACGAAGAATATTTTCATCACATGTCTTTACCTGAAACATCAAAGATCATGGTTATACCAAATCACAGTTCCTGTTCATAATCATACTAATAACTTCATCTTTGCACTACGGCAAAGATATTCATTTGTATCACCAGTTGGTCATGTTCATCTCAACATATGTTCATCTTTGCACTACTACTGCCAAAGATATTCAACAACATGTCATCTTTGCACTACGGGCTAAAGATATTCATCAACAATTCATCTTTGCACTACGGGCCAAAGATATTCAACAACAGTTCATCTTTGCACTACAGGCCAAAGATATTCATCAACAGGCCATCTTTGCACTACATGCCAAAGATATTCATCAACAATTCATATTTGCACTACAGGCCAAAATATATTCATATCTCAAAGAAATATATAATCATTTCAGAATTTATATAAACAATAATTATAACCATGTTGATCAATTCACCTTTGCACTTAAGCTTAAGATATTCAATTATAAATTCAATGGTCATGATCATACCAGTCACAATTCAACTTTGCACTACAGGCCAAAGAGAACCCTAGTCATGATCATACCAATAATCTACCCATCTTTACACTCCAGTGAAAGAGAATTTCAACATCAGGGTTATAAAAATGTTATATATGATGATAAAAATAATATGATCAACATATAGTTTTAATCTCAAGAGTAATATTCGTAACTCATGAATAGTAAATCGTGAATAGTAACTCATGAATAGTAACCCCGACGCAAAAGATAGAAATTCTACAATAAAATCTATACCAATATTTCGGTATAGTGATATTGAAAGAATAACATTACTTAAATTTATAAACAATTTATTTTAATTGTTTACACTTTACTAATTAATGCATTTAATCATCATAAAATGCCAACTCTTACAATTTCATCATCAATAACCAAAACCCTCATCAAAAATCTGCATATACCTCATATAGGATTCTCAAGCCATAAAATCCTATTTTCCAATTTTCTTTCTTCACAAAACATATTTAATTCATTTACTCATAACTAGACCATTTTTATGAAAAATACCAAATCAGTTCCAAAAATATTTCATTTCTGGGATTTAGCATAATATAGTCCCATAGTGAACATATATTTTTCTCAGAATTTTTAAAACTCATTTACTATTTTTCATATGGCCAAAATAGCCGAATATTTAGACATTTATCAAAAATTGTACTTTTGTCTAAAAATTTTGAAATTTACAGAGTATACTTCTATCATATACATGTACTCCCAATAAAAATTTCATCAATTTTGGAGTTAACAACAAGAAATTATAAGCTGTTACTTTTAAAATAGTCTTTTCTCATAAAATTCATAACTCTCAATCTATACATCCAAAAATCACCATTTTTGGACACAATCAAGAAAACTCATCAAAATATCATTTCAAATTTTTCCAGAATTTTTGAAGATCAGAAAAATTACGAAACTGAAAATCATAACAACCCTTAAAATCCCTTACTATCCCTTACTATCCCTTACCTCAAAAGTGCAGTATTTCTGACTGGAATGCAAAGCCGAAGGAAACTTGCATTGAATAGCAACTCTCAAAGTATCTAAATACTCACAAAATATGCTTCATAATATAGAGAGAGAAAGAGAGAAAGCTTATGTTTTTGGTGTGATTTTCAATTCTAACTTAGCCCTCTATTTATAGGAAAATTTTGGTAGGTTTGACCTGCAACCTGATGGCTTTACCTGCTACTATTCCCACCCACCACATTTGAAATATAATTCAGCACATTTCTTCACCAACCACAAGTGGAGCCCACCAATTCTAGAATTTTCCACCAAAATGATAAACTCTGAAAATTCAACAATTTCTGAACCAGTCATCTCGTAAAATTCATGATAAATCATACGTTCATTTTTAACGGTTCAAAATGTGGGGACATATACTCAACTTATATATGTATAACATATCCAAAAATTACCACGATCCAACGGTCGGATTAAAAATTAAACACCCGCAATATTTCTCAAAAATTCTGATTTTTAATACCTCCATTCCGACAAAAATACGGATAAAAACCTCAACATAAACTCCTTTATTTTTAACCACAAAAATATATCCCTCGTTTATATCCACATAAAATAAATATTTCCTTATCATATGAATCAATAATTAATTATTCACAAATAATATTACAGAATCACATTTATGACAACCAGGCCGTTCCCAGGAAAGAGGGGGCTTTCCAATAAGAATTTCTCCTTACTGGCGCGCAATTAAATGACCAAACCTCTCCTTAGACAGAACTTTCTAGACATTGTCAATAATGCTATCTAATAATACTATTCAAAAATATGAATTATTGATCTGATAATGGAAAATACTATGCAGCAACAATTATTGAACAACAATAATACAAAATTCTACGTAGCAATTATTGAATCAATAAAATAAAATATTGAACAGTAATTACTGTAACAATTATTGAGTAGTGCCTTCTTACGTAAGAATTAATAATTTCAAAAATACTATGCAATACCGTGTGCTACTGTGCAATAACGCGTATTACTGTATTTTAACCACCGGTATTCCAACAGTGTTAACGGTAACAACTACGCCGTTATTTATAAAAACTCAAATTTGTCGTTTTCTTCACCCGACAGTTATTCTGTTATGGGGCCCACAAATAGCTGCGCCGTCGTACGAATATTCTCCGACAGAAAGAATATTCCACGACCAAACGAATATTCTCCGACAACAATGATTATTTTATAACCACTTGCTTATTTTGAAAAAAATTCATATTTCACCCATAACTTTAAACTTTTATCAATTTAACCATTTACTGAATAGTAATTATAAGAAAAATTGCATACTTTTATTTCATAAAATTCGGGGTCTTACATTCGGGAGATAGCTCCGACGTAAGAGTCAGTACAGGAGATCACAAGATTTAACAATGGAGGAAAAATAAAGTCTAGTATCTTGAGAGAGAAAAAATATCAGTTACCTCCAATTGTCTTGTATCTTTGCTATCATATACCCAACACCCGATTTCTTGTGCCACTCACCCCACCCTGACACAATCCCCCACTACTGGTGACCTCAGGCAGCTGTATATAGCCCACCTACTCCATCCCAATCACTGTTTGCCACCGCCGGCCGACTGAGTCCCATCCTCATTAATGCATGACAGATAACAGTCAACGGTTATCTTCTTCATCATTACCGGTCAAAGCCCAATTAATATATTTATTCATCTAATAGGTCAGCCCAACGAATCGGCCTAACACATTCAAGACCCAATAAACACAACCCAATGGATAAGTCCATCCGGTCCGACCCACTATATAAAGTATCATGACCCAACAATTTCAAATCAGTTGTTATCCAATTTCAGGTATAGACAATTATATGTAAATATATGTAAGTAGTATGCACACAATCTAATCATATTTGATGATAAAACATATACTTTGTAATAATCTTATTTATTTATTAATAAAAAATATTTATTTAAAGATATTTAATTATCTACATGACGTTTTTTTATAATATGTGATAAATTCATAATTTTAAGCAATATTTTTAGAATCATGATGATGATCATGCTAATGAGATATAAATTCGTAGATAACTTAAAAATTAAAATTGTTCCCAATCGTAGGATTACTAAAAAAAATTAGTAAATCCGAATAGATTGGTACATACGTTGCTTGCTTATTGGATGAATAATAATTGATCTCATGATCATTTGTATGGAGACACTAAAATAAGTATGTAGGTGCTTATTGGAGAATAAGTTCACTGAATGTGGCTTGCTAAGGAATACCTAATAGAATTTTATTTGTCTATCAATAAGAATTCCAGTAGTGATAGTAGTACAAGTGATCATTGGACTTGAGATCAACATAGTATCTTGTGTATGATAAGTTATACTTTGACATGTCCTTTAAGACCCCTAGGGTATTTTAAATGGTATGTTTGGGTGTAATAAGTTGTACATGGAGATAATGAATGATCAACAAAGAATCTACCACTTCTAGTAAAAGAAGAGAATGTCCTATGTGATTCGATAAATAATACAACAATAGTCTTTGGGTAAGACAGAATAAAATTAGAAAAGAGTTTCTAATTTACATTATTTGGAGTTGTGCATTTAAGAATCGAAATAAATAAAATTAAATAAAATAAGATTTCACAATAATTCCATATTTTATATTTAATTGGAACATTGTATAGTGGAAGGATTGAATTATACGTTAACTATTTATTCAAATGTTCTTTTATGATTAATATTAAAATTTATATTATCTGAAAAGTCATTGATTGCTAAGAGGGCTTACCCTTATTCTAGAATAAATTTTATTTATTTAAATGAATTAAATAGTTTAATTTATTTATTTAAATAAGATTAGAATTGTAAGACCTCAACTTTTTATGAATAAGATTTAATTTTTTATATATATTATTCTAAATAGTAAGGTGTTGATTTGATAAATGTTATACTTGTGGGTGATATGTGTAAATTATACAAAGTAAATAATTGTCGAAAAATATTCGTTTGGTCGAGGAATATTCTTTTTGTCGGAGAATATTTGTACGATAGCGCAATCATTGGTGGACTACATAACGGAATAACTGTTGAATATAAAAAGCAACAGAAATAACCTTTTTATAAAATAACGACAAAACTTTTACCGTTAATTGTTGAAATACCCGGTGATGAAAGTATAGTAATACGCATTGTTCCACAGTAGTACATGGTATTAAATAATTTTTCTGATTATTGATTTTTACGTAAGAAGTCACTTAACATTTCATTTAATAATTGCCACAATATTTACTGTATAACATTTTGTATTAGTGGTTCAATAATTCCTACAGTGATAATTGCATAGTATTAACTCAATAATTGTCACAGTAACTGAATAGTATTTTATATTATGAAATCAATAATTATCACAACACAGTAACTCAGTTTATTGAAATGATATTATTGATTAACATTATCGGTAATGTTTAGAAAATTTTGTCAAAAAAAAGGGGTTAAGTTATCTAATTGCGCGCTAGTAAGGAGAAATTCTTTTCGGAAAATCCACTCTTTCTTGGGAATGATCTAATTGTCATTATTGTGAATCTATAATATTAATTAAGGTTAATTATTAAAAAATTAAAGAGTTGTAAATAATTGATGAATAAAAATTATTGATAAATAATTGATAAGTAAATAATTGTTCAATTTTTTAAATAGAGGAATTTAGAATAAAACATTTGTTAAAAGTTTGACATATTTTTCTATGAAACCATAATTATCTTCCCCGATAAAATATTTATTCAAATATATTATTATAATATATTATAATAGAATAATTTTATAATTTTATAATTGTTTAAATAGTAAAACATGTGATAAAAGGGATGGAGATGAGCAAGTTGCCTTTGAATACTTTGTATTATTTTTTCCTTTTTTACAAGTTGGTGGGCTGAAAGAATTGCTCCTGCAAATTATTTTTCTAAATTGTGGGCCCTTAACCAATATAGAAGGTGTGAGTTAGGCAAGTTAGGTAGAAATAATTGGCAGATGTTCTGAGGTTATCTAGCGTAGCACACCACCATCCTCCTATAAATAAGTTGCTTATGTGACGCCCCCAAAATAGGTCCACACAACCCATTTTGAGTCGCCAAATATATACTACAAAATTCTAATACAAACTTCTCTATTTATAACTATTAAACTGTGGTTCAAAATACGACCACACATATTGTGAGTTTGAATATAAATATTACATCATACATTATATGACAATATCCAAACTCAAATTAAGTCTTCATTACAGTTATTCTCACACTATTTCACAACATAGTGAAGACTTCTATAGTAACTATCTCGGACCATTACTCCACTCCCTAACTAGTCCCAGCTGCACTTTCATTTCCTGAGAAGAACAATGGAACAAAAAGAAAAATGGTGAGCACAACTAGCCCAGTAAATAATATTATAACTAAGATAATGAGGAATAAATTATCTTTAACCTTCAACAATGATAAATCAGATAAAATATAATGGGCATCAAGTTTTAGATCAACAACTGAAGCGAAAATAACAATCCATTAGAAGAGTCAAGTAGAGCATGATGTCTACTATCATCTATGATTTAAAAGTCCATCATAAATATTTTATCCCTATAACACCAATCAATAATCGTTTCATACCCATGAATTATCTATGCACTACGGGCCAAAGATAATCGTTTGTATCACCAGTGGTCATGATCATGCCAAACACATATCTATCTATGCACTACGGGCCAAAGTGGACTTTCACCACAAATATTTATCTGTAACATCAAACGTCATGATTATACCAATACATAATTCATGGTCATAATCATACCAATCAACAGTTCATCTTTGCACTACGGGTCAAAGATGACTTTCACCACAACATAAGTATGATGATGATGACAATGATATAAAGAATGAATCAAGTGAGATCAAGGACAAATATTATAGAGTTATAATTTAATTTATCTTGAGTTCAAGAATATAAAAATTGTCAACATGATCACCAATTGTGGAGTAAAATTCAAAAATGATATTGAAAAAGATAATTTGGACAAAGAAAAGAAACTAAATTTTGTCGTGAATAGTACTTATGAATAGTACCGTATGAATAGTACCGAATGAATAGTACCCCAACATGAAAAGATTAAAATTTAATAAGAAAGTTCAGACCAATATTCCAGTTAAATGATATTAGATGAAGCGCAAATCTTAAGGAATTTCTAATCATTTCAGGTATTATAGAAGTAATACTTACCATAGTAAGTTTAAATTTAAGAATATGAAATGAAAATAATATCACTTACATAATATGGAGTATGAAAGAAAATGATATCCCTTACGAGTATTGAAATAAAATAATATCATTTACCGTAGTAGAAACTAGATCTGACTTGGTATAACAGATATTATCCTGAGAAAATCTTGCACTACACTCAAAGTATTCTTATACTCAAAATAAATACTCACAATATTGCATTAGAAATGCTTGTAATTTTTTGGTGTGTTTCGGATGAAGGTTGCCTCCCATTTTATAGTGTAATTCGGAGGGAAAAGATAAACTTCCCTGCCTAACTTTTTTTTTCTTTCTCCGCCTAACTCTGCCTAACTCTCCTTTTCTAATTGGAGAGAGCCCAATAATTTGAAAAACATGATTCTGCAGGAGAGATGTTGCCATCCACCAAAAAAAGGACAAAGACTACATATGCAGGAAAACTTATTCCATCCACCCATTAGGAAAAAGAGAATTGCACGGGAAGTTTTCCAATTCAAATTGCTAACCTCCACTCCATTTTATTCATATGTCAGGAAATTATATATATTATTATAATATAATAATTATAATAATATATTTGAATGAATATTTTATCGAAAGAGATGATTATAATTCCACAAAAAAATATGTCAAACTTTCAACAAATATCTCATGCTAAATTCCTCTATTTATAAAATTGAACCAATATTTACCATTAATTATCATATATTTATTCATCAATTATTATTCACAATTAATATTACAGAATCACAATATTGACAACTAGGTTGCTCCCAGGAAAGAGGGGGCTTTCCAATAAGGATTTCTCCTTACTGGCGCACAATTAAATAACCTAACCCCACAGAACTTTTTAGACATTGTCAATAATATTATCTAATAATATCATTTCAATAATATGAGTTACTGTGTCATGACAATTATTGAATCAATAATATAAAATACTATTCAATTATCACTGTAGCAATTATTGCATCAATAATATGAAAGATTATGCAATTTTTACTGTAGCAATTACTGAGTGACTTCTTACGTAAGAATCAATAATCAGAGATATTGTGTAATACCGTGTGCTACTGTGCAACAACGAGTATTATTGTACTTTATCACTGGGTATTTTAACAGATAACGGTAAAATTTTTGCCATTATTTTTATAAAAAGGTTAATTCTGTCGCTTTCTGTATCCGACAGTTATTCCATTATGTGGTCCATTAATGATTGCATCGTCATACGAATTTCTCCGACAAAAAGAATATTCTCCGACCAAGCAAATATTTTCTGACAACTGTTTACTTTATATAATTTGCACATATCACCCACAACTATAACATTTATTAAATAAACACCTTCCTATCTAGAATAATATATAAATCAAATCAAATCTTATTCATAAAAAGTTGGGGTCTTACAACCACCCTACCTTATAAAATTTTGTCCTCAAAATTGATGTATATACCTGGTATTTTGAAGAGGCGAGGATACCTTGTTCTTATTTCGGATTCTAACTCCCAGGTTATTTCCTCAATATCATAGTTTCTCCATAAAACTTTGACTTGAGGTATAACCTTTAAGCGTAGAACATGTTCCTTCTTATCTAAGATCTTGACATGTATCTCCTCATATGTTAAATCTTCCGCTATCTTCAATAATGTGGTCCGGGACTTTCACATATTTACGTAACATAAATATGTGAAAAATATTATGAACACAAGACATACTTGGCGGTAAGGCAAGTCTATAGGCCACAATTCTTACTCGATCGAGGATTTCAAATGGACCAATAATTCAAGGATTGAGCTTTCCTCTCTTTTTGAATCTCGTAACTTCCTTCCATGGAGCAACACGTAACAATACATGGTCTCCAACATTGAATTCCACGTCCTTTCGATGAAGATCAACATAACTTTTTTGTCGGTCTTGTGCTATTTATATACGTTGCCAGATCATTTGAATCTTTTCCGTAGTCATGTGTACCAACTCTGGTCCCAACAATGTTACTTCACCCACCTCGTACCAGCATATTGGAGAATGACACTTTCATCCATACAACGCCTCGAACGGAGCCATGCAAATACTCACTTGATAACTATTGTTATAGGAGAAGTTCCCCAATGTTAAGTATTTATCCCAACTTCCTTTCAATTCTAGAACGTAGAGTCTTAATAGATCTTCAAGAGTTTGAATAGTCCTTTTCGATTGCTTGTATATTTGGGGATGATATGCATAACTGAATCGTAACTCAGTGCCCATAGCTTTCTGCAAGCTGACCCAAAATCGTGAATTGAATCTAGGGTCTCGATCAAAAACTATGGATACTGGCATGCAATACAGTCTTACAATCTCATTTATGTACATACGAGCAAGAAATTTGAGTGAATAAGTTTCTCGTATACGTAATAAATGAGAAGACTTGGTTAATTTATCAACAATGACCCAAATTGCATCTATGCCTTGAGAAACCTTGGGAAGACCCTTAACGAAATCCATGTTTATGTGTTTCCACTTCCATTCTGGAATTTCAAGTGGTTGCAATAGACCTTTTGGCACTTGATGCTCTGCCTTGACACGTTGATAAGTTAAACATCTTAAAATAAACTCCGCGATCTCTCTCTTCATATTGTTCCACCAAAATATATTTCAAAGATCACGATACATTTTGGTACTTCCAGGACAGATTGCAAACGGTGTGTTGTGTGCTTTCATCATGATTTTATATTTCATATCAGAGTCGTTAGGAATACAAAGTCTGGATTTGACTCAAAGTATTCATTCTTCGTTGATTCTTGCTTCTGGAACAACACCATCTTGCACCTTCTTCTTCATATTCATCAACTCTGGGTCTGAAGCTTGAGCAAATTTAAATTTATCGAATAAAGTCGGTTTTACTCGTATATTTGACATCATCACGTGGGTCGTTGGAGTCTTTAACTCTATCTCTATCCTTTGCAAGTAATACAAAATGGACCTTTGTGTTGACAATATCGCAGTCGTACCTGCATGAAAAGATTAAAATTTAATAAAAAAGTTTAGACCAATATTCTAGTGAAATGATATTAGATGAAGCACAATTCTTAAAGAATTTATAATCATTTCAGGAATTATAGAAGCAATACTTACCATAGTAAGTTTAAATTTAGGAATATAAAATGAAATAATATCACTTACATAATATAAAGTATGAAAGAAAATGATATTTCTTACGAGTATTGAAATAAAATAATATCATTTACCTTAGTAGAAACTAGATCTGACTTAAAATATCGGATATTATCCTGAGAAAATCTTGCACTAAAAGCTACAGTCAAAGTATTCTTATACTCATAATAAATACTCGCAATATTACAGTAGGAATGCTTGTAATTTTTGGTGTGTTTAGAAAAAAGGGTTACCCCCTTTTATAGTGCAACCTCGGAGGGAAATCCAATACATTTGCCTAACTTTGCCTAACTTTTTTTTTTCTTCTCCGCCTAACCCTTTTCTTTTCTTCTTTCCTTGCCTAACCTCCTCCTATTTCTTATGGGTGAGGCCTACACCAAATGAATGCATGTTCTGCAGGCATTCTATCAAGCCACCAAAAAGAAAAAGAATGTGCAAAAGTGCACGGAAGGTTTTTTTAAAAAAAAGATTACCAAATCAAAATGATAACATTCACTCCACTTTTATTCACATGTTGAAAATTATATATTATGATAATAATATTACCATTTAAATTATAAAAATTATATTATTATATTATTACATTATACTATTATAATATAATATTATTATAATATATTTGAATATTTTATCGGAGAAGATAATTGTGATTCCATAAAAAAGTATGTCAAACCTTCAACAAATATTTCATGCTAAATTCTTTCATTTATATCAAAATTGAACCAATATCCACCACATAATAATTATTCACAATTTATATTATAAGCTCACAATATTAACAACCAGATCATCCCAGGAAAGAGGGGGTTTTCTGATAAGAATTTATCCTTATTGGCACATAATTATATAATCTAACCCCTTTCCTTGACAGAATTTTATAGACATTGCCAATAATGCTAACTAATAATATGAATAATTGTGTCGTGTCAATTATTGATTTAATAATATAAAATATTATGCAGATGATACTGTGACAATAATTGAATCAATAATTTGAGATACTATGCAAAAATTACTGTGACAATTATTGAATAAAACTGAGTGACTTCTTACGTAAGAATCAATAATTAGAGATATTGTGCAATACCGTGTGCTACTGTGCAATAACGCGTATTACTGTACTTTTATCATCGGGTATTTCAACAGTTAATGGTAAAAGTTTAGCCGTTATTTTTTATAAAAAGGTTATTTCTATCGCTTTCTATATCCGACAGTTATTCCGTTATGTGGTCTACTAATGATTGCGCCGTCGTACAAATATTTTTCGACAAAAAGAATATTTTCTGACCAAACGACTATTTTATGACAACTTGTTTACTTTGCAAAATTTACAAATATCACCCATAACTATAGCATTATATCAAATTAACACCTTATTATTCAAAATAATGTTTAGAAAAAATTAAATTTTTATTCATAAAAAGTAGGGGTCTTACAACCTTCCTTCCTTATTAAATTTCGTTCTCGAAATTGATGTGCGTACCTGGTATGTGAAAGAGGTGAGGATACCTTGTTTTCATTTTAGATTCTAACTCCTAGGTCATTTCCTCAATATCATGGTTTCTCCATAAAACTTTGACTTGAGGTATAACCTTTGAGCGTAGAATATATTCCTTCTTATCCAAGATTTTGACATGCACCTCTTCATACGTTAAATCTTTCGCTATCTCATCTGGTTCTAATTCAATAATGTGGTTTGGGTCTTCTACATATTTACGTAATATAAATATGTGAAAAACGTTATGAACACGAGACATACTTGGAGGTAAGGCGAGTCTATAGGCCACAATTCCTACTATATCGAGGATTTTAAATGGACCAATAAATCGAGAGTTGAGCTTTCCTCTCTTTTCAAATCTTGTAACTCTTTTCCATGGAGTAACACGTAACAATACATGATCTCCAACATTGAACTCTACGTCCCTTCGATGAAAATCGGCATAACTCTTTTACTGATCTTGTGAGGTTTGTATACGTTGCTGGATCATTTGAATCTTTGCTGTAGTCATGCGTACCATTTCTAGTCTCAACAACGTTGCTTCACCCACCTTGTCCTGACATACTGGAGAATGACACTTTCGTCCATACAACGCCTCGAATGGAGCCATGCCTATTCATGCTTGATAATTGTTATTGTAGAAGAATTCCACCAATGTTATGTACTTGTCCCAACTTCCTTTGAAGTCTAGAACGCAGAGTCTCAATAGATCTTCAAGAGTTTGAATAGTCCTTTCTGATTGCCCATCTGCTTGGGGATGATATACAAAACTAAATTATAAATCAGTGCCCATAACTTTCTAAAAGCTGACCCAAAATCTTGAAATAAATCTTGGGTCTCGATCAGAGACTATAGATACTGGCATACCATGAAATCTCACAATCTTATCTATGTACATACGAGCAAGACGTTCAAGTGAATAAGTTTTTTGTATAGGTAAGAAACGAGCAAACCTGATTAATCTATCAACAATGACCCAAATTACAACTATGCATTGAGAAACCTTGGGAAGACCAGTAACGAAATCTATGTTGATGTGCTCCAACTTCCATTCTAGAATTTCTAGTTGTTGTAATGGACCTTTTGGTACTTGATGCGCCGCCTTGACACGTTGATAAGTTAAACACTTTGAGATAAACTCCGTGATCTCTCTCTTTATATTGCTCCACAAAAATGTATGTCGAAGATCACGATACATTTTGGTACTTCCAGGATGGATTGAAAACGGTATATTGTGTCCTCCATCATGATTTTATACTTCAAATAAGAGTTGTTAGGAACACAAAGTCTAGAGTTGACTCGAAGTATTCCTTTCTCGTTGATCCTTGCTTCTAAAATAGCACCTTCTTGTACTTTCTTCTTCAAACACATCAACTACGGGTCTGTAGCTTTAGCAGCTTTAACTTTATCGATTAAAGTCGATTCTACTCGTGTATTTGCCATCTTCACGTGGGTACCTGGAGTTTTTAACTCTATCTCCATCCTTTGTATGTCATACAAAATGGGTCTTTGTGTTAACAACATCGCACTCGTACCCGCATACGATCTTCTACTTAACGCTTTAGCTACCACATTCATTTTTCTAGGATGGTATTGAATGGTATAGTCGTAATCTTTCAACAGCTCGAGCCATCATCATTGCCGCATGTTGAGTTCCTTTTGGGTGAAGAAATATTTGAGACTTTTATGATCTGTATAGATATCTACTTTCTCCCCATACAGGTAGTGTCTCCAGATCTTTAGCGCAAAATGACTACTGCCAATTCTAGATCGTAAGTAGGATAATTCCTCTCATATTCTTTAAGTTGTTATGAGGCATAGGCTATGACTTTCCCATTTTGCATGAAAGCATATCCTAAACCTCTGTCTAAAGCATCGCTGTAGATGATAAATCCCTCCGAACCTGATGGTATTGTCAAAATAGGTGCTGAAATGAGTATTCTCTTGAGTTCTTGGAAGCTCTTCTCATATTCCTCGCTCCACCCGGAATTTTGTATCTTTTCAAGTTAGCTGAGTTATTGGAGTGGCGATTCGAGAAAATTCTTCCACGAATCTCCGATAATAACCAGCTAAGCCCATAAAGCTACGTACTTCGATTACTGACTTAGGTTGTTCCCAACTTTGTATTGCTCCAATCTTCGTCGGGTCAACTGATATTCTATGTTTCGATATCACGTGCCCAAAGAATGCTACTTCCTCCAGCCAGAACTCGTATTTCTTCAACTTGACATATAACTTATTTCCACGAAGCTTTTGCAGTATCAACCTCAAGTGTTACTTATAATCTTCACGGCTTTTGGAGTAGATGAAGATGTCATCAATAAAGACAACAACAAAATGACAAAAATATTACTTGAATACTCGGTTCATCATATCCATAAAGGCAGAAGGACCATTAGTCAATCCAAAAGATATGACTAGGAATTCGTAATGCTCGTACCGAGTTCTGAAAGAAGTCTTTGGAATGTCATCAATTTTAATCTTTAACTGATGATATTCGGAACGAAGATCGATCTTTGAGAAGAATTTAGCACCTTACAACTGATCAAATATGTCATCAATGCGATGTAATGGGTACCTATTTTTTATGGTGACATGGTTCAACTCCCGATAGTCAATGCAAAGTCGCATACTCCCATATTTCTTCTTTACAAATAAAATAAGAGCACCCCAAGGAGATGTACTAGGACGAATGAAACCAATGTCTAACAGTTCCTATAGTTGGGTTTTTAACTCCTAAAGTTCAATAGGAGTCATTCGATATGGAGTTTTGGAAATGAATTTTGTACTGGGTTCAAGGTCAATACAAAATTCGATTTCACGCTCTGGGGGTAGGCTAGGAAGTTCTTCCGAAAATACGTCAGAAAATTCATTAACAACAAAAATATCTGTAAGACCCCAACTTTTTATGAATAAACATTTAATTTTTCGTAAAATATTATTTTGAATAATAAGATGTTGATTTGATATAATGCTATAGTTATGGGTGATATGTGCAAATTTTGTAAAGTAAGCAAGTTGTCATAAAATATTCGTTTGGTCGGGAAATATTCTTTTTGTCGAGAAATATTCGTATGACGACACAATCATTGGTGGACCCCACAACGGAATGACTGCCAGATATAGAAAGCGATAAAAATAACCTTTTCATAAAATAACGACAAGACTTTTACTGTTAAACTATTGAAATACCCGATAATAAAAATACAGTAATACGCGTTGTTGCACAGTAGCACACGGTATTGAATATTATCTTTGATTATTGATGCTTACGTAAGAAATCACTCAGTTTTATTCAATTATTACAACAGTAGTTGCTGCATAGTATCTCATATTAATTAATTCAATTATTTTCACAGTATCATCTGCACAATATCTTATATTATTAAATCAATAATTGAGATAAACCATTTATTCATATTATTATTTGCATTATTGATAATGTCTATAAAGTTTTATCGAGGAAAGGGGATAGATTATTTAATTGTGCGCCAATAAGGAGAAATTTTTATCGTAAAGCCCTTTCTTTCTTGGGAATGATCTGGTTGTCAATAATGTGAGTTATAATATTAATGATGAATAATTATTGAAAGATTAAAAATGTGTTGATTGAAGATAAGTGATTTAATATAAATATTTATATATAAATAGAGAGGTTTGTCATGAAGTATTTGTTACAAGTTTGGCTTATTACATGGACCATCACTTACTCATTTTTCAAAATCGCCGGTAGAAAGTTGTCTCGGTTTTGTTTTATTATTATTATAACAGTAATAAAATAGAAAACTTTTTATATAAAACATGATACTTTTTATAATAATATAAAGTTATTTATTTTATTAGATTATAATTAGAATATATTATATTACATACAAAGTTTTTATTTTATTAGAATATTTTATTGCACATTGATGAATAGTAAAAATAAAAAAATCAACCGAATTTCTGTAAATTCGTTTCTGTTCATCCGTGATTATTTTATTAAATAGTACCCTACCATTCTCCTATAAATAGGTTGCTTAGTTAAGAAATAAAAATCACACCAGAATCAGAGAATTCTTCTTCTATAATATTGTGCGCATTTCTTTCTAGTATAAGAATACTTTGAGTGTTACTAATAGTGCAAGATTTCCTCAAGAATATCTACGCTATACCAGTCAGATTTAGTCTCCTACTAAGGTAAGGGATATTATTTTCATTCAATATTCTTAAGGAATATTATTTTCTTCCATACTTTATAGTATGTAAGTGATATTATTTCGTTTCATATTCCTAAATCTACACTTACTTTGATAAGTATTGCTTCTATAATTCCTAAAATTAGTAGAATATCCTTGAGTTTTGCGCTTCATCAGTATCGTTTCATTGAAATATTTGTTTGAACCTTCTTATTAAATTTTAATATTTTCATTCGGGGTACTATTCACAGAATACTATTTACTCAGGGTACTATTCACGACAAAATTGGTTTCTTTTCTGTCCAAATTATTTTTGATACATGAATATTATTCTTGAATTTTACTCCATAATTAATTATCATATTGACAATTTGGACATTCTTGAACTCTGGATAAATTGAATTATAAATCTATAATATTTATCCTTGATCTCACTTGATTGATTCTTTATATCATTGTCATCATCCTCATATTTATATTATGGTGAAAGTTATCTTTGGCCCGTAGTGCATAGATAGACTATTGATTGATATGATTATGACAAGAAATTGTGTATTGGTATAATCATGACCTATAATGTTACAGACAAATGTGTGATGAAAGTCCCCTTTGGCCCGTAGTGCATATATGGATAGTTGTTTGACATGATCATGACCACTGGTGATGTTAACGATTATCTTTGGCCCGTAGTGCATAGATAATTCGTTGATTAGAAATAATTATTAATTGGTGTTACAGGGATAAAATATTGATGATAGACTTTTAAATCATAGAAGATAGTAGACATCATATTCTACTTGACTAGTCTAATGGATTGCTATTTTCGCTGCAGTTGTTGATCTAAAACTTGTTGTCTATTGTATTCTATCAGAATTTTCTCTGTTAAGGATTAAGGATAATTTGTTCTATATTATCTTACTTATACTATTCTTTACCAACTATGACGCCCCCAAAATAGGTCCACACAACCCATTATGAGTCGCCAAATACATGGTACATAATTCAAATACAAACTTTATTTATACAACTATTACTTGTCGTGTAAAATACGACAAAACATAAGTTGTGAGTTTCAATACAAATATTGTCTTATAGATAATATCCAAACTCAAATAAAGTCCTCATTACAATTATTTTTACACTATTTAACAAAATAGTGAGGACTATTATAATAACCATCTTGGACCATTACTCCACTCCCTGATTAGTCCCAGCTACATTCTCGCCTCTTGAGAAGAACAATGGAACCAAAAGAAAAAGGGTGAGCTCAACTAGCCCTGTAAAGAATATTATGACTAAGATAATGTAGAACAAATTATCCTTAGTCCTCAACAGTGAAAAATATGATAGAATACAATAGACAACAAGTTTTAGATCAACAACTGCAGCGAAAATAACAATTCATTAGAAGAGTCAAGTAGAGCATGATGTCTACTATCTTTTATGATTTAAAAGTTCATCATCAATATTTTATCCTTGTAATACCAATCAATAAATATTTCCAATCAACGAATTATCTATGCACTACGTGCCAAAGATAATCATTTACATCACCAGAGGTCATGATCATGTCATACATCTGTCCATCTATACACTACGGGCCAAAGAAGACTTTCACCACAAACTTTTATCTGTAACATTAAAGGTTATGATTATACCAATACACAATTTCTAGTTATAATTATACTAATCAACAGTACATCTTTGCACTACGGGCCAAAGATGACTTTCACCACAATATAAGCATGAGGACGATGACAATGATATAAAGAATCAATCAAGTGAGATCAAGAATAAATATTAGAGATTTATAATTCAATTTATCCAGAGTTCAAAAATTTCTAAATTGTCAACTTGATAATTAATTGTGGAGTAAAATTCAAGAATGATTGTGACGCCCCCAAAATAGGTATACAACACCCATTTTGAGTCGCCAAATACATGGTACAAAAAGTAAACTACAACTTCAATAATACAATTGTCGTGCAAAATACGACAACACATACTGTGAGTTTAAATACAAATATTGTCTTCTGGACAATATCTACACTCAAATAAATCCTCATTATAATTATTCAAACACTATTTTACAGAAATAGTGAGGACTGCTAAAACATCTTTCTAGAACCATCACTCCATACCCCGACTAGATCCTGCTATGTTCTCACCTCCTGAGGAGAAAAATGGAATAAAAAGGAAAAGGGTGAGCTCAACTAGCACAGTAAAGAATATTATGACTAAGATAATATACAACAAATTATCGTTAGTCTTCAACAGGAAAAAAATCTGATAGAATATAATTGACAACAAGTTTTAGATCAACAACTGCAGCGGAAACAGCAAACCATTAGAAGAGTCAAGTAGAGAATGAATTCTACTATCTTCTAAGATTTACAAGTCCATCATCAATATTTTATCCCTGTAACATCAATTAATAACCAGCTTTATCCAAATATTCATCTTTGCACTACAGGCCAAAGATATTCATTTGTATCACCTGTCAGTCATGTTCATCTCAACACCTGTTCATCTTTGCACTACAGGCCAAAGATATTCATCAAGTAATCATACATCTTTGCACTACAGGCCAAAGATATTCAGTAATATCATCATTTAGGACTGAGGATGATGAAAAATATCTTAAAGAGAACGAATCCAGTGAGACAGAAGGACAAATAGTAGGGATTCGTATAACAGTTTATCCAAGATCAATAATACTTCATAATAATCAATTGTGAAGCAGAATTCAAAAATAAAGATCAAAACATGGATACAATCAAAGATAGTAACCATAATAGACATCTTGGACAAAAAGAGAAAGTTTTATTTTTCGGTGAATAGTACCGTATTCGTGAATAGTGTCGTATACGTGAATAGTGCCGTATACGTGAATAGTAACCCCGACAAAAAAAGTTCCAAATTTGATAAAAACTCATATCAATATTTTAGCATAATGATATTGAAAAAAATAATATCATTATGAAGAAAATAATATCCCTTACCTCAAAATATCAGTACTTCTGGTCGAAATACCGGTATAAGGCTGAAAGAAACTTGCTCTGATGAATAGAAACTCTCAAAGTATCCAAATACTCACAAAATACATTCAATAATCTAGAGAGTGAAAGAGAGAAAACTTGTTTCTGGTGTGATTTTCAATTCTAACTTAGCCCTCTATTTATAGGAAAATTTTAGTAGGTTTGACCTGCAACCTGATGGCTTTACCTGCTACTATTCCCACCCACCACATTTGAAATATAATTCAGCACATTTCTTCACCAACCACAAGTGGGGCCCACCAATTCTAAAATTTTCTATCAAAATGATAAACTCCGAAAATTCAACAATTTCTGAACCAGTCATCTTGTAAAATTCATAATAAATCATACGTTCATTTTTAACGGTTCAAAATTTGTGGACATATACTCAACTTATATATGTATAACATATCCAAAAATTACCACGATCCAACGGTCGGATTAAAAATTATAATCCCCGCAAAATATCTCAAAAACCCTGATTTTTAATACCTCCATTCCGACAAAAATACGGATAAAAACCTCAACATTAACTCCTTCATTTTTAACCACAAAAATATATCCCTCATTTATATCCACATAAAATAAATATTTCTTTATCATATGAATCAATAATTAATTATTCACAAATAATATTACAGAATCACATTTATGACAACCAGGCCGTTCCCAGGAAAGATGGGGCTTTCCAATAAGGATTTCTCCTTACTGGCGCGCAATTAGATGACCAAACCTCTCCTTAGACAGAACTTTCTAGACATTGCCAATAATGTTATCTAATAATATTATTCAAATAATATGAATTATTGATCTGATAAAGGAAAATACTGTGCAGTAACAATTATTGAAACAACAATAATATAAAATATCAACGCAGCAATTATTGAATCAATAAAATAAAATATTGAACAATAACTACTGTAACAATTATTGAGTAGTGCCTTCTTACGTAAGAATCAATAATTGGTGCAATACCGTGTGCTACTGTAATTTAACCACCGGGTATTCCAACAGTATTAACGGTAACAACTACGCCATTATTTATAAACAACTTATACTTGTCGTTTTCTTCATCCAATCGCTTTCCGTTATGGGGCCCACACAAGGCTGCGCCGTCGTACGAATATTCCCCGACAGCAAGAATATTCCACGACCAAACGAATATTCTCCGACAAAATGAATATTTTATAACCACTTGCTTATTTTGCAAAATTTGCACATTTCACCCATAACCAAAGTATTATATCAAATTAACCCCTTATTATTCACAATAATTTTTAGAGAAAATTTGATTTTATTCATTAATAAGCTGGGGTCTTACAATGATATTCATGTATCAAAAATAATTTAGACAAAAAAAAATTAAATTTTGTTGTGAACAGTACTCATGAATAGTACCGTATGAATAATATCCATGAATAGTACCCCGACATGAAAAGAATAAGAAAGTTCATACTAATATTCCAATGAAATGATATTAGATGAAGTGCAATTCTTAAGGAATTTCAAATCATTTCAGAAATTATAGAAGCAATACTTACTATAATAAGTTTAAATTTAGGAATATGAAATGAAATAATATCACTTACGAAATATAGAGTATGAAAGAAAATGTTATTTCTTACGAGTATTGAAATAAAATAATATCCTTTACCTTAGTAGAAACTAGATCTGACTTGGAATATCAGATATTATATTTAGAAAATCTTGCACTAAAAGATACACTCAAAGTATTCTTATACTCAGAATAAATACTTGCAATATTATAGTAGGAATGCTTGTAATTTTTGGTGTGTTTAGGAAGGAGGGTTGCCGCCCCCTTTGTAGTGCAACCTCGGAGGGAAATCCATTACATTTGCCTAACTTTTTCTTTTTTTTTTCTTCTCTGCCTAACCTTTTTCTTTTCTTCTTTCCTTGCCTAACCTCCTCCCATTTCTTATGGGTGAGGCCCACACCAAATGAATGCATGGTTTGTAGGCATTCTATCAAGCCACCAAAAAGAAAAGAATGTGCAAAAGTGCACGGAAGGTTTTTTTTTAAAAAAAGAATACCAAAAAAAATGATAACATTCAGTCCACTTTATTCACATGCTGAAAATTATATATTATTATAATAATATTACCATTTAAATTATAAAAATTATATTATTATATTATCACATTATACTATTATAATTTAATATTATAATAATATATTTGAATATTTTATCGGAGAAGATAATTATGATTCCATAAAAAAGTATTCCAAAATTTCAACAAATATTTCATGCTAAATTCCTTCATTTATATCAAAATTGAACCAATATCCACCACATAATAATTATTCATGTAAGACCCCAAATTTTATGAAATAAAAGTATTCAATTTTTCTTATAATTACTATTCAGTAAATGGTTAAATTGATAAAAGTTTAAAGTTATGGGTGAAATATGAATTTTTTTCAAAATAAGCAAGTGGTTATAAAATAATCATTGTTGTCGGGGAATATTCGTTTGGTCGTGGAATATTCTTTCTGTCGGAGAATATTCGTACGACGGCGTAGCTATTTGTGGTCCCCATAACGAATAACTGTCGGGTGAAGAAAACGACAAATTTGAGTTTTTATAAATAACGGCGTAGTTGTTACCGTTAACACTGTTGGAATACCCGGTGGTTAAAATACAGTAATACGCGTTATTGCATAGTTGCACACGGTATTGCATAGTATTTTTGAAATTATTGATTCTTACGTAAGAAGGCACTACTCAATAATTGTTACAGTAATTACTGTTCAATATTTTATTTTATTGATTCAATAATTGCTACGTTAAAATTTTATATTATTGTTGTTCAATAATTGTCACTGCACAGTATTTCCCATTATCAGATCAATAATTCATATTATTTGAATAATATTATTAGATAACATTATTGGCAATGTCTAGAAAGTTATGTCTAAAGAGATGTTTGGTCACCTAATTGCGCGCCAGTAAGAAAAAATTCTTATTGGAAAGCCCCCTCTTTCCTGGGAACGACCTGGTTGTCATAAATGTGATGCTGTAATATTATTTTTGAATAATTAATTATTGATTCATATGATAAAGAAATATTTATTTTATGTGGATATAAACGAGGGATATATTTTTATGGTTAAAAATGAAAGAGTTAATGTTGAGGTTTTTATCCGTATTTTTGTCGGAATGGAGGTATTAAAAATCAGGATTTTTAAGATATTTTGCGGGGGTTATAATTTTTAATCCGACCGTTGGATCGTGGTAATTTTTGGATATGTTATACATATATAAGTTGAGTATATGTCCACAAATTTTGAACCGTTAAAAATGAACGTATGATTTATTATGAATTTTACAAGATGACTGGTTCAGAAATTGTTGAATTTTCGGAGTTTATCATTTTGATAGAAAATTCTAGAATTGGTGGGCCCCACTTGTGGTTGGTGAAGAAATGTGCTGAATTATATTTCGAATATGGTGGGTGAGAATAGTAGCAGGTAAAGCCATCAGGTTGCAGGTCAAGCCTACTAAAATTTTCCTATAAATAGAGGGCTAAGTTAGAATTGAAAATCACACCAGAAACATAAGCTTTCTCTCTTTCTCTCTCTATATTATGAAGCATATTTTGTGAGTATTTAGATACTTTGAGAGTTTCTATTCAGTGCAAATTTCCTTCGGCTTTGCATTCCAGTCAGAAATACTGCACTTTTGAGGTAAGGGATAGTAAGGAATTTTAAGGGTTGTTATGTTTTTCAGTTTCGTAATTTTTCTGACCTTCAAAAATTCTGAAAAAATTTGAAATGATATTTTGATGAGTTTTCTTGATTGTGTCCAAAAATGGGGATTTTTGGATGTATAGATTGAGAGTTATGAATTTTATGAGAAAAGACTATTTTAAAAGTAACCGCTTATAATTCCTTGTGGTTAACTCCAAAATTGATGAAAGTTTTATTGGGAGTACATGTATATGATAGAAGTATACTCTGTAAATTTCAGAATTTTTGGACAAAAGTATAATTTTTGATAAATGTCTAAATATTCGGCTGTTTTGGCCATATGAAAAATAGTAAATGACTTTTAAAAATTCTGAGAAAAATATATGTTTACTATGGGACTATATTATGCTAAATTTCAGAAAAGAAATATTTTTGGAACTGATTTGGTATTTTTGTGTCGAGTTTGCTATTTATGAGTTACTATTCACGAGTTACTATTCACGAGTTACTATTCACGAGTTACTATTCACGATAAAAATTGGTTTCTTTTTCTAACCAAATTATAGTTGATTTACGAATATTACTCTTGAGATTAAAACTAGATGTTGATCATATTATTTTTATTATTATATATAACATTTTTATAACCCTAATGATGATATTTCTCTTTGACTTGAGTGTAAAGATGGGTAGATTTTTGGTATGATCATGACTATGGGTTATCTTTGGCCAGTAGTGCAAAGTTGAATCGTTGATTGGTATGATCATGACCATTGAATTTATAAGTGAATATCTTTAGCTTAAGTGCAAAGGTGAATTGATCAACATGGTTATAATTATTGTTTATATAAATTCTGAAATGATTATATATTTCTTTGAGATATTAATATCTTTGGCCTGTAGTGCAAAGATGAAATATTGATGAATATCTTTGGCCTGTAGTGCAAAGATGAATTGTTGATGAATATCTTTGGCCCGTAGTGCAAAGATGACATGTTGTTGAATATCTTTGGCCAGTAGTGCAAAGATGAACAGATGTTGAGATGAACATGACCAACTGGTGATACTAATGAATATCTTTGGCCGTAGTGCAAAGATGAAGTTATTAGTATGATTATGAATAGGAAATGTGATTTGGTGTAACCATGATCTTTGATGTTTCAGGTAAAGATAGGTGATGAAAATTATCTTCGTCCTGGATGAGAAGAGAAATTTAGAACTACAGTTATGATTATGAGTAATTCATATGATTGTGGACCAGAATTGTTGATTGATGTTACAGGGATAAACCATTGTTGATGGATTTTTAACATGGAGAAGATAATAGACTTTATAGTCTATTTGACTCTTCTAATGGATTGCTCGTTCCGCTGCAACTATGGTTGAATTTTTTTATCATTTACCATATGTTCTAAATCTCTGATTTATTATTGATGAAGGCTATTGATAATTTAATTATCTTTAGTCATGATATTCTTTACTGAGCTAGTTGTGCTCACCCTTTTGCTTCACAATTCCTTTCAGGTAATAAGAGTCTAGCTGGGTCGAGCGAGGGTAACGGTGAAATAGAACGGTGGTCTCTAGCTGTGGATGTTCTCCCGAAGCAGTATAGAAAAGTTTATTTAGTAGTTATATTTGGTGAAGAAAATAGGGTGAGGCGAACCCAACGTTGAAAGGGTGTTTTGTCACTATCATACAAGTTGTCTAATGACATACAACCTCGTGTCATCATAAGACAGAGCTGTACTCATCCACTTGCTGAGTATATATACGAGCACTACCTATATAATCTTGATGTTTGTTTGAAGTATAATTCTCAATTAGAGACAGTAGAGATAATGATATGTCAAGAGAAGACTCACCATTGGAAAGAATATGATAGTAATCTTCTCGTTTTTCTTTGGGGTCTATTGGGTCAACCAAGAATAATTCTGTGGCCATATGATATCTATCATAACCTAGACGCATGGCCTCCCATGTACGAAGGTTTCCTTGAGCACTTCCCAAAGATTCTAATTTCTAAAACAGTTTTTGACTATACCTTTATGTAAGGTGTCATTGTGAGGTGATGTCCACGGTTGGAACACGAGTCACATTTGGTATATATTTGTATCCAAACTCACAGCATATGTGTTGTTGTATTTTGCACGACAATTGTTGTAATAAAGTTACAGTTGTTTTCTGTACCATGTATTTGGCGACTCAGAATAGGTTGGATGGAATGGACCTATTTTGGGGTTGTCACATTTGGTATCAGAGCTTAGGGATATGATCTCTAGCAGAGATCGGGGAATACAACTAGGAGGGGAGAGATGAGTAAATCCTTCGCTAGTGTGTCCTACCTAAGCTTATTTGTTGGTCAGTCATAATATCGGGATATTATGTGATATGTTAATTTGTTTAATTAACCCTTATTTTATGGCAGTATTTGAGAATGGCAGCTGAGAATGCTAACAATGGAGTGAATGAGACTGTGGGGATGCCTCTAATCACTAACCGTGATAATGTGATGTCAGACGAAGAAGGAATTAGAGATATCAATGTGGTGAGTGAAGAATTGATAGTTGCACCTGAGATAGTCGCAGAAGTAACAGCTGAGATTGAGGAAGAAGAGGAAGAAGAGGAACCTGAGGAGAGTTTATTAGAGGTATTATATGATCAAAATGTAAAATTGCAAAATCGTATTCATGAGTTAGAAGAGCAGGCAGAAGAACGACAGGCGATCGTGGAACAAAAGGATGCAACAATTCAAGCTTGTGTTATCCGATATGTGATGCTTGAACAGAAGCATTCTTTGGCAGAGTATAAGATGATAAAAATAGAATCTAAGCTGAAAGAAGAAAAAACTGAACGAGTGAGAATAAGTGATGCATGGGCAAAAGCCACACGACACGTGGATATTATGGAAAGAGATGTTCGATCTAAGAAGGCTAAAATAGATGATATGAATTTCTCTTTTTGGAAAGCAATTGGGAGAACCCAACATCGAGTTTTGAATTACCCTGTACATAGCGGTCAACCTAAATCCGATATAGATCGAAGATTGATGATTCAGATCATGAATGAGGAGTACGAAGAGGCAGTTGAGGGAGGAATATGTTCTATAGAAAAGTATATTCCAACGGTAATGATGACGCCAAATGCTGCTCCAGACAAGTCAAAGCAGAGTAGTTCGAGGGATGGCGGTTGTCATGACTTCCCAACAAATGAGGAACCCAAATGAAGTTATCATGGGAGATGAGCAATGGAGAAATCATGATGATCTGAGAGATAGAATCTAAAATGGAAGCAAGGTATTCTCAACTCTTCGAAATACTAGGTACGTAAATTTCGGGGATGAAATTTCATAAGGAGGGGAGATTGTAAGACCCCGAATTTTATGAAATAAAAGTATTTAATTTTTCTTATAATTACTATTCAGTAAATGGTTAAATTGATAAAAGTTTAAAGTTATGGGTGAAATATGAATTTTTTTCAAAATAAGCAAGTGGTTATAAAATAATCATTGTTGTCGGGGAATATTCGTTTGATCGTGGAATATTCTTTCTATCGGGGAATATTCGTACGACGGCGCAGCTATTTGTGGGCCCCATAACGAATAACTGTCGGGTGAAAAAAATGACAAATTTGAGTTTTTATAAATAACGGCGTAGTTGTTACCGTTAACACTGTTGGAATACCCGGTGGTTAAAATACAGTAATATGCGTTATTACACAGTAGCACACGGTATTGCATAGTATTTTTGAAATTATTGATTCTTACGTAAGAAGGCACTACTCAATAATTGTTACAGTAATTACTGTTCAATATTTTATTTTATTGATTCAATAATTGCTACGTTGAAATTTTATATTATTGTTGTTCAATAATTGTCACTGCACAGTATTTCCCATTATCAGATCAATAATTCATATTATTTGAATAATATTATTAGATAATATTATTGGCAATGTCTAGAAAGTTATGTCTAAGGAGAGGTTTGGTCACCTAATTGCGCGCCAGTAAGGAAAAATTCTTATTGGAAAGCCCCCTCTTTCTTGGGAACGGTCTGGTTGTCATAAATGTGATTCTGTAATATTATTTGTGAATAATTAATTATTGATTCATATGATAAGGAAATATTTATTTTATGTGGATATAAACGAGGGATATATTTTTGTGGTTAAAAATGAAGGACATGTTGAGGTTTTTATCCGTATTTTTGTCGGAATGGAGGTATTAAAAATTAGAGTTTTTGAGATATTTTGCGGGGGTTATAATTTTTAATCCGACCGTTGGATCGTGGTAATTTTTGGATATGTTATACATATATAAGTTGAGTATATGCCCACAAATTTTGAACCGTTAAAAATGAATGTATGATTTATTATGAATTTTACAAGATGACTGGTTCAGAAATTGTTGAATTTTTGGAGTTTATCATTTTGATGGAAAATTCTAGAATTGGTGGGCCCCACTTGTGGTTGGTGAAGAAATGTGCTGAATTATATTTTAAATGTGGTGGGTGGGAATAGTAGCAGGTAAAGCCATCAGGTTGCAGGTCAAGCCTACTAAAATTTTCCTATAAATAGAGGACTAAGTTAGAATTGAAAAGCACACCAGAAACATAAGTTTTCTCTCTTTCTCTCTCTATATTATGAAGCATATTTTATGAGTATTTAGATACTTTGAGAGTTGCTATTCAGTGCAAGTTTCCTTCAGCTTTGCATTCCAGTCAGAAATACTGCACTTTTGAGGTAAGGGATAGTAAGAAATTTTAAGGGTTGTTATATTTTTCAGTTTCGTAATTTTTCTGACCTTCAAAAATTCTGGAAAAATTTGAAATGATATTTTGATGAGTTTTCTTGATTGTGTCCAAAAATGGTGATTTTTGGATGTATAGATTGAGAGTTATGAATTTTATGAGAAAAGACTATTTTAAAAGTAACCGCTTATAATTCCTTGTGGTTAACTCCAAAATTGATGAAAGTTTTATTGGGAGTACATGTATATGATAGAAGTATACTCTGTAAATTTTAGAATTTTTGGACAAATGTATAATTTTTGATAAATGTCTAAATATTCGGCTGTTTTGGCCATATGAAAAATAGTAAATGACTTTTAAAAATTCTGAGAAAAATATATGTTCACTATGGGACTATATTATGCTAAATTTTAGAAAAGAAATATTTTTGGAACTAATTTGGTATTTTTTATGAAAATGGTCTAGTTATGAGTAAATGAATTAAATATGTTTTGTGAAGTAAGAAAATTGGAAAATAAGATTTTATGACTTGAGAATCCTATATGAGGTATATGCAGATTTTTGATGAGGGTTTTGATTATTGGTGATAAAATCTTATGAGTTTGGTATTTTAGAATGATTAAATGTATTATTTAGTAAAGTGTAAACAATTTAAATAAATTGTTTATAAACTTAAAAAATATTATTCTTTCAATATCATTATACCGAAATACTGGTATGAATTTTATTGTGGAATTTCTACCTTTTTGTGTCGGATTTGCTATTTATGAGTTACTATTCACGAGTTACTATTCATGAGTTACTATTCATGAGTTACTATTCACGAGTTACTATTCACGATAAAAATTGGTTTTTTTTTCTAACCAAATTATAGTTGATTTACGAATATTACTCTTGAGATTAAAACTAGATATTGATCATATTATTTTTATTATTATATATAACATTTTTATAACCCTAACGATGATATTTCTCTTTGACTTGAGCGTAAAGATGGGTAGATTTTTGGTATGATCATGACTATGGGTTATCTTTGGCCAGTAGTGCAAAGTTGAATCGTTGATTGGTATGATCATGACCATTGAATTTATAAGTGAATATCTTTAGCTTAAGTGCAAAGGTGAATTGATCAACATGGTTATAATTATTGTTTATATAAATTCTGAAATGATTATATATTTCTTTGAGATATTAATATCTTTGGCCTGTAGTGCAAAGATGAAATATTGATGAATATCTTTGGCCTATAGTGCAAAGATGAATTGTTGATGAATATCTTTGGCCCGTAGTGCAAAGATGACATGTTGTTGAATATCTTTGGCCATTAATGCAAAGATGAACAGATGTTGAGATAAACATGACCAACTGGTGATACAAATGAATATCTTTGGCCGTAGTGCAAAGATGAAGTTATTAGTATGATTATGAACAGGAAATGTGATTTGGTGTAACCATGATCTTTGATGTTTCAGGTAAAGATAGGTGATGAAAATTATCTTCGTCCTGGATGAGAAGAGGAATTTAGAACTACAGTTATGATTATGAGTTATTCATATGATTGTGGACCAGAATTGTTGATTGATGTTACAGGGATAAAACATTGTTGATGGATTTTTAACATGGAGAAGATAATAGACTTTATAGTCTATTTGACTCTTCTAATGGATTGCTCGTTTAACTGCAACTATGGTTGAATTTTTTTTATCATTTATCATCTGTTCTAAATCTCTGATTTATTATTGATGAAGGCTATTGATAATTTAATTATCTTTAGTCATGATATTCTTTACTGAGCTAGTTGTGCTAACCCTTTTGCGTCACAATTCCTTTCAGGTAATAAGAGTGTAGATGGATCGAGCGAGGGTAACGGGGAAATAGAACGGTGGTCTCTAGCTGTGGATGTTCTCCCGAAGCAGTATAGAAAAGTTCATTTAGTAGTTATATTTGGTGAAGAAAATAGGGTGAGGCGAACCCAACGTTGAAATAGTGTTTTGTCACTATCATACAAGATGTCTAATGACATACAATCTCGTGTCATCATAAGACAGAGTTGTGCTCATCCACTTGCTGAGTATATATACGAGCACTACCTATATAATCTTGGTGTTTGTTTGAAGTATAATTCTCAATTAGAGACAGTAGAGATAATGATATGTCAAGAGAAGACTCACCATTGGAAAGAATATGATAGTAATCTTCTCATTTTTCTTTGGGGTCTATTGGGTCAACCAAGAATAATTTTGTAGCCATAAGATATCTATCATAACCTAGACGCATGGCCTCCCATGTACGAAGGTTTCCTTGAGCACTTCCCAAAGATTCTAATTTCTAAAATAGTTTTTGACTATACCTTTATGTAAGGTGTCATTGTGAGGTGATGTCCACGGTTGGAACATGAGTCACATTTGGTATATATTTGTATCCAAACTCACAGCATATGTGTTGTTGTATTTTGTACGACAATTGTTGTAATAAAGTTACAGTTGTTTTCTGTACCATGTATTTGGCGACTCAGAATAGGTTGGATGGAATGGACCTATTTTGGGTTGTCACAATTCACAATTTGTATTATAAGCTCACAATATTAACAACCAGATCATTGTCAGGAAAGAGGGAGCTTTCTGATAAGATTTTATCTTTATTGGCGCGTAATTATATAACCTAACCCCTTTCCTTGACAGAATTTTTTAGACATTGTAAATAATGCTAACTAATAATATGAATAATTGTGTCGTGTCAATTATTGATTTAATAATATAAAATATTATACAGATGATACTGTGACAATAATTGAATCAATAATATGATATACTATGCAACATTTACTGTGACAATTATTGAATGAAATTGAGTGACTTCTCACGTAAGAATCAATAATTAGAGATACTGTGCAATATCGTGTGCTACTGTGGAACAACGCGTAATACTGTACTTTTATCACCGAGTATTTCAACAATTAACGATAAAAATTTTGTCATTATTTTTTATAAAAAGGTTATTTCTGTTGCTTTCTATATCCGGCAGTTATTTCGTTATGTGATCTACCAATGATTGCGTCGTCGTACGAATATTTCCCGACAAAAAGAATATTCCCCGACCAAATGAATATTTTATGACAACTTTCTTACTTTATAAAATTTGCACATATCACCCATAACTATAACATTATATCAAATCAACACCTTATCATTCAAAATAATGTTTAGAAAAAATTAAATCTTTATTCATAAAAAGTTAGGGTCTTACAGCTTTCCGTTAAGGATTTCTCCTTATTAGTGCGCAATTAAATAACCTAACCTCTTTCCTCGACAGAACTTTCTAGACATTGTCAATAATGCTATCTAATAATATTATTTCAATAATATGAGTTACTTTGTCATGACAATTATTGAATCAATAATATAAAATAGTATTTAATTATCACTATAGCAATTATTGCATCAATAATATGAAAGACTGCGTAATTTTTATTGTAGCAATTATTGAGTGAATTCTTACGTAAAAATTAATAATCAGAAATACTGTGCAATACCGTGTGCTAATGTGCAACAACGCGTATTACTGTACTTTATCACCGAGTATTTCAACAGTTAACGATAAAAGTTTTGCCGTTATTTTTATAAAATTATTATTTTTATTGCTTTCCGTATTCGACAGTTATTCCGTTATGTGGTCCACCAATGATTGCGCCGTCGTACGAATATATTTTTCGACAAAAAGAATATTTTCCGACCAAACAAATATTTTTCGACAACTGTTTATTTGGTATAATTTACACATATCACCCACAACTATAACATTTATTAAATAAGCACCTTCCTATTTAGAATAATATATAAAGAAAATCAAATCTTATTTATAAAAAGTTGGGGTCTTACAACTTAGTTGAAGTATGAAACTCACACCAAAATCACAAAATTCTTCTTCTATAATATTATGCGTATTTCTTTTGAGTACAAGTATACTTTGAGTGTAGCTTATAGTGCAAAATTTTTTCAAGATAATATCCGTTATACCAAGTCAGATATAGTTTTCTACTAAGGTAAATGATGTTATTTTCTTTTACTCATAAGGGATATCATTTTCTTTCATACTTCATATTATGTGAGTGATATTATTTCATTTCATATTTCTAAATTTAAACTTACTATGGTAAGTATTACTTCTATAATTTCTAAAATGATTAGAAATTCTTTGATGTTTGCGCTTAATCTAATATCATTTCACTAGAATATTGGTCTGAACTTTCTTATTAAATTTTAATCTTTTCATTTTGGGGTACTATTCATCTGGAGTACTATTCATGCCAGAGTACTATTCACGATGCAATTTAGTTTTTTTCTTGTCCAAATTATCTTTATAATATGAATCTTAAATATCATTCTTGAATTTTACTCCATAATTAGTGATCATGTTGACAATTTAGACATTCTTGACGGTTGGATAAATTAAATTATAAATCTCTAATATTTATCCTTGATCTCATTTGATTCATTCTTTATATCATTGTTATCATCTTCATGCTTATATTGCGGTAAAAGTTATCTTTGGCCCGCAGTGCAAAGATGGACTGTTGATTGATATAATTATGACTAGGAATTGTGTATTGGTATAATCATGTCATTTAATGTTACAGATAAATATTTGTGGTGAAAGTCCTCTTTGCCTTGTAGTGCATAGATAGACAGGTGTTTGACATGATCATGATCACTGGTGATACAAATAAATATTTTTGGCCCGTAGTGCAAAGATAAAATATTGATTTGCATATTATTGATTGGTGTTACATGTGACGCCCCCAAAATAGGTCCATTCCACCCAACCCATTTTGAGTCGCCAAATACATGCTACAGAAAAAAACTACAACTTTATTATTACAATTATCGTACAAAATACGACAACACATATACTGTGAGTTTAAATACAAATATTGTCTTCTAGACAGTATTCAAACTCAAATAAGTCCTCATTACAATTATTGATACACTATTTTATAAAATAGTGAGGACTACTAAAACAACTATCTTGAACCATCATTCTATACCGTGACTAGTTTCTGCTATATTCTCGCCTATTGAGAAGAAAAAGGGAACAAAAAGAAAAATGGTGAGCTTAACTAGCCCAGTAAAGAATATTATGACTAAGATAATGTACAACAAATTATCCTTAGTCTTCAACAGGGAAAAATCTGATAGAATACCATAGACAACAAGTTTTAGATCAATAACTGCAGCGGAAACAACAATTCATTAGAAGAGTTAAGTAGAGAATGAAATCTACTATTATCTATGAATTTAAAAGTCCATCATCAATATTTTATCCCTGTAACATCAATCATCAAATATCCATCTTTGCATTACTGGCCAAAGATATTCATTTGTATTACCAGTTGGTCATGTTCATCTCAACACATGTTCATCTTTGCACTACGGGCTAAAGATATTCATCATGTAATCATGCATCTTTGCACTACATGACAAAGATATTCAGTTATATCACCATTTATGATTGAAAATGATGAAAATATTTTAAAGAAAACGAATCCAGTGGGATAAAAGGACAAAGATTATGGATTCGTATTTTAGCTTATCCGAGTTCAAAAATACTTCATAATAATCAATTGTGGAACATAAATAAAAAATGAAGATCAAAACATAGATCCAATCAAAGATAGGAACCATAACAGACAATCTCGGACACAAAAAAGAAATTTTAAATTTTCTATTAATAGTGTCATATTTGTGAATAGTGTCGTATACGTGAATAGTGTCATATATGTGAATAGTAACCCCGACACAAAAAAATAGAAATTTCACAAGAAAAATCATTATACTTCGTGAATAGTAACTCATGAATAGTAACCCCGACATAAAAAGATAAGAATTTTATAATAAAATTCATATAAATATTTCGGTATAATGATATTGAAAAAAATAATATCATTTACAAAAAAAATAACATCCCTTACCTCAAAAGAATAGTACTTCTGGCTGAAATATCAGATATAACGCAGAAAAAAACTTGCACCGTATAGCAACACTCAAAGTATCAAAATACTCACAATATGCTCGATAATATATAAAGAGAGAAAACTTCAGTTTCTGGTGTAATTTTCAATTCTAACTTAAGCATCCTATTTATAGGAAAATGCTTAGAACACCAAAGCAGAAAATTTAATAAAATATTATTATTTTTTAAAAAAATTCCTACGCACACCTTAGAAATCTGATTTCAGAATTTTGCAACATTAAGTGGGGCCCACCAACATAAAAAATATGTTTTTATCATTTTTTTAACAAAATAAATTCAGACCCAATATTCTGAAACTTCAATAATTCATAATAAATAGTCTTTTTATGAAAAAAATTTGAATCTTATGTCCTTTCTATAAGAAATTCAATTCTCTACAATTTTGTAGATTTAAGTTTTTCCAAATTCCAAACGAAAAATGACCGAAATACACATACGGACGATTTTGCAAGCTATAATCAAATTTCAGTCAAAAATAGGATCCACCAACATGTTTAATATGTTTTTAGCATTTATTGTAACAAAAATACTATTCTTTCTCATTTATTCATGTATCACACATTCATTATAAAAATATCACCATTATTATATTATTATATTATCGCATTATACATTTATAATGTAATATAATAATATATTTGAATGAATTATTTTATCAAAAAAGATAAAATATTAATTTTCAATAATTGTCATTTTTCTAAAAATTCCTCCATGTATATCCACATAAAATAAATATTTTCCTTATCATATAAATCAATAAATAATTATTCACAAATAATATTACAGAATTACAATAATGACAACTAGGTCGTTCCCAGGAAAGAGGGGGTCTTCCGGTAAAGATTTTTCCTTACTGGCACGCAATTATATAATCTCTCCTAGACAAAACTTTCTTAGATATTGCTAATAATGCTATCTAATAATATTATTCAAATAATATAAATTATTGATCTGATAATTTGAAATACTGTGCAATGACAATTATTGAATAAACAATATAAAATATCAACATAGCAATTATTGAATCAATAAAATAAAATATTAAAAAGTAATTATTGTAACAATTATTGAGTAGTGATTTCTTACGTAAGAATCAATAATTGGTGCAATACTGTGTGATACTGTGTAACACCGCGTATTACTGTATTTTATCCGCCGTGTATTCCAACAGTATTAACTGTAACAACTACGCCGTTATTTATAAAAAATTTATACTTGTCGTTTTCTTCATCCAATTGTTTCCTGTTATGGGGCCCACACAAGGCTGCGCTGTCGTACGAATATTTCCCGACAGCAAGAATATTCCACGACCAAATAAATATTCCTCGACAACAATGAATATTTTATAACCACTTGCTTATTTAAAATATTTACGCATTTTACCCATAACTAACCACATTAATCAAATCAACCCTTACTATTTCAAAATAATAAATAGAGAAAATTCAATTTCATTTATAAAAAGTTGGGGTCTTACAACCTCCCCTCCTTATGAAATTTCGTCCTCGAAATTGACGTACGTACCTTGTGTTTCGAAAAGGTGAGGGTACCTCGCTTTCATTTCCAACTCCAACTCCCAGGTCATTTCCTCAATAACACGGTTCCTCCACAAAACCTTGATTTGTGGTATAACCTTTGTTCGTAGGACATGCTCCTTCCTATCCAAGATCTTCATAGGTACCTCTTCGTACGTTAAATCTTCGGTTATCTCGTCTGATTCTAACTCAATAATGTGGTTCGGGTCTTTCACATATTTACGTAGCTTGGATATGCAAAAAACGTTATAAACATGAGACATACTTGGCAGTCAAGCGAGTCTATAGGCCACATTTCCTACTCGATCGAGAATTTTAAATGAACTAACAAATTGAGGGTTGAGATTTCTTCTCTTCATCGACTCTTACTTCTAGAATAACGCCTTCTTGCACCTTTTTCTTTATATTCATCAACTCCGATGTGTAGCTTGAGCGATTTTAACTTTATCGATTAAAGTCAATTCTACTCGTATATCATCACGTGGGTCCCTAGAGTCTTTAACTCTATCTCTATCATTTGTAAGTCATACAAAATGAGCCTTTGCGTTGATAATATCGCACTCGTACCCGCATATGATCTTCTACTCAACGCGTCTGCTACCACATTCGCTTTTCTAGGTGGTAGGGTCAGAACAGGTGCCGAAATGAGTCTCCTCTTGAGTTCTTGGAAGCCTTTCTCACATTCCTTGCTCCATTCAAATTTTATATCTTTTCGAGTCAGCTGAGTTAATAGAGTAGCGATTCGAGAAAATCTTTTCACGAATCTTTGATAATAACCAGCTAAGCCTAGAAAGCTACGTATTTCGATTATTAACTTAGGTTGCTCTCAACCGTGACTCATATCCCAATCTTGGATAGCACGTCACAGTGGCACCTATCAGTTTATCACCGCACGAATATGATGTTCCCTATAGAGAGTTTGCTTCGGTGCATTCCACAAAGGAAGTCACCAGATAGAGGCTAGAGTACCAACTCCTATAGTTGGGTTTTTAACTCCTGAAGTTCAATAGGAGCCATTCGATATGAGATTTTAGAAATGAGTTTTGTACCGGGTTCAAAGTCAATACAAAATTCAATATCACGCTCTGGGGGTAGGCCAGAAAGTTCTTCAGAAAATATGTCTGGAAATTCATTAACAACAGAAATATCATTCAAATTTGACGTATTTTTGTTTAAATCCATAAAATGGGCTAAGAAAGCTTGACATCCGTTTTTCAATAAACGAATGGCTTTATGGCTTGACATGATAGTGATTGACTTTAATGGTTTGGTTGCTTGAATTCGTACAACAGGTTGGTTAGGAATATGAAAACTAACAACTTTACGAAAATAATCAATTTTAGCATGATGAGTGGTTAACCAATCAATCCCTCAAATCACATCAAATGTAAGTATTTTCAAAGAAATGATATCACTGGAAATGTGATGGTGCCAACATGAATCATGCAAAATTTATAAACAGTGAATGTAACGAAAGTTTCTCCTAATGGAGTTTCAACAGATAAGTCAAATTCTAATTTCTCAGGAGTTAAGTTCAAACATTGAGCACAAGCAGGAGAGATAAAAGAATGGATAGAACTGGTATCTAATAAGGTATAGACTTCGCAAGAATTAATAATTAACTAACCCATGATAACTTCGTTCGATTCCTCGTCACGAAAAATGCTCTCCCTTAAACTACCGACTTTGTTTTGTCCGTATCTGCCTTTGGTGCCACCATCCCAGTTGGACTCTATTTCGCTATAGGACAAAATCGAGCTATATGACCGTCTTTTTCACAACTAAAACATACCTTGGAAGGCTGTGAACAGTTTAGAATTATGTGTCCCTCCTCTCCGCATCTGTAGCATCTAACTAGCGGTCATTCTTCTCCCCTAGAATTTGTTGCTGGTGCTGCTGCCAATGTCTTCCCGTCATCGTTAAATCTTCTATTCTTGAAATTTTCACTTGAATCATTTCTTCTATTATCTTTGCCATGATTACCACCGAAGTGGCTACCATTTCTAGCATGATAATTTCTTCAATGATGGTTATCATTGCTCCGATGGCCGTTGCCACCGGTACGATTATTATCGTGTTGTTGGTCATTAACTTTTGGTTGGACTGACTCATTATCACGCTCCAATAACCGAGCCCTATTCAAAACATCTGAATATAAACAAAGTTTGTGAGAAATGAGGTATTGACGTATTTCGGGTTTCAAACCTCACAGAAACATTCGCGTCATTCGCTCCTCGTTGTCTACCAAATGGGATGCAAACCGGGATAACTTAACAAACTTAGCTTCGTACTGCGACACGGTCATATTGTTTTGCTCCATTGCTCATCTCAAAATTTATAGATGTCATTCTCAAATACTGTCACAAATCAATGATTAATTAAAGAAAATAACATACCATATAATACCCCTATATTTTGGTCTACCAACAAATAAGCTTAGGTAGGACACACTAGCGAAGGATTTACTCGTCTCTCCCCTCCTAGTTCTATTCCCCGATCTCCGCCAGAGATCACATCGCTAAGCTCTGATACCAACTGTGACGCCCCCAAAATAGGTCCATTCCACCCAACCCATTCTGAGTCGCCAAATACATGGTACAAAAAATAACTATAACTTTATTATTACAATTGTCGTGCAAAATACGACAAAATATATACTGTGAGTTTAAATACAAATATTATCTTTTAGATAGTATTCAAACTCAAATAAGCTCTCATTACAATTATTGATATACTATTTTACAAAATAGTGAGGACTAATAAAATAACTATCTTGAACCATCATTCCATACCCCAACTAGTTCCCGCTATATTCTCGCCTCCTGGGAAGAAAAATAGAAAAAAAAGGAAAAGAGTGAGCTCAACTAGCTCAGTAAAGAATATTATGACTAAGATAATATACAACAAATTATCCTTAGTCTTTAACAGGAAAAAATATGATAGAATACAATAGACAACAAATTTTAGATCAACAACTGCATCAAAAATAACAATTCATTAGAAGAGTTAAGTAGAGAATGAAATCTACTATCATCTATGAATTTAAAAGTCCATCATCAATATTTTATCCCTGTAACATCAATCATCAAATATTCATCTTTGCATTACGGGCCAAAGATATTCATTTGTATTACTAGTTGGTCATGTTCATCTCAACACATGTTCATCTTTCCACTACGGGCCAAAGATATTCATCATGTAGTCGTTCATCTTTGCATTACAGGCCAAAGATATTCAGTTATATCACCATTTAGGACAGAGAATGATGAAAATATTTTAAAGAAAACTAATCCAGTGAGATAAAAGGACAAAAATTAGGGATTCGTACTTTAGTTTATCCAAGTTCAAAAATACTCCATAATAATCAATTCTGGAGCAGAAATCAAAAATGAAAATTAAAACATAGATCCAATCAAAGATAGGAACCATAACAGACAATCTTGGACACAGAAAAGAAAATTTAATTTTTTTATGAATAGTGTCGTATTTGTGAATAGTGTCGTATACGTGAATAGTGTCGTATACGTGAATAGTAATTCCGACACAAAAAGGTAAAAATTCAACAAGAAAAATTATCATACTTCGTGAATAGTACTCGTGAATAGTAACTCGTGAATAGTAACCCCGACATGAAAAGATAAGAATTTTATTATAAAATTCATACAAATATTCCGGTATAATGATATTGAAAGAAATAATATCATTTATAAAAAAAAATTACATCCCTTACCTCAAAAGAATAGTACTTCTGGCTAGAATATCAGATATAATACTGAAGGAAACTTGCACCGTATAGCAACACTCAAAGTATCAAAATACTCATAAAAATACGCTCGATAATATAGAGAGAGAAAACTTCAATTTCTGGTGTGATTTTCAATTCTAACTTAAGCATCCTATTTATAGGAAAATGCTTAGAACACCAAAGCAAAAAATTTAATAAAATATTATTATTTTTTTAAAAAATTCCTACGCACACCTTACAAATCTGAGTTCAGAATTTTGCAACATTAAGTGGGGCCCACCAACACGAAAAACATGTTTTTATCATTTTTTGTAACGAAATAAATTCAGACCCAATATTTTAGAACTTCAATAATTCATAATAAATAGCTCTTTTATCAGAAAAATTCGAATCTTATGTCCTTTCCATAGAAAATTCAATTCTCTACAACTTTGTAGATTTAAGTTTTTTCAAATTCCAAACGAAAAATGACCGAAATTCACATACGGACGATTTTGCAGGCTATAATCCAATTTCAGTCAAAAATGGGATCCACCAACATGTTTAACATGTTTTTAGCATTTATTGTAACAAAAATACTCTTCCTCCTCATTTATTTATGTATCACACATTCATTATAAAAATATCACCATTATTATATTATTATATTATCACATTATACATTTATAATGTAATATAATAATATATTTGAATGAATTATTTTATCAAAAAAGATAAAATATTAATTTTCAACAATTGTCACTTTTCTAAAAATTCCTCCATTTATATCTATATAAAATAAATATTTTCCTTATCATTTAAATCAATAATTAATTATTCACAAATAATATTACAAAATCACAATAATGAGAACCAGGTCGTTCCCAGGAAAGAAGGGGCCTTCCGTTAAAGATTTCTCCTTACTGGCGCGCAATTAAATAACCTCTCCTGGACAGAACTTCATTAGAAATTGCCAATAATGCTATCTAATAATATTATTCAAATAATATAAATTATTGATCTGATAATTTGAAATATTGTGCAATGATAATTATTAAATAAATAATATAAAATACCAACGTAGGAATTATTGATCAATAAAATAAAATATTGAACAGTAATTACTGTAACAATTATTGAGTAGTGACTTCTTACGTAAGAATCAATAATTGGTGCAATACCATGTGTTACTGTGCAACACCGCGTATTACTGTATTTTATCCACCGGGTATTCCAACAGTATTAACTGTAACAACTACGCCGTTATTTATAAAAAACTTATACTTATCGTTTTCTTCATCCAATCGCTTTCCGTTATGGGGCCCACACAAGGCTGCGCCTTTGTACGAATATTTCTCGACCAAACGAATATTCCTCGACAACAATGAATATTTTATAACCACTTGCTTATTTAAAATATTTACGCATTTTACCCATAACTAACCATATTAATCAAATCAACCCTTACTATTTCAAAATAATATATAGAGAAAATTTAATTTCATTTATAAAAAGTTGGGGTCTTACATTACAGGGATACAATATTGATAATACACCCTTAAATCATGGAAGATAGTAGATATCATTCTCTACTTGACTCTTCTAATGGATTGTTTGTTCCGCAACAGTTGTTGATCTAAAACTTGTTGTCCATTATATTTTATTTGATTTATCATTGTTGAAGGCTAAAGATAATTTATTCCTCATAATCTTAGTCATAATATTCTTTATTGGGTTAGTTAAACTCACTCTTTTTCTTTTTGTTTCATTATTTTCTTAGGAAATAAAAGTGTAGCTGGGACTAGTTGGGGAGTGGAGTAATGATCCGAGATAGTTACTATAGAAGTCTTCACTATGTTGTGAAATAGTATGATAATAACTGTAATGAAGACTTATTTTGAGTTTGGATATTGTCGTATTATGTACGGTGCAATATTTGTATTCAAACTCATAGTATGTGTGGTCGTATTTTGAATGACAGTTTAATAGTTGTTTATATTTGAATTTTGTAGTATGTATTTGGCGAATCAAAATGGGTTGTGTGGACCTATTTTTAGGGGCGTCACAAAAAATGTTTTAGTTGATTTATTCATAATCGGTTTAATATGAAGAACCTAAAGGGTCACACCATAAAAAGAAAGAATATTTATTTAGGAAGTAAATGACATAATCGTAATAACAAGTTAAGTGTATTTAATTTAATCTATGGTGATAGAATAAATTGAATAACTTAATATTTATTATTTAATATTTTGGAACTATTAAATATAAATTAATAAAAGAAGTTTTATTATTTTTATTACTATTATTATTAGTTTAATTCCTAACGTATTTGTGAATTAATTAATAAAAAGTACTCTCATATATTCCTAATTGGATTTGGAGCCTAATTAATTAAAAGAGTTTAATTAATTAAAATAAAACCCTGTTCCTAAATGGTTTAGGAGAGTTACCTACATCTATAAATAAGATGAGTCATATTATAGTTAGGGTTACACAAGTGACACTTAATTTCAAAAGTTGGGAGAGTACTAACATGTTCTATAGAGATAGAATCTAGGGTTTTGCCAAACATCCATCTTCTTGAATATTTTTTCTTCCTTGGTAGATCACCTCTAGAGGCCAAACACTTTGGTGGCTAACGTTGATCAAAGGAAGGAATTAAATCCGGTGAAGTCAAGTTGAACGTGGAAAGGAATTGAAGGTGAACTCGTACTTGAGGAAGTTAGTTTATACAAGGGTATGAATCTGATCTCCACCTCTTTTATATTGGATTGATAATTAAGCACAAAGCATGATCATGGTGATGATTTGTATAAAAAATTTTAAATTTCGTTTTATCACGCTTCCGCTACTTTTATGTGATTTGATTGTATAATCGCGCTATATACAAACCTAACAATTTACACATCCAACAAGTAATAAAGTGATAAGAAAGTGTCGAACCCACAGGAATCTATATTTAATATATCCCAACTATTGGTTTTTTTTAACAATTCAATTTTATTTTAACAATCACAATTTTGAGAATAACAATTAAAAATAATAAAACTAAGATAATAATCTAGCATAAAGATTGAAATTCAGATGTAAAAACTTAAGCCTATAATATCCCCAATTATACAATATAAATCAATTATCCAATTAATCTAATTATTAAATCCATTAGAGTTGTTAACAGGAATTCATGATTTTTCATAAGCTCTTTCCCAAGGATCAAATAAAAATATTAAACTCAATTAATCTTGCTATATTCCTATGCAAAACAAAAGAATCAAATTCATTAAGTATCAATTCCCAAAAATTACATGAAGTGAAAAGAGATATTACTATTCAATTCACACCACTAATTATTTATCTCATGCAAATAATTAAGAATACATGTTATCATATTCAAATTTAACACTAAATTTTATCTCCTGAATTCATCTAGTGTATCACGCTAATTGTTGGCTAAACAATTAATCAATAAGCATAAAATACGATAGACAACTCAAATTGAATAAATAATTGGACTTCAATAGATATTTAATTTATAAGCATAAAAGGTTCAATTGTAGTCTTAATTATAAATTTAGTTCATACTGAAAATTAAAACCAAAAATCTCAGACAAGCCATCACAATAAAATTACAAATCTGAGATAAAAGTAAGAAACAAATCAAGAAGTATTCCTTTTCCTTCACGTCTCTAGTTTGTAAATCCTTGTGTGCTTCTCCCGAATCTCTAATCTTCAAGCTTTAGCAATTCGAGTCAATCTCTGTGTATCTTTGTATAGAAAACCTTTACTGTGACACCCCCAAAATAGGTATACACAACCCAGTCTGAGTCGCCAAATACATGGTACAAAATTCAAATACAAACTTCATTAATACAATACGACAAACGTAAGTTGAGAGTTTTAACACGAATATTGTCTCGTAGACAATATCCAAACTCAAATGGAGTCTTCATGACAATTATTATCACACTATTTTATAAAATAGTGAGGACTACTATAGCCACCATCTCGGACCATCACTCCGTTCCGCGACTAGTCCCAGCTATATTCTCATTTCCTAAAGAGAATAATGAAAGTAAAGGGTGAGAACAACTAGCCCAATAAAGAATATTATGACTAAGATAATGCAAAATAAATTATCGTTAGCCTTCAACAGTGTAAAACTGATAGAATATAATAGACAACAAGTCTAACTACAGCGGAACAAGCAATCCATTAGAAGAGTCAAATAGAGCATACTATCTACTATCTTCTATAATTTAAAAGTTCATCATTAATATTTTATCTCTGAAACACATTTCAATAAATAATCCACATCACCGAATTATCCATGCACTACGGGCCAAAGATATTCGTTAGTATCACATCCATGAATTATTCATGCACTACGGTCCAAGAATATTCATTATTATCACATCCACGAATTATCCATGCACTACGGGCCAAGAATATTCGTTAGTATCACCAATGGTCAAGATCATGCCAAACAACAATTCATCTTTGCACCCTTGGCTGAAGAGAATCCATGGTCATAATCATACCAACAACTGTCCATCCATGCACTACGGGTAAATGAAAACTTTTACCACATCATTTGTAACATTACAGGTCATGATTATACCGATACATAATCCCTGGTCATAATCATACCAATCAACAGTTCATCTATGCACTATGGGCCAAAGATGACTTTAATTAAAATATAAGCACAAGGATGATAAAAATGATATAAGCATTCAATTAAATGAGATCAAGGATAAATTTTAAAGATTTATAATTCAATTTATCCATAGTTTAAAAATGTTCAAATTATCAACATGATAACTGTTTTGTGGAGTAAAATTCAAGAATAATATTCATGTATCAAAAATAATTTGGACATAAAAGAAATCAATTTTTGTCATGAATAGTACCCGAGTGAATAGTACCCCAGCATGAAAAGATTAAAATTTAATAAGAATGTTTAGAAAAATATTCGTGTGAAACGATACTAGATGAAACACAAATTTTAAGAATATTCTACTAATTTCAAGGAGTATAGAAGCAATACTTAACAAAATGAGTATAGAATTCGGAATCTGAAATGAAATAATATTACTTACATACTATAGAGTATGGAAGAAAATATTATTTCTTACGAATATTGAACAAAAATAATATCCCTTACAACTGTTGAACAAAAAATAATGTTCCTTACGAATATTGAATGAAGATAATATTCCTTACGAATATTGAACGAAAATAATATTCTTTACGAATATTGAACGATAATAAAATTCCTTACGAATACGAAAAATAATATCGTAAGTGAATATGAAATAAATAATACCCCTTACCATAATAATGATATCTCTTACTTTAAAAGGAGAGTATTTCTAACTGGTATGACATGTATATTCTTGAAGAAAACTTATACTGTTTTCTACACTCAAAGCTTTCTTAAACTCTAAAGAAATATGCTCAATATTATAGAAGAAGAATTTTCTGATTCTGGTGTGATTTTCAATTTTAAACTAAGCATCCTATTTATAGGAGAATGGCTGGATACTATTTAAAAAATAAAATCAAGGATTGCACAGTGGAAAAAATCACGGACGACGTTCGATGCGAATTCATTGAATTTTTTTGATTTTATTATACTGCACTAGGTAGCACTATGCACACACTATACAGTACTATGCAAATAATAAAATATAATATATTCTATTTTACATAAAAAACAAAACTTTATATATATATATATATATATATATATATATATATATATATATATACCATAAAATAAAAACTGAGATAACTTTCTCCCGACGATTTTGAAAAATGAGTAAGTGAGAGTCCATGTAGTAAACCAAATTTACAACAAATACTTCATGACAAACTCCTTTATTTATATCAATTCACTTGGCTTCACAAAATCCATTTTTAATATCATTTATTCAACATTAATATTATAGCTCGCAATATTAACAACCAGATCATTCCCAAGAAAGAGGGGACTTTTCGATAAGGACTTCTCTTTATTGGCGCGCAATTAGGTTACCAAACCCTTTTTGTCGATAGAATTTTCTAGACATTGTCAATAATACAAATAATAATATTAATAACTTTATCGTCTCAATTATTGATTTAATAATATAAAATATTGTGACAATAATTGAACCAATAATGTGAGATACTATGCAGCAATTATTGTGACAATAATTGAATAAAACTGAGTGACTTCTCATGTAAGCATCAATAATCAATATACTGTACAATACCGTGTGCAATTATGCAACCATGTGTATTATTGTACTTTTAGCATCGAGTATTTCAACAGTTAACAGTAAAACTTTTACCGTTATTTTTATAAAAAGTTATTTCTGTCGTTTTCTAACTCCGACAGTAATTCCATTGTGGGGTCCACCAATGATTGTGCCGTCGTACGAATATTCCCTGATAAAACGAATATTCTCCGACCAAACGAATATTTTATGACAACTTGCTTACTTTGCAAACTTTATAAATATTACCCACAACTATAACATTATAACAAATCCACACCTTATTATTCAAAAAAATATTTAGAGAAAATTAATCTTTATTCATAAAAGTTGGGGTCTTACATCCTCTCTTTTATAGATATATGTCTACAAAGTCATCCTTGAATAGAATCCAACTTATAGTAGAATTTTGCCTTAGACTCCCACCTATGCAACAAACTTGAGAAACAAACCCTGACTTACAGTGCCCCGTCGCTGGGTTTATACTAGAGAGGAGCACCCCGACGCTGGAGGGATAGCTAAAATTACAACTTTACCCTTATTGATGCCAAAAATTCATACTTCACCCCCACGTTGCCCTAACCTGCACAATAATAACTAAACAAATAAAAATGTCCTAAAGTATTCAAAAACTAACAATATATCAAGTCTAAAATACCTAATTCATGGGTATATTACCCACTCATCATCAGTCTCTAATTATGTCTTAGATCTACCATATCAATTTTTTCGCCACTATAAATTTTTGTTTTTAATGATAAAATCATAAAGTTTAAAAATATGAAATAAAAATATATTATTAATGTTAATAAGAATTCAACTATCAAAATTAACTATTACGTGATAAAAATTATCACAAGGTACGAGTACAATAATTTGTTACAATAAAGTTCTACCAAAAGACATCACAATTTCCATTCTTGCTGCAAAATATTGAATCCAACATCATCACCATCATTGCAACTTTTTCCATCGTTGACATCATTGTTATCAACATCCTATATATGAAACAAGTATACACAATTATAAACATCACACGATATAATTACGTACCTAAATTTTTTTTTTTTGAAGCCATCTCAACCTTTTCAATTTTTGAAACTAAAGTCGATATTAAACAGTTAAAGAAAAGAAAACAACACATGCCAAAGATTTAAAGTTAACATAAATTTTTCTTGACTTCATTGAGGAGTGTTTACATGTAATACCCCGAATATTTCTAAGGCTTGGAAATGTAATCGTATATGATTATAGGTTAATTTTATAACCTAAACTATGTGTTATGGAGTTTAATATGTGTATTGTATAGGTATAGAAATTATATGTGGTACAAAACTAAGAAACTACTATTCATCTATACGTTATAAACACATTATACCTTCATATTTATACGACGTATAAATACAAAAAATACTATTCATTTATACGAAAAGTCAAACTTGGAAAATAAAAGTCAACGATTGTAGCTAACTAAATTAGTTATCAATTTAACTAGGAAAGCAAACTAGGTTGGCTAGGAGAACCCAAGGGGGGTCAGACTTAAGAGGAAGAGAAAAGCCATTTAGGCCACTTGCAAGCTTAGGCTTTGAAGTTAAATTATATTTTTCTTCCTAAAGTGTGTTGTCAAAAATTGTGTGGTGAGTTGTGGCCATTAGTAACTAGGCTTAGTGACTCACCCAAATGTGTTGAAGAAGCTTAGGTGCCTCACCCAAATATGTTGAAGAAGCTTAGGTGACTCACCCAAGTATGTGGAGGAAGCTTAGGTGATTCTCCATTGTGACTAGCCATGTGTGGAGGTATTTTGTTAAGTTTGGTGGCCTATAAATAGGGCAAGCCTCATTCATTAGTTCCTTAACAATTCACAAGAAACAAAAGAGTGAAATTCACAAGTGAGGGCAATTTTTAATATAGGGAAGGAAATGAAAGTTAGAGCTTGTATAATCAAAGTTCGTAACACTTCAAAAGGTAAACCTAAAATTGATTTCGTATGTTATTTCGTTCAAGTTGCCAAAATTTTGTGGGAACAATTTTTGACCTAGCTTTTATGAGAGATGTGCAACCTCGTGTGTGCATAATTTGGGGAATGTGTAATAAAGAAAAATTGTAGGTATGGAATTTAACTAAGCATAGCAAGAAGAACGACATTAAAATTCATTGATATAAATTAGTTATGAATTAAATAGCAAGCCGAGCTGAAACTGTTTTTGAATCTACTAATTAACAGTAAGGGGGTTGTTTTAGACTTTTTGCATACGCTAATTTTGGGGTTCGTGCCACTTATACGGATAAATAGACCACATTATCCATATGTCACTGTCCAAAGATAAGTCAAATTCGAGTTGATATGAAATAGTCATGAATTAAACAAGTTATGAAATCAGTTACCGTAAAAGTTAAAAATACGAAGTTTGGGGCTTTGTTAAAGGCTAGTTATAGTGAGCCAATTTAAGGAGTCGTATTGTGAATAATGAGTATGTCAACCTCATTGCGTATGTAAGTTGAACGAGGAACAAATAATTAGCATAAACGATAGAGAAGAAATAGACAAGTATTCTACTCCTTTGCACTCCGTGCAACAACACGCTTTTAGCTGTTGGATTTCATTTGATTTGTGAAGTTCATTGTTTTATGTGAAATATTTTATTAAAAGGAGTAACTCGAGTATTGAGCTATTCATTTCGGAATAATTATTGTTGAAATATTGAACTGTTATAATTCTTCATTTGAGATTGTTTATTGTGTCAAACCAAATTATTTTGGAGAAAAATCTATATTTTAGTAACTGAGTTGAACCACCCTTATTCATGGGGAATTTATGATGTGTCGGCTAATCGACTTCTATATTGTTGATAAGGTTGTTGTTAGTATAGAAAGTGCAATGCATAACATAGAATGTTATTAGGTTGATCCCTATAAATATCTACGGAGAGTTCTCAGTCTATGTGACTGTTGGACAAAACTGGAGAGTTCTAAGTCTTTATGACTGAAGAACATTATTAGTTCTTAGTTTAACAACCACTCAGTTTACTATATTGACAATTATTGAAATCTTTTGTTGAGTTTTTATTCATTGAATCAGAATAGTTACGAATTCTTTTATATTCTTATCTTTAGATTTGTTGATCAAATTGTGCTCATTCTTGCAAATATTTTTCATTTGCATTTAATGAAGAATTACCATAATGGTCTAGCAGTAAAAAGAAAAGTGTGAGGACCCTGAATTTTAAACAATTCTATTTTTGTGAATAATTTTTTTATTTATTTAATATCAGTATTGATTATCAGTATTATGTTGAACATATGTGATATGAGTATAGCAAAATAGTCAAACTATTTATTGACTAAGAAATATGAGTGAAGTTATGGGGAACAACTGATGGAAACGCTAACTCTAATTACGGATGAGGATTTGATAATTAATACAATTATTATAATTGTATTTATGATTAATTGTTTGTGCATTATGGGATTAATGATCAAATGTTGATCAGATAAGGTATAATTTAGTAAATCCTAATGTTAGATTAGAAACCTTAATCCACAGTTAAGAACCCTAATTCTATTTTCGAAAACCCTAATTTTTGATTCGGAAACCTTAAACTCTAATTAGCAAACCCTAATGGTGATTATCAAACCCTAAGGGTTAAGATTAAAGAGAATCATGTCAAATGACTAAACTACCCTTAAAATTATATAGAAAATTGCTAAAATACCCTTTTGGATGCAAAATTACTAAAATACCCTTTACTTAACTTTTAAGTTAAAAGAGATATGGCCAAATTTGTTGACACATCTCTTGAAATATCACCATGTGTTGTAATACACCTTGAATCAACCACTATATGCCACATAGCAACATTAACAACCACAAGATTAAAGAAAGATAAAAATCAAGTAAGGCTCATTTGTGTTCATTCACTTGGCCAAGTCCCTTTTTCTCTCAAAGCCACGAAATATAGTTAGTGAATCAATCCCAAGATAAGCCAATAACACCTCAATATCAGATTAGGAACCAAAGATCAAATGTTGTTCAAAGAAAGGTATAAACCCTAACCAAGCTAGATCTTGTATGCTTAGATTTTTTTTTGTGTTTTTTGTGTTTATTTATGTGTTATATGATGCTATATAGTGTGATCTATGATGATATATCATGGATCCATAACATCTAAGTGCATGAAAATGAAGTTTTTAAAAACTATCAAGAACCCTAAAATATGGCACGCTAGTCAAATGTAAGAGACCATAGATCCAAACATGTTAATTGTTAAACTTACTAGGTGTATCATTGTTGTAGTATGCTCTGCAGAGAGTAAACTGGAAGTGGAATCATGTACATATCATGTCCAGATTCCAAGTTATTAATGGTCAAACATGGTTGACCAGTCATGTTTATGAGTTTCTGGAAAACCTAGAAAATCCCCAGGAAGTGTCTGACAACTTTTTGTTGTGCATAGATCTTGCATGAATTATGTGTTTAGCTTGTGTAAGTGTATAATTGACATACCTTGGTATATGGACTATAGAACCATAACATCAAAACACCTAAACAATCGACAGGATCCAAGCTATTAGCAGTCAAAGTAGGTTGACCAAGCACAAAAATAGTTTTATGGAATTTTTAGAAAACTGAAGAACAAGTTTTTTGAAAGGGTTTGTGATGTAGTTAAGCTACCTAAGTGTAGTACTTTTGTACCTTGACATGTAAACTATAAGAGTGTGACACTCTAACACCAAAATAATACACAGAAACCAAGTTATTGAAGCTCTAAAGTAGCTACCTAAGACTGTTTAGGTTTCTGGGTAACCCAGAAATTCCAGAACAGACCTGACAAGCACTTTGACCACTTAGATCTTCATGCTATGAAATAGTTAGACCCTGAAATTGGTTAGTACTTGTAGTCTTACACTAGTACTACACCATGGATACACTCTCATGCCTAGAATCCAAACCAGTTAGGAATTAACCATGGTCAAAGTATCCCCCAGGGCATTGACCATGGTTGTTCTTCATTGATGAAGAACACCAACTGCGACACTTTTCGTCGCTAAAACCTATAGCGATAGTTTTCATAAAATTAATTAAATTAATTTCAATAAATCAATAAAAATAGAAAATAAATAATAAAAATTCAAAAATGAGTTTTAAAAATTATTTTAAGTTATAAAAAATTAACTTTTAATAATTTGACATAAATTTCATTAAGAATTTAATTTATTTAAATATTAATGATATTAAATTTATATAATAATTATATTAAATAGATTAATTAAAATGATTTTTATATTTTAAAAATGATTTTTATATTTTAAAAATCATTTAAAAATGATATTAAAGTGTTTGAAAATATTTTAAATTATAATGAATAACTTTTAATATTTTGATATAAATTTTATTAATAACTTAATATTAATGATAAGAAATTTATTTAATAATTGTATTAAATAAATGGTTTAAAAATAATTTTTATGTTTTAAAAATTATTTAAAAATGATATAAAGGATTTAAAAATACTTTAAGTTAAAATAAATGACTTTTAATATTTTGATGATAAATACATTAATATTTGAATATTAATGGTAATTATTTAAAAATAATTTTAAATATTTTAAAAATTATTTAAAGGTAATATTAATGTTTTAAAAATATTTTGAGTTATTATAAATAACTTCTAATATTTTGACAGGGATTTCATTAATATTTAAATTAATTAAGTATTAATGATAATAGAATTATTTAGTATTTAAATCATTTAAAAATGATATTAGTGTTTAAAAAATTATTATAAAAGATAATAATTATTTAAAAATTATTATGAGCTTTCGAAAAATATTATAAATGATAATGAAATTATCCAAAATAATATTGACGCTAGGGAGTAGAGTTTTATTAAAAATAAACTCATTAATTATCTGATAAGGTAATCGGGACACCGTATTAATACAGAAGTCCAACTAGATTAAAATAATTTGACCTGATAAGTGTTTTTATATGTTTTAAACACTGTTGTGACTACATGATTATGTGTCTAAGTTATATAATGACTTCAAATAGCAGTATTATGTGATGTGATGTGTTACACTAATTGTGAGACAAATATTATTGATTATAGGTCTTTCGACAAAGCTAAATTAGATTGTGTAGTAGTAGTTAACGACCAAGGCAAGTTTCCTAACTTAAACTTGAGTTATTATTTTTCAAGCATGTTAGTGGATAATTATCGATGATTATTCCACATCTAAAATTGTTATTAAATATTCGTATGTATTGCAATTTCCTTAACTCAAATTCAATTTATTAATTTACCAGCATGTTAAGTGGGTAATTATTATTGATTATACCACATCTAAGATTATTATTGATCATTTGCAATTATTGCAAGTTCATTAACTTAAATTGAGTTTCAAATTTCAAAAGCATGATTAGTGAATAACTATTGCTGGTTATTCACATCTATAATGATTATTGTTATCTACACATAGTGAAATTAATTTTTGTTTATTATTAAACAGTTTATGAGTTATATCTCAGCTAATTATTTTGGCCAGACTAATATTTGTTAAAGCATGAGCGTTATAATACTTGAACTAAGTTGTTATTGAAATATCAATGCCAATTATTTTGGCTAAATCAATATGAATATTATATGTTGAAATCTTTAGCATTTCTTTGAATCCAAACCATATTGTTGTGGTACAGACTCATGATGTAAGACTGAGATGAACAAACTTTATTGTCGTAAAATGACCTATGCGCTATTATTAAGTATTATGCATAATATAGGGTGCACAGAAGTTGGCCGCTCCAAGTACTTGTAGAGGATTATAGTTTAGTTTTTATAACTAACTTATATTCCCGAGGTAATTCAGTATTGAATGCTTGACAATTCCTGTATTAGTTCATGATCCAATTGTAATCACTCAGCATGAAATATGGGAATATCCCACTTTATTATTGCAGTAGTATCTCTTGATAATCAATTTGACATTATTGACACTTCGAAAGAGTTTTACTCTTTTATCATTGAATTATTGTTTAGTATGAAATTTGATAAAGTCTTGTTATTGATAAATGATTTATTCAGCTATTTTGAAGTTCTTTGAACATTGTTGAAGTTCTATCGAATCTAGAATCTAATATTCTTGATTAATTTCTTTTATTGTATGCTTTAACTTGCGGTGTAACCTCGTTGCTCACCCTTGCTTAAAAATAACATTTCAGCTAAGGACGAGGAAGTAGGAGGGGTAGATAAAGACAAGGGCAAGGGCACAGTTCAGGAGTAGTTATTATAAACTTTAATTATTATGTTATTGTATGTAAACCTTTTTATATATCTGAAGGTATGTAAGTTATGTTAAGGTTAGACAACCTGGGATATTGTATTAATTATATTATTTAATGGTATATATGATGAAATTCCTAAATAAATGGGTAGTTAGATGTGATATGTATGTTGGATTGTGAGCACCAAAACTGAGTTTAGGGAACCCGAATTTGGGGGCGTCACACGTTGGTATCAAAGTTGTAGGTTCTAAACCATAAGTGGGGGGGGGGGGAACCTTAGGAATATAACCATAAGCAAGATAGAGAAAACTCATTTAGAGTTATAAGTGAGGGATTGACGAAATGCATAAATAGTATGATATGTGAACACGTAGTGTTTATGAATTGGGTACTAGTGATGTACTAATTAAGATTATTTAAAACTGATGGTAGGATGTCAGGAGATGATAAAATGGATACGGAGATGTTAGCAGCTATTGCATCAATGCCATTAGCCGAGGTGCCAGCTTAGAGTGAATCAGTTAAAGAATTTATAAGAGGTGAACTTATGGTGAATTTGGGAAGTGATTATGGCGAGTATCCTGAAATGAATCTGAATGAAAATGAAGAAGTAGATTCCAAAGAAACTAAGGTGTGATCAGAAATTAAAGCTGAAGTGGGAGAAAAAGGTAGAGTAGGAATTGAAAAAGGTCAGGTATCAGCGGAAGTTCAAGAACTAGGATTAAGGTGTTTCTCTTGGAAGAATTATGGAAGACGGAAAGGGCATTGCATGAGATGACGGAATAACGAAACGATCTGAAGGCACAAGTTGATAGAATGAAGGTTGAAGGTGGTGGATCATCTGAAGATATAATCAAGAAAAAGAAGGGTAATAATAAAAGGAAATGAAACAATGATAGTGACAATAGCTCAGGGAATTAAATTCAAAGAAGAAGCAAGCATGTGGCAAGTGTGAAAAGAATCATTTGGGATAATGTATGATGGAGAAAATGTGTGTTTCAATTGTGGACAAGAAGGACATATTTCGCCAAATTGTCCTAAGTCAAAGAAAGGAGGATGTTTTTCATGTGGGGGAATGGGTCACAGGTTCAACAAGTGTCCTAATAAGAAGATAAGTGGAGGAAGTGGACTGTAGAAAGATTAAGCATGAGCAGTAGAACTTTTGGAAGTGAGATGATGTGTTAGGAATGTAATATCGTAAGTGTAAGACCTTAACTTTTATAAATAAAGATTAATTTTTCTCTAAATATCATTTTGAATATTATGGTGTGGATTTGATATAATGTTATAGTTGTGGGTAATATTTACAAATTTTGTAAAGTAAGCAAGTTGTCATAAAATATTCGATTGGTCGGGGAATATTCGTTTTATCAGGGAATATTCGTACTACGGCACAATCATTGGTGGACCCCACAACAAAATTACTGTCGGAGTTAAAAAACGACAGAAATATCTTTTTATAAAAATAACGGTAAAAGTTTTACTGTTAACTGTTAAAATTCTTGGTGATAAAAGTACAGTAATACTCGTGGTTGCATAGTAGCACATGGTATTGATTATTGATGCTTACGTGAGAAGTCACACAATTTTGTTTAATTATTGCCATAGTAATTGCTGCATAGTATCTCACGTTCTTGATTCAATTATTGTAACAATATTTTATGTTATTAAATTAATAATTAAGACGACAAAGTTATTTATATTATTATTTATATTATTGACAATGTCTAGAAAATTCTGTCGAGGAAAGGGGTTTGGTCACCTAATTGCGCGCCAATAAGGAGAAATCTTTATTGGAAAGCCCCCTCTTTCCTAAGAATAATCTGGTTGTTAATATTGTGAGTTATAATATTAATGATGAATGTTATCATAATTTTGCTTTGTGAAGCAAAGTGAATTGAGATAAATAGAGGGATTTTTATTAAAGTATTTTTTTTGTAAATTTTGCTTATTATATAGACCCTCACTTACCCATTTTTCAAAACTGTCGATAGAAAGTTATCTCAATTTATATATATATATTGGTAAGTGCCGTATGGGGGTAGGGGGATTCAAAAGTCACGGGTGGCTTGGTTTGTTATTTTATATATATATATATATATATATATATATATATATATATATATATATATATATAAGTTTTGTTTTTTTATATAAAATAGAATATATTATATTTTATTGTTTGTATAATAATGCATAGTGTTGCATAGTACTGCATAGTGCTTCATAGTGCAGCATAGTAAATTCAAAAAAATTTCAGCCGGTGCACCCGTGATTTCATTCGAAATTTACTGTGCAATCCGTGATTTTCAAATTCAAATAGTATTCTGCCATTCTCCTATAAATAGGATGCTCAGTTTTGAAAAGAAAATCACACCAGAATCAGAGAATTCTTCTTCTATAATATTGAGCGTATTTCTTTAGAGTTTAAGGAAGATTTGAGTGTAGAAAATAGTGCAAGTTTTCTTCAAGAATATCTCTGCTATATTAGTCGGAATTGCTCTCTTTTTAAGGTAAGGGGTATTATTTATTTCATATTCGCTTACGATATTATTTTTCGTATTCGTAAGAAATTTTATTTTCGTTCAATATTCGTAAGGAATATTATTTTAGTTCAATATTCGTAAGGAATATTTTATTCGTTTAATATTCTTAAGGAATATTATTTTCGTTCAACATTTGTAAGGGACATTATTTTGTTCAATATTCGTAAGAAATAATATTTTCTTCCATACTTTGTAGTATGTAAGTTATATTATTTCGTTTCATATTCCTAATTCTACACTCATTTTGTTAAGTATTGCTTCTATACTCCTTGAAATTAGTAGAATATCTTTGAAATTTGCGCTTCATCTAGTATCATTTTATAATGATATTTTTCTGAACATTCTTGTTAAATTTTAAGCTTTTCATATCAGGGTACTATTCACGGAGTACTATTCCTGAAGTACTATTCATGGGGTACTATTCACTCGGGTACTATTCACCCGGGGTACTATTTATGATAGAAATTGATTTCTTTTCTGTCTAAATTATTTTTGATACAATCTTATTCTTGAATTTTACTCCACAAAGTAGTTATCATGTTGACAATCTGGACATTTTTAAACTCTGGATAAATTTAAAGTCTTTAATATTTATCATTGATTTCGTTTGATTGATGCTTATATCATTGTCATCATCCTTATGCTTATATTGTGATGAAAGTCATCTTTGGCCCGTAATGCATAGATAGACCGTTGATTGGTATGATTATGATCAGAAATTATGTATTCGTATAATCATAACCTGTAATGTTACAAATGATGTGGTAAAAATTCTCATTGGCCCGAAGTGTATTGATGGACAGTTGTTGGTATGATCATGACCATGTGTTCTCTTCAGCCAAGGGTGTAAAGATGAATTATTGTTTGACATGATCATGACCATTGGCGATAATAACGAATATCCTTGGCCCGTAGTGCATGAATGATTCGTGGATGTGATAATAATGAATATCCTTGGCCCGTAGTGCATGGATAATTCAATGATGTAGATTATTTATTGAGCTAAGTCTCAGCTATAAAATTAAAAATAAACTTTTAAATCGTAGAAGATAGTAGATATCATGCTCTACTTGACTCTTCTAATAGATTGTTATTTTTACTACAGTTGTTGATCTAAAACTTGTTGTCTATTGTATTCTATCAGTTGTTATACTGTTGAAGGTTAACGATAATTTATTCTGCATTATCTTAGTCATAATATTCTTTCTGGGCTAGTTGAGCTCACCCTTTTCTTTCATTGTTCTCTTCAGGAAATGAGAATATAGTTGGGACTAGTCAGGAAATGGAGTGATGGTCCAAGATGATTGCTATAATAGTCCTCATTATTCTATAAGAATAGTGTGATAATAATTATAATGAGGACTTATTTTGAGTATGGATATTGTCTAGGAGACAATATTTGTATTAAAATTCACAGCTTATGTTTTGTTGTATTCTGCACGACACTTAACAGTTGTATAAATTAAGTTTGTATTTGAATTCTGTACCATATATTTGGCAACTCAGAATGGGTGATGTATAACTATTTTGGGGGCGTCATAGTTGGTATCAAAACTTAGGGATATGATCACTGGCTGAGATTTGAGGCTAGAACTAGGAAGGGAGAGACGGGTAAATCCTTCGTTAATATGACCTACCTAAGCTTATTATTATTTAATTGGTCGGTCAGAATATAGGGATAATATATGGCATATTAATTAACCCTTGTTTTGTGGCAGTGTTTTAAAATGACATATGAAATTGTTGAGATAAGCAATGGAGCACACGAGACCATTGAGTCACCACCTATCATTAACCAGGATAATGTACATCAGGAAGGCAATAATCCTCATGTAAACAACAACACCGACCAAATGACGAACGATGATACGTTTAGGAGTTTTGTAGAATTCATGCAACACCAAACAAGAGAGACTCCTATTCATAATGCAGGTGAAGTCAATGACAACTGAAGACTGAACACTGCTAAATAGTTCAAGGAGCTGGGACCGCCAGAGTTTTTGAAAAAGCCAGAGCCACTTAAGGCAGAGGCATGGATTAATTAGATCACCAAGATATTTGATGTCTTGGGATGCTCCGAGGAGCTAAAGATTCCCTTTGCCACCTTTATATTGCATGAAGAAGCAGATTACTGATGGAAATCTGTAAAACGTACTCAACCTACCGCACTAAAGATGTCTTGGGAGAAGTTCCAAGAATTATTCAACGACAAGTACTTTCTTGAAAGTATTCGTCACATGAAGGAGGTAGAATTCATCAAGCTAGAACAGAACAATATGACCGAATCGAGATACGAGGCAAAGTTTACGGAGTTATCCCGGTTTGCATCCCATTTGGTAGATAATGAGGAGCGTATGACGCGAATGTTTCTAAGAGGTTTGAAACCCAAAATACGTCAATACCTCATTTCTCATAAACTTTGTTTATATTCAGATGTTGTGAATAGGGCTCAATTATTAGAACGCGATTATGAGTCGGCTCAACCAAAAGAAAACGACCAACAACACGATAATAATCATACCGGTGGCAAAGGCCATCGGAACAATGATAACCATCGTGGAGAAAATTATCATGCCAGAAATGGTAACCACTTCGGTGGTAATCATGGCCAAGATAATAGGAAATGTGAACTAAGTGAGACCAACTTTAAGAAGAGAAGATTCAAGAATGACGGAAAGATGTCGACATCAGCACCAGCACCCGTTTCGAAGGAAGGAAAATAACCACCGGTCGTATGCTACAAATGGGGAGGGGAAGGACACATCAGCCCAAACTGTACGCAGCAACCCAAAGCGTGTTTCAATTATGAAAGAGAAGGTCACCTAGCTCAATTTTGTCATGTAGTGAAGTCAAGTCCAGCTGGGATGGAGCCGCCAAAGGCTATCCCAGACAAGTCAAAGCCTGTAGTTTAAGTGAGAGCGTTTGTCGAGGAACCTGAACAAAGTTATCGCGGGTAAGTTAATCATAAACTCTTACGAAATCTATACCTTATTCGATATCGGTTCTACCCACTCTTTTAGTTCACCTAATTGTGCTAAACGTTTATACTTGACTCCGGAAAAATTAGACTTTGACTTATTTGTTGAAACTCAGTTGGGAGAAACTTTCATTACATCCACTATTTATAAATCTTGTTTGATTCAAATCGTTACCCTCACATTACTTGTCGATCTAATCTCTTTGAAAATACTTGCCTTTGATTTTATTTAAGGAATCGACTGGTTAACTATTCATCATGCTAAAATTGATTGTTTTCATAAGGTTGTTAACTTTCATATTCCTAACCAACCTATTATGCAAATTCAAGCAACCAAAGCACTAAAGTCAATCACTGTCATATCAAGCCATAAGTAAAAAAGCCTGATGTGATGCCCCCAAAATAGGTATACAACACCCATTCTGAGTCGCCAAACACATGGTACATAAAGCAAACTACAACTTCAATAACACAAATGTCGTGTGAAATATGACAATAAAGTATACTCACAAGAATACGCTCGATAATATAGAGAGAGAAAGAGAAAAAACTTATTTCTGATGTGATTTTCAATTCTAACTTAGCTCTTTATTTATAGGAAAATGCTAGAACGTCATATGAAACTAAATAATAAAATAATATTATTATTAATCAAATTTCCTACACATGCTATATAGACCATGACCAGCCACCACCTTGCAAAAATTTTCAGCAGCCCATGTGTTTGAAAAACCAAAAGTGGGTCCCACCCATAAATTTAATAAAAATCATTTTATTTTTTGAAACTTCAACAATTCATAGAAAATAGCCCGCTTATTAGAAAAATTCGAAACTCGCGTGTTTCCATAGGAAATTTAATTCTCTACAACTTTGAAAGTTTAAGTTTTTCCAAATTCCAAATATAAAATATCCGAAATTCACAAACGGATGATTTTTAATACCTCTGCACCGACAAAATACTGATAAAACACCTCAGCATTAATTCTTTCATTTTTATCCACATAAAAATAAATATATCCATCATTTATATCCACATAAAATAAATATTTTCTTATCATATAAATTAATAATTAATTATTCACAAATAATATTACAGAATCATAATTATGACAACCAGGCTGTTCCCAGAAAAGAGGAGCTTTCCAATAAGGATTTCTCCTTACTGGCGCGTAATTAGATGACCAAACCTCTCCTTAGACAGAACTTTCTATACATTGCCAATAATGCTATCTAATAATATTATTCAAATAATATGAATTATTGATCAGATACTGGAAAATACTGTGCATCAACAATTATTGAAACAACAATAATATAAAATATCAACGCAGTAATTATTGAATCAATAAAATAAAATATTGAACAGTAACTACTGTAACAATTATTGAGTAGTATATTCTTACGTACGAATCAATAATTCAACTATACTGTGCAATACCGTGTGCTACTGTGCAACTACACGTATTACTATATTTTAACCACCGGGTATTCCAACAGTGTTAACGGTAACAACTACGTCGTTATTTATAAAAACTCAAACTTGTCGTTTTCTTCATCCAATAGTTATTCTGTTATGGGCCCCATAATTGACTGCGCCGTTGTACGGTTATTCCCGACAAGAAAAATATTTCACGACCAAACGAATATTCCCCGACAACAATGATTATTTTATAATCACTTGCTTATTTTGCAAAATTTGCACATTTCACCCATAACCAAAGTATTATATCAAATTATCACCTTACTATTCCAAGATAATAAATAGGAAAATTCAATTTTATTTATAATAAGTTGGGGTCTTACACCCGAGCTTTTCACTGGTTACTTCCTTGTGTGGGATGCACCGAAGTCAGACTTTTCGTAGGGGACGCCGTGAATAACGGTGGCAAGTTGATAGGTATCAATATGAGGTGTTATCCAAGTCTTGGATGAGAGTCACAGTTTTGAATGATATTTTTATTGTTAATAAATTTCCTGATGTATTTCCCGAAGAACTTCCTGGCCAATCCCCAGAGTGTGAAATCAAATTTTGTATTGACCTTGAACTGGATACAAAACCCTCAAATATTTCTTCACCCAAAACGAACGTAACATGCGCCAAAGACATTGGCTCGAACTGTTGAAAGGTTACGACCATACCATTCAATACCATCTTGGAAAAGCGAACGTGGTAGCTGACGCGTTGAGTAGAAGATCGTATGCGGTTACGAGTGCGGCGTTGTTAACACAAAGACCCATTTTGTATGACTTATAAAAGATAAAGATAGAATTTAAGATTCCAAGAACCTACGTAAATATAGCGAATATACGATTAAAACTGACTTTAATCGATAAAGTTAAAGCCGCTCAAGCTACAGACTCAGAGCTGATGAATGTGAAGAAGAAGGTGCAAGAAGGCGTTGTTCTAGAGGAAAAAATCAACAAAGAGAGGAAATCTTAACCCTCAATTTTATTAGTCTATTTGAAATCCTCGATCGAGTAGGAACTGTGGCCTATAGACTCGCTTGTTCATAACATTTTTTACGTATCGATGCTACGTAAATATGTGAACCACCCGAACCACATTACTGAATTAGAACTAGAAGAGATAGAAGAAGATTTAACGCATGAGGAGATACCTGTTAAAATCTTGGATAAGACGAAACATATTCTACGCTCAAAGGTTATACCTCAAGAGTTGGAATTTGAAATGAAAATGAGATATCCTCACCTCTTCGACATACCAGGTACGTACACCAATTTTGAGGACGAAATTTTATAAGAAGGGGAGGTTGTAAAACCCCAACTTTTATGAATAAAGATTAATTTTTCTCTAAATATAATTTTGAATATTATGGTGTGGATTTGATATAAAGTTATAATTGTGGGTAATATTTATAAATTTTGCAAAGTAAGCAAGTTGTCATAAAATATTCGATTGGTCAAGGAATATTCATTTTATCAGGGAATATTCGTATGACGACACAATCATTGGTAGACCCCACAACGGAATTACTGTCAAAGTTAGAAAACGACAGAAATATCTTTTTATAAAAATAACGGTGAAAGTTTTACCGTTAATTGTTGAAATACCCGGTGATAAAAGTACAGTAATACGCGTGGTTGCATAGTAACACATGGTATTGATTATTGATGCTTACGTTAGAAGTTACGCAGTTTTATTCAATTATTACCAGAGTAATTGCTACATAGTATCTCATGTTATTGATTCAATTATTGTCATAATATTTTATATTATTAAATTAATAATTGAGATGACAAAGTTATTCATATTATTATTTACATTATTGACAATATCTAGAAAGTTCTGTTGAGAAAAGGGGTTTGGTCACCTAATTACGCGTCAATATAGAAAAATCTTTATCGGAAAGCCCCCTCTTTCTTAGAAATGATCTGGTTGTTAATATTGTGAGTTATAATATTAATGATGACTGTTATTAAAAATTTGATTTGTGAAGCCAAGTAAATTGAGATAAATAGAGGGATTTTTATTAAAGTGTTTGTTGTAAATTTTGCTTATTATATGGACCCCCACTTACCCATTTTTCAAAACTGTTGGTAGAAAGTTATAGTTATATATATATATATATATATATATATATATATATATATATATATATATATATTGGTAAGTGCCGTATGTGGGGGATTCAAAAGTCACGGGCGGCTTGGTTTGTTTGTAATTATATATATATATATATATATATACATATATATATATAAGTTTTGTTTTTTTATATAAAATAGAATATATTATATTTTATTATTTGCATAGTACTGCATAGTGTTGCATAGTACTGCATAGTAAATCACAAAAATTTTCAGTCGGTGAACCCGTGATTTCGTTCGAAATTTACTGTGCAGTCCGTGTTTTTCTAATTCAAATAGTATCCCGCCATTCTCCTATAAATAGGATGCTCAGTTTAGAAAAGAAAAACACACCAGAATCAGAGAATTCTTCTTCTATAATATTGAGCGTATTTCTTTAGAGTTTAAAGAAGTTTTGAATGTAGAAAACAGTGCAAGTTTTCTTCAAGAATATCTCCGCTATACCAGTCGAAAATGCTCTCTTTTTAAGGTAAGCGGTATTATTTATTTTATATTCACGGAGTACTATTCCTGAAGTGCTATTCACTCGAGTACTATTCACCCGGGGTATTATTCATGACAGAAATTGATTTCTTTTCTGTCCAACTTATTTTTTATATAATATTATTCATGAATTTTACTCCATAAAGCAGTTATCATGTTGACAATTTGGATATTTTTAAACTCTGGATAAATTTAAAGTCTTTAATATTTATCCTTGATTTCGTTTGATTGATGCTTATATTATTGTCATCATCCTCATGCTTATATTGTGATGAAAATCATCTTTGGTCCGTAGTGCATAGATGAACTGTTGATTGGTATGATTATGACTAGGAATTATGTATCAGTATAATCATGACCTGTAATGTTACAAATGATATGGTAAAAGTCTTCATTGGCCCGTAGTGCCTTGATGGACAGTTGTTGGTATGATCATGACCATGCGTTCTCTTCGGCCAAGGGTGCAAAGATGAATTGTTGTTTGGCATGATCATGACCATTGGTGATAATAACGAATATCCTTGGCCCGTAGTGCATGGATGATTCGTGGATGTGATAATAATGAATATCCTTGGCCCGTAGTGCATGGATAATTCAGTGATGTGGATTATTTATTGAGCCGAGTCTCTGCAATAAAATTGATAATAAACTTTTAAATCGTAGAAGATACTAGATATCATGCTCTACTTGACTCTTCTAATGGATTGTTATTTTCACTGCAGTTGTTGATCTAAAACTTGTTGTCTATTATATTCTATTAGTTGTTATACTATTGAAGGCTAATGATAATTTAATCTGCATTATCTTAGTCATAATATTCTTTACTGGGCTAGTTGAGCTCACCCTTTTCTTTTATTGTTCTTTTCAGGAAATGAGAATATAGTTGGGACTAGTCAGGGAATGGAGTGATGGTCTAAGATGATTGCTATAGTAGTCCTAACTATTCTATAAGAATAGTGTGATAATAATTGTAATGTGGACTTATTTTGAGTATGAATATTGTCTAGGAGACAATATTTGTATTAAAACTCACAACTTATATTTTGTCGTATTCTGCACGACACTTAATAGTTGTATAAATTAAGTTTGTATTTGAATTTTATACCATGTATTTGGCGACTCAGAGTGGGTGATGTATACCTATTTTTGGGGCGTCACAGTAATCGATGAGTAGGTATATGAATATATATATATATATATATATATATATATATATATATATATATATATATATATGAGTGTAATCCTTGTTTTTGTATGAATATTAAGATAATTATTTTTTGAATCTCAACTTTGTGTATAAAGTTGTAGTATTAATCCCAACTTTTGTCAAAAAGGGATAGTAACTGATTATAGCAGTATGTGTTATGCACTAAAAAATACTATGTGCTATTTGAATGAATATGCAATGATATGATTATATGTTTGATTAAGTGAATATATTTTGAAGACAACGATAGTACTTTGTCTATATAATAATTTGTTAATCTAGCAGGCTGAATTTGTTAATCCAGCAGGCTGAACTTGTTAATCCAGCAAGCTGAATTGTTCAGAGTTTAAATTTTTTTGTTAAATTCTTATTATACTAATAATAAGATGTAGTGTAGAGATAAAAGATTAATGTAAGTTATTATTTAATCAGATAATGCCGCCAAGGAATGAAAGTATGAAGAAAAATATGGAAATACAATTTTTGAATCTAAAACAGAAAAATATGACAGTGTCAGAATACTTCGTCAAGTTCAACAAGTTAGTTAGATTTGCTCATCAAGTGGACACAGAGGAACTCAAAGCGTGATGTTTTAAGAACGGATTAAAACCATTGGTACTTATTAAGATAGATGTGCTGCAAATTGATTCATTTTCAACTTTGTTGGAGAAAGCGATTATCGCTGAGGGAGAAATTGAAGCCGTATCAAAGAATATTCAAGAACAAAGATAGAAGACTAAAAGAGATAATAGGGTAGGTGGTAATGGAGGAAGTAATTGTAACAAACATAAGAGGAATGACAATACTAACTCGGGAAATAAACTAGGAGATAGTAGGAAGAGAGGTGAGTCGTGTGCAGTTTGTTGAAAGAACCATCAAGGAGTTTGTTTAAAGGGAAAATGAGTATGTTTTAATTGTGGCCAAGGGGGACACATTTCTCTCAATTGTCCCAGTCCAAAGAAGATACAAGGTTGTTTTCTTTGTGGATCGTTAGAGCATCAGATTCGGAACTGCCTAAAGAAGAATGTGAATAAGGGAAACAACAATAAGGGAACCAGCAGCGGAACACTAATGATCAAAGAATCAGCTCAGTCGGGAAGACCAACGACATGCACTTTTAACATGACGGTTCCAGACGCAGTGGCTGTACAGGAGGTGGTGACAGGTAAAGATTTCGTTCAGTAATATAAATACGCACGTATTATTGGGTAGATATTGTTGCTAGTTGTTTCCATTTACGGATCCGATTCACGAATTAATATATGAGTCACAAATTAGTATTGTGTATATATAGAGGAATTGATGATACAACTTTAAAAGATATTAGAACGTAAGTATGATAATGGGGTCTATGGTAAACCTTAATGGTTTCGTATTTTTTTTCAGCTCTGAATTGAGATCGAAAAGAATAGATGAAGTAATAAACATAATTTGAATATAAGGAAATAGTGATTGGACGAAATCCTTATAAGGAGGGGAGAATGTCAGGACCCTGAATTTTAAACAATTCTATTTTTGTGAATAAATTTTTTATTTATTTAATATCAATATTGATTATCAGCATTATGTTGAACCAATGTGATATGAGTATAGCAAGATTGTCAAACTATTTATTGACTGAGAAATATGAGTGAAGTTATGGGGAACAACTGATGGAAACCCTAACCCTAATTAAATATAGGGATTTGATAATTAATACAATTATTATAATTATATTTATGATTATTTGTTTGTGTAGTATGGGATTAATGATCAAATGTTGACCAGATAAGGTATAACCTTAGTAAACCATAATGTTAGATTAGAAACCTTAATCTGTAGTTAGGAACCCTAATTCTATTTTCGAAAATCCTAATTTCTGATTCGAGAACCCTAAACCCTAATTAGCAAACCCTAATGACGATTATCAAACCCTAAGGGTTAAGATTAAAGGGAATCATGTCAAATGACTAAACTACCCTTTTGGATACGAAATTACTAAAATACCCTTTTCTTAACTTCTAAGTTAAAAGAGATATGACCAAATTTGTTGACACATCTCTTGAGATATCACTATGTGTTGCAATACACCTTGAATCAGCAACTATATGCCACATAGCAACATTAACAACCACAAGATCAAATAGTGAGAGATTAAAGAAAGATAAAAATCAAGTAAGGCTCATTTGTGTTCATTCACTTAGTCAAGTCCCTCTCTCTCTCAAAGCCATGAAATATAGTTAGTGAATCAATCCTAAGATAAGCCAATAACACCTCAATATCAGATTAGGAAGCAAGGATAAAAGGTTATTCAAAGAAAGGTATAAACCCTAACCAAGCTAGATCTTGTATGCTTAGTATTTTTTTGTGTTTTTATGTTTATTTATGTGTTATATGATTTTATGCAGTGATCTATGATGTGACGCCCCCAAAATAGGTATACATAACCCATTTTGAGCCTTCAAATACATAGTACATAATTTAAATACAAACTTAATTTATACAAATATTAATTGTCGTGCAGAATACGACAAAACACAAGCTGAGAGATTTAACACGAATATTATCTCGTAGACAATATCCAAACTTAAATGGAGTCCTCATTATAATTATTATCACACTATTTGATACAATAGTGAGGACTACTACAGCCACCATCTCGGACCGTCATTCCATTCTCCGACTAGTCCTAGCTATATTCTCATTTCCTGAAGAGAACAATAAAAATAAAGGGTGAGCTCAACTAGCCCAATAAAGAATATTATGACTAAGTTAATGAAGAATAATTTATCCTTAGTCTTCAACAATATAAAACTGATAGAATACAATAGACAACAAGTTTAACTGCAGTGGAACAAACAATCCATTAGAAGAGTCAAGTAGAGCATGATATCTACTATCTTCTATGATTTAAGAGTTCATCATCAATATTTTATCTTTATAACACATTTAAATAAATAATCCACATCACCGAATTATCCATGCACTACGGGCCAAGGATATTCGTTAGTATCACATCCACGAATTATCTATGCACTACGGGCCAAGGATATTCGTTATTATCACCAATGGCATGATCATGCCAACAACTTTTCATCAATGCACTACGGGCCAATGAGGACTTTTACCACATCATTTGTAATATTACAGGTCATGATTATACTGATACATAATTCTTGGTCATAATCATACCAATCAACAGTCCATCTAAGCACTATGGGCCAAAGATGACTTTCATCATAGTATAAGCATGAGGATGATGACAATGATATAAGAAATTAATCAAGTGAGATTAAGGATAAATTTTAAAGATTTATAATTCAATTTATCCAGAGTTCAAGAATGTCTAAATTGTCAACATGATAACTGTTTTGTGGAGTAAAATTCAAGAATAATATTCATGTATCAAAAATAATTTGGACAAAAAAGAAATCAATTTTTGTCGTGAATAATGCCCCGGGTGAATAGTACCCGAGTGAATAGTACTCTGTGAATAGTACCTCGACATGAAAAGATTAAAATTTAACAAGAATATTCAAAAAAATATTTTTGTGGAACGATACTAGATGAAGCGCAAATTTCAAGGATATTCTACTAATTTTATGGAGTATAGAAACAATACTTATCAAAATGAGTGTAGAATTAGGAATATGAAACGAAATAATATTACTTACATACTACAAAATATGGTAAAAATATTATTTTTTACGAATATTGAACAAAAATAATACCTCTTACCTTTAAAGGAGAGTATTTCTGACTGGTATAGTAGGGATATTCTTGAAGAAACTTGTACTGTTTTCTACACTCAAAGTTTTCTTAAACTCAAAAGAAATACTCTCAATATTATAGAAGAAGAATTCTCTAATCCTGGTGTGATTTTCAATTCTAAACTAAGTATCCTATTTATAGGAGAATGACAGGACACTATTTGGACGCACAGTAGAAAAGGTTCACGTGCAAAGTTCACGGATGATTCGGCTGAAAAATTTTGATTTTATAATGCAACACTATGCAATAAAATATTCTAATAAAACAAAAACTTTAAATAAAATATGTATATATATAAGTAATAAAGCAAAATTGAGATAACTTTCTACCGATGATTTTGAAAAATAAGTAAGTGGGGGTCCATGTAAAAAGTCAAATTTATAACAAATACTTCATAAAAAACCCTTCTATTTATCTCAATTCACTTGGCTTCACTAAACACATTTTTAATAATATTTATTCATCATTAATATTATAACTCACAATATTAACAACCAGATCATTCTCAGGAAAGAGACGGCTTTTCAATAAAGACTTCTTCTTATTGGTGCATAATTAAGTAACGAAACTCCTTTCCTCGACGGAACTTTTTAGACATCGTCAATAATGCCAATAATAATATGAATAATTTTGTCGTCTCAATTATTGATTTAATAAAATAAAATATTGTGCAGATGATACTGTGACAATAATTTAATCAATAATATGAGATACCATACAGCAATTACTGTGGCAATAAATGAATAAAATTGAGTGACTTCTCACGTAAGCATCAATAATCAAAGCTACTGTACAATAAAGTGTGCTACTATGCAACCACGCGTATTACTGTACTTTTATCACTGAGTATTTCAACAGTTAACAGTAAAAGTTTTGCCATTAGTTTAATAAAAAGTTATTTATGTTGTTTTCTAACTCCGACAGTAATTTCGTTGTGGGGTCCACCAATGATTGTGCCGTCGTACGAATATTTCTTGCTAAAACGAATATTCCCCAACCAAACGAATATTCTATGACAACTTTCTTACATTGCAAAATTTGTTAATATTATCCATAACTATAAAATTATATCAAATCCACACTTATTATTCAAAAAGATATTTGGTGAAAATTAAATCTTTATTCATAAAAGTGGGGTCTTACAACCTCCCATTCTTATGAAATTTTGTCCTCAAAATTAGTGTACGTACCTGGTATATCGAAGCGGTGATGATACCTTATTTTCATTTCAGATTCTAACTCTCAAGTCATTTCCTCAATATCGTGATTTCTCCACAAAACTTTGACTGGAGGTATAACCTTGGAGCGTAGAATATGTTCCTTCTTATCTAAGATTTTAACAGGTACCTCTTCATACGTTAAATCTTCCGCTATCTCTTCTGGTTCTAATTCAATAATGTGGTTCAGGTGTTCCACATATTTACGTAATATAGATATGTGAAAAACGTTATGAACACGAGATATACTTGGCGATAAGGCGAGTCTATAGGCCATTCCTATTTGATCAAGGATTTCAAATGGACCAATGAATTGAGGATTGAGCTTTTCTCTCTTTCAAAATCTCGTAACTCCTTTCCATGGAGCAACACGTAATAATACATGATCTCCAACATTGAATTCCACGTCCCTTCGATGAAGATCAACATAACTATTTTGTCGATTTTGTGAGATTTGTATATGTTGCTGGATCACTTGAATATTTTCTGTTGTCATGCGTACCAATTCTGGTCCTAATAACGTTGCTTCACCCACCTCGTCCCAGCATACTGGAGAACGACACTTGCGTCTATACAACGCCTCAAATAGAGCCATGCCTATACTTGCTTGATAACTATTGTTATAGGAGAATTCCACCAATGGCAAAAAATTGTCCTAACTTCCTTTGAAGTCTAGGACACAAAGTCTTAATAGACCTTTAAGAGTTTGAATAGTCCTCTCCGACTACCCATCCGTTTAAGGATGATATGCAGAACTGAATTGTAAATTCGTGCCCATAGCTTTCTGCAAACTAATCCAAAATCGTGAAGTGAATCTTGGGTCTCAATCAGAAACTATGGATACTGACATACCATGCAGTCTTACAATCTCATTTTTATTTATACGGGCAAGACGTTCAAGTAAATAAGTTTCTCGTATAGGTAAGAAATGAGTATACTTGGTTGATCTATCGACAATGACCCAAATTTCATTTATGCCTTGAGAAACCTTGGGAAGACCAGTAACGAAATCCATGGTAATGTGCTCCCACTTTCATTCTGGAATTTCACGTGGTTGTAATGGACCTTTTGGCACTTGATGCTCCGCTTTGACATGCTGACAAGTTAGACACCTTGAGATAAACTCCGCGATCTCTCTTTTTATATTGTTCCACCAAAATGTATGTTGAAGATCATGATACATTTTGGTACTTCCAGGATGGATTGCAAATGGTGTTTTGTGCGCCTCCATCATGATTTTATACTTCAAATCAGAGTCATTAGGAACACAAAGTATGGAGTTAACTCAAAGTATTCCTTCTTCATCGATTCTTGCTTCTGGAATATCACTTTCTTGCACTTTCTTCTTCATACGCATCAGCTCTAGGTTCGTAGTTTGAGCAGTTTTAACTTTATCGATTAAAGTTGGTTCTACTCGTATATTTAACATCATCACATGAGTCCTTGAAGTCTTTAACTCTATCTCCATCCTTTACAAGTTATACAAAATGAGCCTTTGTGTTGACAATATCGTACTTATACCCGTATATGATCTTCTACTCGACGTGTCAGCTACTACGTTCGCTTTTTCAAGATGGTATTGAATGGTATGATCGTAATCTTTCAACAGCTTGAGCCAACGTCGTTGCCGCATGTTGAGTTCCTTTTGGGTGAAGAAGTATTTGAGGCTTTTCTGATCCGTATAGATCTCCACTTTTTTCCCATACAGGTAATGTCTCTAGATTTTTAGCGTAAAAATGACTGCTGCCAACTCTAGATCATGAGTAGGATAATTCTTCTCATATTCTATTCGTTGTCGTGAGGCATATGCTATGACTATTGTAGACACTCAAAATTTTTTTTTCCTGTTACTAACTATATAGGAGGACAAAAGTATTTTTTCCACACTCCAGAGATAATCCTGGAGCACCACAACATCAATTCCAACCCAGGAAATAGGCCCGAGAGATCCAGTTTCCAACCCCAGAGATAGCCCCGAGAAATTAGTTTTCAACCCCGGAGATAACCCCAGGAAATTAGTTCCTGTTAGGTTTGTAATATTCATGAATGCAATCAAATTGCACAAAATAAGCGAAAACGCGGTAAAATTGAGTTTTAAAATTTTACAAACTATATATCCGGATCATCCTTTATGCGCAATTATTAATTAAACGAAAAGATAAAGAACAAGAATTATACCCTTGAAGATTCGAGCTTCCTTAGGTACAAGTTCTCCTCCAAATCTTTTTCGCATTCATCTTGAATTCACCGGGTTTGGTTCCTTCCTTTGATCAACGTTAGCCACCCAAGTATTTGGCCTCTAGAGGTGATCCACCAAGGAAAAAGAAAGATTCAAGAAGATGGGTGTTTGACAAAATCTTAGTTTTTCTATCTCTCATAGAAAAGAGTGTACTCTCTCAACTATTAGAATTACGTATGTTGTGAAAAAGTCAACAACCACCTCACCCATAATAAGACTCCTCTTATTTATAGATGTGAGTAACCCTCCTTAACAATTAAAGAATTGAGTTTTATTTTAATTAATTAAACTACTTTAATTAATTAGGCTTCTAATCTTATTAGGATATATGAGAGTACTTTTATTAATTAATTCCCAAACTCCTTTAGGAATTAAATAATAATAATAGTAATAATAATAATAAGACTCCTCTTTTTAATTTATATTTAATATTTTTAAAATATTAAATAATAAATATTAAGCTATTTAATTTATTCTATCACCATATATTAAATTAAATGTACTTAACTTATTATTACAATTATGCCATTAAGTTCTTAAATAATTATTCTTCCTTTTATGGTGTGACCTTTTAGGTTCTCCATATTAAACCGGTTGTGAATAAATCAATTAGAACAATTTTAATCTTATTTAAATAAATAAATTAAACAATTAATTTATTTAAATAAATAATATTTATTCTACAATAGGGATAAGCCTCCCTAGCGATTAACAACTTTTCAGATAATATAGATTTCAACATTAATCATAAAAAAATCTTTGAGTAAATAGTTACCGTACAATTCAATTGTGAGAGCCCCAAATCTGGGTCCCAAATCACCGCGGATCTGATACAATTATTCTATAACTATTGCGAAAGATATAAACATAATTTGTTTATACATTACATTACACACTATTTTTCCAAGGTCGAGTAATCTTAACTTATACACAAATCGTAACTTTTTTGACTTACAATAACATTAAGATACATTACTGTTACAAATCTAACTGCACACGTATACTAAAGCTAGAACTGTCCTTAACCTTTTCTTGTATCCGACACATTCGTCTTAATCTGCAATGTTTATCATGATATAGTAAGGGTGAGCATTTGATTGCCAAGGAAGTATAAGTTTATTTGAGGATATATCATGATTGAAAGAGTTTGAATAATAAGCTGGCTATAATTCAACAATATAATTGTGAATTAGCACAAACAAATTTTCTAACTGAACAAGCATTTAACATGAACAAATATATCTGAACCGAATGGTAATAAAGGTGATCAGCCTTTCATACCTGACTTATACACGTAATATGTACAAAGTATAATTCTACAGTTCTTACACATGGCAATCAGCAATGATTAACCACAAGTACATTTGAATACAACAACTCAAAGTAGAGTTAAGAAAAACTTACCTGAACCGTTGATTACTATGCAATTAATAAGCTTTGTCTGAACCTAATATAAATAATACCGATCTACACATTAGAATAATATCATCACAATATATAAAATTACCTAAACACATTATCACATAACCCTATCAGTCTATAACACACATAAAACTTAACCTCAAGTTAAACTTTTACAGTCTGAATTGAGTTCGGTATAATTCTAACATCCCGACGGTCTAGTCGGACAAAATTTCGAGTCTAAGTTCAATTAAACTCTGTCTAAACACTTAATCATTATCTAAGATAATTTATTAATAGTCAAAATATTTTTCATAAGCCTGTAATAATTTTCAAATAATTATTATCATTTATTATGATTTTTCAATCATTAATATCGTAATTAAATGAATTAAATACCACATAATTCCTTTATCATTAATATTTATTTAATACCAAATATTAATGAAAATCACTATATAATATTATAATATATTTATAATATATCAAAGTATATTTAATACCTTAAAATCATATTTATATGATTTTTAAACCGTTAAATCCATTATCCGATAATTGCTTTTAATATTAAAATATTAATATTTTCATGACAAAATATCAAAAGTTATATATTATAACTTAAAATATTTTTACAACACTTAAATCATTTTTATATGATTTTTAAATCATTATTTCTAATTTTCTATAATTTATTTAATATATTCATTAAATAAATTAATTATCATTAATATTAATTAATTAATGAAATTTCTCACAAAATATTAAAAGTTAATAAAAATAACTTAAAATATTTTTTTATACCATAATATAATTTTTCATGTATTAAAATTATTTTTAAATAATTTATTTAATATTATAATTAAATAAATTAAATATCATTTATATTCCAAAAATATTAAATATTTATGAAATATACTCAAAATAATTAAAAACAAAATTTTCAACTTTAAAATAATTTTTAGGAATTTATTATGTATTTTTAATAATTTAAAACTATTTTTCTCTAATTATTTATTAAAATAATTAATTTCCGGAAAATAAGTGTCACTAAAGGGCCCTATAGCGACAGAACCGTTGCTATAGGTGTTCTTCAGCCCAAACCCAGAATTCATATCAGTGTTAAAGGTACTAGGTTTGACCGATTTTTAATCTATGTTCTTGTTTCTTCCTGGGTTGGAATTCATGCTAAAGTTGTAGTACTTATGTCATAGTACAACAATAAACTAAGTTCATGGCTAAACAACATCAGATTAGAGAGATCTAAGTCTCCAAAACTTCTGACAAGATTGTTCTTCGTTTTCTGAATTTTCCAGAATGGAAGGTACCTACTTTGGGTCCTTATAGTTTTAGTTATGTGTTTGATTTGTGTGATCTAGTGGTTGAATCTTGTAGTGGAGATGTCAGGCTTCATATCTATAACGACAGATTATCATAATAACATAACACATGACATAACAAGGCTGGTCAAAGTAAGGGTCAAAGGCTGTTGAGAAATTTGGGTTTTCCAGATTTTGTCCCCAGGCTGGTGGTCAACTCACATTTGACCTTAATTATCTTTGCTCCTGTAATGGTTCTAGGTGTTATAACGACTTTTATGTGTAGTTCACATACCAGTCTACAACATAACAACAACAACTTGGCCAAAATTTCAAACAACATCAAGATTAAAAGTCTACAAAACTTGTCAGAAGCTTTCTGAAAAAATATGGGCTGCCTAGATTCCAGACTTCGTGATCGGTCAACGATGTTTGACCAACAATAACTCTCAATCCGAACATGAACTGACCCCGACTCAAGTTTGAGAACGAAGACCACATAACATACTACAAGTTAAACATTTAAAACACTAAAACCATTAACAGATTCCGATCTATGGAGCTTGACATTTGCTTGTCAGACGATGTTATAAAATTTTTCCAAATTTAAGAAATCTTCAATTTCGAGCATTTTGATGTTATGAATCCATGTTCTAGCAACCCAGATCAACAAGTGACACCCTCTAACATATATCTAACCAACAAACAACAACATTAACACCAATTTTTAAGGATTTCGAAATTTAGGGTTTATACCTTCTTATGTTTTGATTCTTGAATCTGATTCTTTGTTGCTGATCTTGGAGTGTTAAGATATGATATTATCTTGTATTATCACGCCCTTTCACTCTCAAATCCGAAAATCTAGAAAGAGAAAGGTTTTGGCTATTTAAAAAAAATTAAGTGAGCTTTCTCTCACTATAATGCCATATATATGATACTTTTAATCTATTGCTGCTAGTTGGCTGAGATAGCTGTCACATATTGGCTGATTGGTGTCACATGTAGTGGTTGTAGTTGGTGAACAACTCACATTTGACAAGATTTACAAGTTATCACATAAATAATGCAAAAAGGGTAAACTAGTCATTTGACTTTTAAATTTAATGGCATACTTGACAATTGTCCAAACCCTTAGGGTTTAACCCTTTAGGTTTTAAAAATAAATTCTAGAATTTCCAAATTAGGTTTTCAAAATAGAAACTTAATATTTATAAATTATGATTATGATTCTATATTTATATTAAGATTTCCTAATCATAATCCAAGCTTGCTAATTAGGATTAATATTTCCTAATTAAAATTGCTAATTTAGCAATTAGGGTCGTAATTGTACATTAGGGTTTATAACCCAAGAATTAGGGTTTTAAAATAGAAAAGTAATCTTTCGAATTTAGAAATTAGGTTTCCTAACTAGAATAGGGTTTTCTAATTACTAATAACTTGAAAATTAGGATTAATATTTCCTAATTAACATTAAAACTATTTAATTAACAATTAGGTTTTTCCTAATTATAAATTAGGGTTTCTAATCCAAAAATTAGGGTTTTCTAAATATCAATTAGGGTTATCCCTAATTAAATATAATTAATAACGTTTAACCCTTATACTAGCATTTGCATTCCCAAATCAGGGTTTTCAATTTCTGAATTAGGGTTTCAGATTCTCGGAACTGAAATTAGGGGTTCCAGACCCGATTTTAGGGTTTCTTATAAATCGTAAGACTTTTCTAACTGAACGCTGACGTTCTTAATATAATATTAGGGTTTGCCACTGTCTGGTCAACCCTTGACCCTTAACCACATTCTGAACAGATAAATGACCGTATACACAGAAAATATTCACGTATACCCTTAATCCTGAATAATTCACCAAAATTCTTCACAGAATTTTGAAATCCTCAAAATTTCTTCCCAAATATATCAAACGCATACACTTATTTTCTTCCTAGGTTCTAATATTGAACCTTAAAGTAATCAATTATGATTTTAATTTTTTTTTTCTAAATTCTCGGGTTGTCACATCAATCATTCCACCATACAATGTCTCAATTAAATATAAGACATGGAATTACTGTCAATTCTTATTTTATATAATTATACGTATTTCGACTCTTAAATGCACAACTCCAAATAATGTAAATTAGAAACTCCTTTCTAATTTCATTCTGCCTTGGCCAAGGACTATTGGGTTGTCATTTATCGATTCACGTAGGACATTTCTCTTCTTTTACTAGAAGCGGTAGATTCTTTATTGATCATACATTATCTCCATGTACAACTTATTATACCCAAGCATACCCTTTGATATACCCTAAGGGTCTTAAGGAATAAGTCAAAGTATAATTTATCATACACAAGATACTATGATGATCTCTAGTTTAAGGATCCACTACTACAAAATACTAAATATCAACACTTAAACCACAACGTTTTTTATAAAAACGTTGTGGTATTTTTTTTACAAGGTTTTTAAAAAAAACGTTGTAGATATTTATACAAAAACGTTATCTATTTAAAAGGGCATTTTTTTTAGTTTTAATTAGATAACGTGTTTTTTAATAAAGGTTGTCTATCAAACAAAACACGGAGCTAGAACACTTAAAATTATAAAACACATATATTCTTTTTGTCTCCAAGGCTCGTCTGTTTGTTCCTTCTCTCTTCAGTTTCTTCTCTTCGTTCCTTCTCGCTAGGGTTTCTGCAGCAGCTGCCGCGGCTGAGGATGACGGTGGAGCCGGAGGACAGAAGGAAGGGCAAGTGGAGGGGATGATAAAGCTGGCAAGGGCGATTGAGAGGTTTGGAGAGATAAGGGATAAGGGATATGGAGATATACTCGATACGTTGCCTTGTAGCCTGGAGTAACTTTACAAGGGAACTACAAAAAAGATGAAATCAGAAAAATTGGATGCCGATTTGGGGGTTTCATCTCAGTACAGGACCAGGTATGATTCATTATATTTTTTGAACTTCTATAATTTGTGGTTTTTGGGTTGTTTGTTGTTCCTCTGTAGGAAGTTATGGACGCACTTTCATTTGTGGTTTTTGGGTTGTTTGTTGTTCCTTTGGCCGCCACTCTAGGAATTCATCCTCTAGTCGCTTCTCGGGGATATTTAGGTCCTCTTTCGGAAGGAAAGGGGGCAGAAAAAGGAATGATAAGGGGTGGCCCGAATGTAATACAATTGTAGAGGAGGGTGACTATGATGATGAAAGTGGGTTTAGCCACCGCTTTCAGGCTTTGATTGTTTTGCTTAGTTTTGTTCTTCTGTTTACTGTGCTTTGCTTGATCATATGGGGAGCAGCTAGGCCTTTCAAAGTAGAGGCTGTTGTGAATGTATTCTTTTATTTGCCTTCATTTTTTTCCCTGGTTCGATGTAATGTAATAATAGGAGTACTTTTCATATCGAATTACAAGCCATAATAAAGGCATTCCATAATTTGACACTTGTCTAAATGGATATGTTATTATAATTAAGCTCTGGTGTTGATATATTGAATTGGGGTTAGAAAATTTGGGCACGAGTGTTTGCCAAATGTTTCTGAAATTAACCAGTACAATTGTTTTCTGTTATCGTTTCTCAATTATGCATTTGTTTTGCTTAAAACAGTTGGGTCATTGTTAAAAGAGCTTAATTTGGACTTCTTTTTTGTTGACTGTGCATTTTCTTTCGAGAAAGAAAAACTCTTAAATGACTTGCTCTTTCTGTCATGGAAAAGACTACTCAATTTTTAATTGTGTTGATGGCTTCTTATCCTTGTCAATCTGTAGAGCTTGGAAATTAACAACCTCTACATCGGGACAGTTTCAGACTTTAATGGGGTCCCAATGAAGATGCTAACAATGAATGGCTCGTTTAGGTTGAGTATATACAATCCTGCTACATTCTTTGGCATTCGAGTTAGCTCCACACCTGTCAATCTCATCTACTCAGACTATTAATCTTTGGCATTCTTTTAGTTATGGACTATTACTCGGTGACATTATTTTCTCTTAATCATGACTGTTTTCCACTTTGTAAAGTAAAAGTATTTTTAGTTAGTCTGGTCTAATGCTGTGCTCAGTGTCTATAAACATTAGAAAAGTTAGAAAGTGCTGTCAGAATTGAGAACTATCCACTGAGGTTGGAACTATTTAAATACAAGTTCTGATAGTATATTTATGGCACAGAAGGAAAGCTATGTGCATTACAGGAAATTTTGTTTTTTCCATAAACCTATTGTTGTCTGATATGTTTATGGTTTGCAATATATGTACGTTTGCATTTGTAGATGCTATTGAATTTTTGGATGAAACATTTTAACTGGATTCCAGACTTCGTGATCGGTCAACGATGTTTGACCAACAATAACTCTCAATCCAAACATGAACTGACCCCGATTCAAGTTTGAGAACGAAGACCACATAACATACTACAAGTTAAACATTTAAAACACTAAAACCATTAACAGATTCCGATCTATGGAGCTTGACATTTGCTTGTCAGACGATGTTATAAAATTTTTCCAGATTTAAGAAATCTTCAATTTCGAGCATTTTGATGTTATGAATCCATGTTCTAGCAACCCAGATCAACAAGTGACACCCTCTAACATATATCTAACCAACAAACAACAACATTAACACCAATTTTTAAGGATTTCGAAATTTAGGGTTTATACCTTCTTATGTTTTGATTCTTGAATCTGATTCTTTGTTGCTGATCTTGGAGTGTTAAGATATGATATTATCTTGTATTATCACGCCCTTTCACTCTCAAATCCGAAAATCTAGAAAGAGAAAGGTTTTGGCTATTTAAAAAAAATTAAGTGAGCTTTCTCTCACTATAATGCCATATATATGATACTTTTAATCTATTGCTGCTAGTTGGCTGAGATAGCTGTCACATATTGGCTGATTGGTGTCACATGTAGTGGTTGTAGTTGGTGAACAACTCACATTTGACAAGATTTACAAGTTATCACATAAATAATGCAAAAAGGGTAAACTAGTCATTTGACTTTTAAATTTAATGGCATACTTGACAATTGTCCAAACCCTTAGGGTTTAACCCTTTAGGTTTTAAAAATAAATTCTAGAATTTCCAAATTAGGTTTTCAAAATAGAAACTTAATATTTATAAATTATGATTATGATTCTATATTTATATTAAGATTTCCTAATCATAATCCAAGCTTGCTAATTAGGATTAATATTTCCTAATTAAAATTGCTAATTTAGCAATTAGGGTCGTAATTGTACATTAGGGTTTATAACCCAAGAATTAGGGTTTTAAAATAGAAAAGTAATCTTTCGAATTTAGAAATTAGGTTTCCTAACTAGAATAGGGTTTTCTAATTACTAATAACTTGAAAATTAGGATTAATATTTCCTAATTAACATTAAAACTATTTAATTAACAATTAGGTTTTTCCTAATTATAAATTAGGGTTTCTAATCCAAAAATTAGGGTTTTCTAAATATCAATTAGGGTTATCCCTAATTAAATATAATTAATAACGTTTAACCCTTATACTAGCATTTGCATTCCCAAATCAGGGTTTTCAATTTCTGAATTAGGGTTTCAGATTCTCGGAACTGAAATTAGGGGTTCCAGACCCGATTTTAGGGTTTCTTATAAATCGTAAGACTTTTCTAACTGAACGCTGACGTTCTTAATATAATATTAGGGTTTGCCACTGTCTGGTCAACCCTTGACCCTTAACCACATTCTGAACAGATAAATGACCGTATACACAGAAAATATTCACGTATACCCTTAATCCTGAATAATTCACCAAAATTCTTCACAGAATTTTGAAATCCTCAAAATTTCTTCCCAAATATATCAAACGCATACACTTATTTTCTTCCTAGGTTCTAATATTGAACCTTAAAGTAATCAATTATGATTTTAATTTTTTTTTTCTAAATTCTCGGGTTGTCACATCAATCATTCCACCATACAATGTCTCAATTAAATATAAGACATGGAATTACTGTCAATTCTTATTTTATATAATTATACGTATTTCGACTCTTAAATGCACAACTCCAAATAATGTAAATTAGAAACTCCTTTCTAATTTCATTCTGCCTTGGCCAAGGACTATTGGGTTGTCATTTATCGATTCACGTAGGACATTTCTCTTCTTTTACTAGAAGCGGTAGATTCTTTATTGATCATACATTATCTCCATGTACAACTTATTATACCCAAGCATACCCTTTGATATACCCTAAGGGTCTTAAGGAATAAGTCAAAGTATAATTTATCATACACAAGATACTATGATGATCTCTAGTTTAAGGATCCACTACTACAAAATACTAAATATCAACACTTAAACCACAACGTTTTTTATAAAAACGTTGTGGTATTTTTTTTACAAGGTTTTTAAAAAAAACGTTGTAGATATTTATACAAAAACGTTATCTATTTAAAAGGGCATTTTTTTTAGTTTTAATTAGATAACGTGTTTTTTAATAAAGGTTGTCTATCAAACAAAACACGGAGCTAGAACACTTAAAATTATAAAACACATATATTCTTTTTGTCTCCAAGGCTCGTCTGTTTGTTCCTTCTCTCTTCAGTTTCTTCTCTTCGTTCCTTCTCGCTAGGGTTTCTGCAGCAGCTGCCGCGGCTGAGGATGACGGTGGAGCCGGAGGACAGAAGGAAGGGCAAGTGGAGGGGATGATAAAGCTGGCAAGGGCGATTGAGAGGTTTGGAGAGATAAGGGATAAGGGATATGGAGATATACTCGATACGTTGCCTTGTAGCCTGGAGTAACTTTACAAGGGAACTACAAAAAAGATGAAATCAGAAAAATTGGATGCCGATTTGGGGGTTTCATCTCAGTACAGGACCAGGTATGATTCATTATATTTTTTGAACTTCTATAATTTGTGGTTTTTGGGTTGTTTGTTGTTCCTCTGTAGGAAGTTATGGACGCACTTTCATTTGTGGTTTTTGGGTTGTTTGTTGTTCCTTTGGCCGCCACTCTAGGAATTCATCCTCTAGTCGCTTCTCGGGGATATTTAGGTCCTCTTTCGGAAGGAAAGGGGGCAGAAAAAGGAATGATAAGGGGTGGCCCGAATGTAATACAATTGTAGAGGAGGGTGACTATGATGATGAAAGTGGGTTTAGCCACCGCTTTCAGGCTTTGATTGTTTTGCTTAGTTTTGTTCTTCTGTTTACTGTGCTTTGCTTGATCATATGGGGAGCAGCTAGGCCTTTCAAAGTAGAGGCTGTTGTGAATGTATTCTTTTATTTGCCTTCATTTTTTTCCCTGGTTCGATGTAATGTAATAATAGGAGTACTTTTCATATCGAATTACAAGCCATAATAAAGGCATTCCATAATTTGACACTTGTCTAAATGGATATGTTATTATAATTAAGCTCTGGTGTTGATATATTGAATTGGGGTTAGAAAATTTGGGCACGAGTGTTTGCCAAATGTTTCTGAAATTAACCAGTACAATTGTTTTCTGTTATCGTTTCTCAATTATGCATTTGTTTTGCTTAAAACAGTTGGGTCATTGTTAAAAGAGCTTAATTTGGACTTCTTTTTTGTTGACTGTGCATTTTCTTTCGAGAAAGAAAAACTCTTAAATGACTTGCTCTTTCTGTCATGGAAAAGACTACTCAATTTTTAATTGTGTTGATGGCTTCTTATCCTTGTCAATCTGTAGAGCTTGGAAATTAACAACCTCTACATCGGGACAGTTTCAGACTTTAATGGGGTCCCAATGAAGATGCTAACAATGAATGGCTCGTTTAGGTTGAGTATATACAATCCTGCTACATTCTTTGGCATTCGAGTTAGCTCCACACCTGTCAATCTCATCTACTCAGACTATTAATCTTTGGCATTCTTTTAGTTATGGACTATTACTCGGTGACATTATTTTCTCTTAATCATGACTGTTTTCCACTTTGTAAAGTAAAAGTATTTTTAGTTAGTCTGGTCTAATGCTGTGCTCAGTGTCTATAAACATTAGAAAAGTTAGAAAGTGCTGTCAGAATTGAGAACTATCCACTGAGGTTGGAACTATTTAAATACAAGTTCTGATAGTATATTTATGGCACAGAAGGAAAGCTATGTGCATTACAGGAAATTTTGTTTTTTCCATAAACCTATTGTTGTCTGATATGTTTATGGTTTGCAATATATGTACGTTTGCATTTGTAGATGCTATTGAATTTTTGGATGAAACATTTTAACTGGATTCCAGACTTCGTGATCGGTCAACGATGTTTGACCAACAATAACTCTCAATCCAAACATGAACTGACCCCGATTCAAGTTTGAGAACGAAGACCACATAACATACTACAAGTTAAACATTTAAAACACTAAAACCATTAACAGATTCCGATCTATGGAGCTTGACATTTGCTTGTCAGACGATGTTATAAAATTTTTCCAGATTTAAGAAATCTTCAATTTCGAGCATTTTGATGTTATGAATCCATGTTCTAGCAACCCAGATCAACAAGTGACACCCTCTAACATATATCTAACCAACAAACAACAACATTAACACCAATTTTTAAGGATTTCGAAATTTAGGGTTTATACCTTCTTATGTTTTGATTCTTGAATCTGATTCTTTGTTGCTGATCTTGGAGTGTTAAGATATGATATTATCTTGTATTATCACGCCCTTTCACTCTCAAATCCGAAAATCTAGAAAGAGAAAGGTTTTGGCTATTTAAAAAAAATTAAGTGAGCTTTCTCTCACTATAATGCCATATATATGATACTTTTAATCTATTGCTGCTAGTTGGCTGAGATAGCTGTCACATATTGGCTGATTGGTGTCACATGTAGTGGTTGTAGTTGGTGAACAACTCACATTTGGCAAGATTTACAAGTTATCACATAAATAATGCAAAAAGGGTAAACTAGTCATTTGGCTTTTAAATTTAATGGCATACTTGACAATTGTCCAAACCCTTAAGGTTTAACCCTTTAGGTTTTAAAAATAAATTCTAGAATTTCCAAATTAGGTTTTCAAAATAGAAACTTAATATTTATAAATTATGATTATGATTCTATATTTATATTAAGATTTCCTAATCATAATCCAAGCTTGCTAATTAGGATTAATATTTCCTAATTAAAATTGCTAATTTAGCAATTAGGGTCGTAATTGTACATTAGGGTTTATAACCCAAGAATTAGGGTTTTAAAATAGAAAAGTAATCTTTCGAATTTAGAAATTAGGTTTCCTAACTAGAATAGGGTTTTCTAATTACTAATAACTTGAAAATTAGGATTAATATTTCCTAATTAACATTAAAACTATTTAATTAACAATTAGGTTTTTCCTAATTATAAATTAGGGTTTCTAATCCAAAAATTAGGGTTTTCTAAATATCAATTAGGGTTATCCCTAATTAAATATAATTAATAACGTTTAACCCTTATACTAGCATTTGCATTCCCAAATCAGAGTTTTCAATTTCTGAATTAGGGTTTCAGATTCTCGGAACTGAAATTAGGGGTTCCAGAACCGATTTTAGGGTTTCTTATAAATCGTAAGACTTTTCTAACTGAACGCTGACGTTCTTAATATAATATTAGGGTTTGCCACTGTCTGGTCAACCCTTGACCCTTAACCACATTCTGAACAGATAAATGACCGTATACACAGAAAATATTCACGTATACCCTTAATCCTGAATAATTCACCAAAATTCTTCACAGAATTTTGAAATCCTCAAAATTTCTTCCCAAATATATCAAACGCATACACTTATTTTCTTCCTAGGTTCTAATATTGAACCTTAAAGTAATCAATTATGATTTTAATTTTTTTTTTCTAAATTCTCGGGTTGTCACATCAATCATTCCACCATACAATGTCTCAATTAAATATAAGACATGGAATTACTGTCAATTCTTATTTTATATAATTATACGTATTTCGACTCTTAAATGCACAACTCCAAATAATGTAAATTAGAAACTCCTTTCTAATTTCATTCTGCCTTGGCCAAGGACTATTGGGTTGTCATTTATCGATTCACGTAGGACATTTCTCTTCTTTTACTAGAAGCGGTAGATTCTTTATTGATCATACATTATCTCCATGTACAACTTATTATACCCAAGCATACCCTTTGATATACCCTAAGGGTCTTAAGGAATAAGTCAAAGTATAATTTATCATACACAAGATACTATGATGATCTCTAGTTTAAGGATCCACTACTACAAAATACTAAATATCAACACTTAAACCACAACGTTTTTTATAAAAACGTTGTGGTATTTTTTTTACAAGGTTTTTAAAAAAAACGTTGTAGATATTTATACAAAAACGTTATCTATTTAAAAGGGCATTTTTTTTAGTTTTAATTAGATAACGTGTTTTTTAATAAAGGTTGTCTATCAAACAAAACACGGAGCTAGAACACTTAAAATTATAAAACACATATATTCTTTTTGTCTCCAAGGCTCGTCTGTTTGTTCCTTCTCTCTTCAGTTTCTTCTCTTCGTTCCTTCTCGCTAGGGTTTCTGCAGCAGCTGCCGCGGCTGAGGATGACGGTGGAGCCGGAGGACAGAAGGAAGGGCAAGTGGAGGGGATGATAAAGCTGGCAAGGGCGATTGAGAGGTTTGGAGAGATAAGGGATAAGGGATATGGAGATATACTCGATACGTTGCCTTGTAGCCTGGAGTAACTTTACAAGGGAACTACAAAAAAGATGAAATCAGAAAAATTGGATGCCGATTTGGGGGTTTCATCTCAGTACAGGACCAGGTATGATTCATTATATTTTTTGAACTTCTATAATTTGTGGTTTTTGGGTTGTTTGTTGTTCCTCTGTAGGAAGTTATGGACGCACTTTCATTTGTGGTTTTTGGGTTGTTTGTTGTTCCTTTGGCCGCCACTCTAGGAATTCATCCTCTAGTCGCTTCTCGGGGATATTTAGGTCCTCTTTCGGAAGGAAAGGGGGCAGAAAAAGGAATGATAAGGGGTGGCCCGAATGTAATACAATTGTAGAGGAGGGTGACTATGATGATGAAAGTGGGTTTAGCCACCGCTTTCAGGCTTTGATTGTTTTGCTTAGTTTTGTTCTTCTGTTTACTGTGCTTTGCTTGATCATATGGGGAGCAGCTAGGCCTTTCAAAGTAGAGGCTGTTGTGAATGTATTCTTTTATTTGCCTTCATTTTTTTCCCTGGTTCGATGTAATGTAATAATAGGAGTACTTTTCATATCGAATTACAAGCCATAATAAAGGCATTCCATAATTTGACACTTGTCTAAATGGATATGTTATTATAATTAAGCTCTGGTGTTGATATATTGAATTGGGGTTAGAAAATTTGGGCACGAGTGTTTGCCAAATGTTTCTGAAATTAACTAGTACAATTGTTTTCTGTTATCGTTTCTCAATTATCAATGCATTTGTTTTGCTTAAAACAGTTGGGTCATTGTTAAAAGAGCTTAATTTGGACTTCTTTTTTGTTGACTGTGCATTTTCTTTCGAGAAAGAAAAACTCTTAAATGACTTGCTCTTTCTGTCATGGAAAAGACTACTCAATTTTTAATTGTGTTGATGGCTTCTTATCCTTGTCAATCTGTAGAGCTTGGAAATTAACAACCTCTACATCGGGACAGTTTCAGACTTTAATGGGGTCCCAATGAAGATGCTAACAATGAATGGCTCGTTTAGGTTGAGTATATACAATCCTGCTACATTCTTTGGCATTCGAGTTAGCTCCACACCTGTCAATCTCATCTACTCAGACTATTAATCTTTGGCATTCTTTTAGTTATGGACTATTACTCGGTGACATTATTTTCTCTTAATCATGACTGTTTTCCACTTTGTAAAGTAAAAGTATTTTTAGTTAGTCTGGTCTAATGCTGTGCTCAGTGTCTATAAACATTAGAAAAGTTAGAAAGTGCTGTCAGAATTGAGAACTATCCACTGAGGTTGGAACTATTTAAATACAAGTTCTGATAGTATATTTATGGCACAGAAGGAAAGCTATGTGCATTACAGGAAATTTTGTTTTTTCCATAAACCTATTGTTGTCTGATATGTTTATGGTTTGCAATATATGTACGTTTGCATTTGTAGATGCTATTGAATTTTTGGATGAAACATTTTAACTGGATTCCAGACTTCGTGATCGGTCAACGATGTTTGACCAACAATAACTCTCAATCCAAACATGAACTGACCCCGATTCAAGTTTGAGAACGAAGACCACATAACATACTACAAGTTAAACATTTAAAACACTAAAACCATTAACAGATTCCGATCTATGGAGCTTGACATTTGCTTGTCAGACGATGTTATAAAATTTTTCCAGATTTAAGAAATCTTCAATTTCGAGCATTTTGATGTTATGAATCCATGTTCTAGCAACCCAGATCAACAAGTGACACCCTCTAACATATATCTAACCAACAAACAACAACATTAACACCAATTTTTAAGGATTTCGAAATTTAGGGTTTATACCTTCTTATGTTTTGATTCTTGAATCTGATTCTTTGTTGCTGATCTTGGAGTGTTAAGATATGATATTATCTTGTATTATCACGCCCTTTCACTCTCAAATCCGAAAATCTAGAAAGAGAAAGGTTTTGGCTATTTAAAAAAAATTAAGTGAGCTTTCTCTCACTATAATGCCATATATATGATACTTTTAATCTATTGCTGCTAGTTGGCTGAGATAGCTGTCACATATTGGCTGATTGGTGTCACATGTAGTGGTTGTAGTTGGTGAACAACTCACATTTGGCAAGATTTACAAGTTATCACATAAATAATGCAAAAAGGGTAAACTAGTCATTTGGCTTTTAAATTTAATGGCATACTTGACAATTGTCCAAACCCTTAAGGTTTAACCCTTTAGGTTTTAAAAATAAATTCTAGAATTTCCAAATTAGGTTTTCAAAATAGAAACTTAATATTTATAAATTATGATTATGATTCTATATTTATATTAAGATTTCCTAATCATAATCCAAGCTTGCTAATTAGGATTAATATTTCCTAATTAAAATTGCTAATTTAGCAATTAGGGTCGTAATTGTACATTAGGGTTTATAACCCAAGAATTAGGGTTTTAAAATAGAAAAGTAATCTTTCGAATTTAGAAATTAGGTTTCCTAACTAGAATAGGGTTTTCTAATTACTAATAACTTGAAAATTAGGATTAATATTTCCTAATTAACATTAAAACTATTTAATTAACAATTAGGTTTTTCCTAATTATAAATTAGGGTTTCTAATCCAAAAATTAGGGTTTTCTAAATATCAATTAGGGTTATCCCTAATTAAATATAATTAATAACGTTTAACCCTTATACTAGCATTTGCATTCCCAAATCAGGGTTTTCAATTTCTGAATTAGGGTTTCAGATTCTCGGAACTGAAATTAGAGGTTCCAGAACCGATTTTAGGGTTTCTTATAAATCGTAAGACTTTTCTAACTGAACGCTGACGTTCTTAATATAATATTAGGGTTTGCCACTGTCTGGTCAACCCTTGACCCTTAACCACATTCTGAACAGATAAATGACCGTATACACAGAAAATATTCACGTATACCCTTAATCCTGAATAATTCACCAAAATTCTTCACAGAATTTTGAAATCCTTAAAATTTCTTCCCAAATATATCAAACGCATACACTTATTTTCTTCCTAGGTTCTAATATTGAACCTTAAATTAATCAATTATGATTTTAATTTTTTTTTTCTAAATTCTCGGGTTGTCACATCAATCATTCCACCATATAATGTCTCAATTAAATATAAGACATGGAATTACTGTCAATTCTTATTTTATATAATTATACATATTTCGACTCTTAAATGCACAACTCCAAATAATGTAAATTAGAAACTCCTTTCTAATTTCATTCTGCCTTGGCCAAGGACTATTGGGTTGTCATTTATCGTTTCACATAGGACATTTCTCTTCTTTTACTAGAAGCGGTAGATTCTTTATTGATCATACATTATCTCCATGTACAACTTATTATACCCAAGCATACCCTTTGATATACCCTAAGGGTCTTAAGGAATAAGTCAAAGTATAATTTATCATACACAAGATACTATGATGATCTCTAGTTTAAGGATCCACTACTACAAAATACTAAATATCAACACTTAAACCACAACGTTTTTTATAAAAACGTTGTGGTATTTTTTTTACATGGTTTTTAAAAAAAACGTTGTAGATATTTATACAAAAACGTTATCTTTTTAAAAGGGCATTTTTTTTAGTTTTAATTAGATAACGTGTTTTTTAATAAAGGTTGTCTATCAAACAAAACACGGAGCTAGAACACTTAAAATTATAAAACACATATATTCTTTTTGTCTCCAAGGCTCGTCTGTTTGTTCCTTCTCTCTTCAGTTTCTTCTCTTCTTTCCTTCTCGCTAGGGTTTCTGCAGCAGCTGTCGCGGCTGAGGATGACTGTGGAGCCGGAGGACAGAAGGAAGGGCAAGTGGAGGGGATGATAAAGCTGGCAAGGGCGATTGAGAGGTTTGGAGAGATAAGGGATAAGGGATATGGAGATATACTCGATACGTTGCCTTGTAGCCTGGAGTAACTTTACAAGGGAACTACAAAAAAGATGAAATCAGAAAAATTGGATGCCGATTTGGGGGTTTCATCTCAGTACAGGACCAGGTATGATTCATTATATTTTTTGAACTTCTATAATTTGTGGTTTTTGGGTTGTTTGTTGTTCCTCTGTAGGAAGTTATGGACGCACTTTCATTTGTGGTTTTTGGGTTGTTTGTTGTTCCTTTGGCCGCCACTCTAGGAATTCATCCTCTAGTCGCTTCTCGGGGATATTTAGGTCCTCTTTCGGAAGGAAAGGGGGCAGAAAAAGGAATGATAAGGGGTGGCCCGAATGTAATACAATTGTAGAGGAGGGTGACTATGATGATGAAAGTGGGTTTAGCCACCGCTTTCAGGCTTTGATTGTTTTGCTTAGTTTTGTTCTTCTGTTTACTGTGCTTTGCTTGATCATATGGGGAGCAGCTAGGCCTTTCAAAGTAGAGGCTGTTGTGAATGTATTCTTTTATTTGCCTTCATTTTTTTCCCTGGTTCGATGTAATGTAATAATAGGAGTACTTTTCATATCGAATTACAAGCCATAATAAAGGCATTCCATAATTTGACACTTGTCTAAATGGATATGTTATTATAATTAAGCTCTGGTGTTGATATATTGAATTGGGGTTAGAAAATTTGGGCACGAGTGTTTGCCAAATGTTTCTGAAATTAACCAGTACAATTGTTTTCTGTTATCGTTTCTCAATTATCAATGCATTTGTTTTGCTTAAAACAGTTGGGTCATTGTTAAAAGAGCTTAATTTGGACTTTTTTTTTGTTGACTGTGCATTTTCTTTCGAGAAAGAAAAACTCTTAAATGACTTGCTCTTTCTGTCTTTGAAAAGACTACTCAATTTTTTATTGTGTTGATGGCTTCTTATCCTTGTCAATCTGCAGAGCTTGGAAATTAACAACCTCTACATCGGGACAGTTTCGGACTTTAATGGGGTCCCAACGAAGATGCTAACAGTGAATGGCTCGTTAAGGTTGAGTATATACAATCCTGCTACATTCTTTTGCATTCGAGTTAGCTCCACACCTGTCAATCTCATCTACTCAGACTATTAATCTTTGGCATTCTTTTAGTTATGGACTATTACTCGGTGACATTATTTTCTCTTAATCATGACTGTTTTCCACTTTGTAAAGTAAAAGTATTTTTAGTTAGTCTGGTCTAATGCTGTGCTCAGTGTCTATAAACATTAGAAAAGTTAGAAAGTGCTGTCAGAATTGAGAACTATCCACTGAGGTTGGAACTATTTAAATACAAGTTCTGATAGTATATTTATGGCACAGAAGGAAAGCTATGTGCATTACAGGAAATTTTGTTTTTTCCACAAACCTATTATTGTCTGATATGTTTATGGTTTGCAATATATGTACGTTTGCATTTGTAGATGCTATTGAATTTTTGGATGAAACATTTTAACTGGATTGTTCTATATGGAGCTTGTGTATATTCGAATTCTCTTGCTTTAATTGTGGGTATGTTTACATTTCATATACTATTTCACCATTGAAATTAGATAATTGACTTCGTGACTTTTTTTAACATATTATCTTAATCCTTTCCATGCATATGATGAGGGAAACCTTTTTTGGCTGGTAAATATTTTTTCTTCCACTAAATTTGTCAAAATGCTTGCTGTCCTTTATTCTGAAAGTAGGATTAGAGATGGGCATTTGATGCTTGTGTTGTCATTTATCGTTGTATCTTGCTTTTAATGTGTATGTATGTAATTTTAATTCTACAACTATCGGTGTTGACATGTGACTAGTTAAATTTATACTACTAAGGTGATCTGTGTTTTCACATTACTTTGTGGCAAGGGAAAACCTGCTTATTTCAACTTGTAATTTAAATATATAACAATTTATATTTTCTTATTTTTTTGTTGTTTAGGTAAGCTAGATTACTTTTGTTATCTTTATGTTAGTTTTGTCATCTTGTGATTGCTATCAAGTATTATAAGGTTCTTCTCAATTCAAAGTTTTGGCTTTGAGACTAAACTTTTGTTGCCTGCAGAAACGCAACGCTTCATTTCGTCTTTGTTTTATCAACCAACCAAATGCATTTCAAGAAGTTTTAGGTTGAAGAACTCGAACACTGCTGACATATTTTTCTTTACTTACTGCTCTACTGTGGTGTAAATTATACATTACAATTTTGGAAAGCAATACAATCTTTTCAATATTGTACTCACTGTAGGCTGCAGTAGAAAACGAGGCTGCAACTATGTCACTGGCGAGATGAGCAATACCTGATGCTTCTTCATTAGATGAAGCAAATCAAATAGTTCATGGAAATTGGCTTCAGACAATTGAACAACATCACAAGCAGTATTCAGGAAATATCATGATCAGAGGCATTCTTGATGTTGGATGCTCTGTTGGAGTGAGCACAAGATATCTTGCAGACAATTATCCTTCTGCTAAAGTCACTGTGAGTTTAAAATTTAGTAATTCCAAAAGTTATAATGCCCTTTTATAGTATGAATAGAGCCGACATTGATGAGCTTTGTAACCCAAACCTGGAAATTAGATTTTGTTGATGTATACTGTGGATATACAACCTTGTAGTCATATCTGGACGTGTCTGCTGCAGGGGTTGGATATTTTAGTGAATAGTACATTAATATTTTAGTGAATAGTACATTAATATCTCTAAGCATTATGTTTGATTACTGTTTTGTAGTAGCACTAGTGGACATAGTTGTAATCGTATATCATCTTGAGTGCCATAGATTCTGTGTGTAAATGCTAAACAATGCGATGCAGTGAGTACTTCCCATACTCAACATACTTTGAAGGTGGTCGCAGCTCTGCAGTTATGTCTTGCAACCAGATAAAGAAGAACCCTGCTAATACTTGGAAGGGACAGCTGAAGCACAAGGTCTGGATGAAGCAATTGTATGGGCTAAAGAGAAGTTTCAATCACATAGCTCACCAGAAGACTGGAGCATGAAACAACATGAGAAAGAACTATTTGCAGAAGTTGCAGGTACTGTGGTTTATTGTCTTACAACTGAACTAATATTTACATGTAAGAAGTTCTATAAGAGGCTGCTAACAATTACCATTTATTTCTTATAAATTTTTAGAAAGTCCTGTTGTGCTTCACTTTCCAGATGGGCAGATGGATGGATGTGGATCATTGCACTTACAAGAGGTAAAATTTATTTTTATGGAACAAAAGTCATATTTGATTAAAAGGAAAAAGAAAAAAAATGCTGGTAGATCTGTCTATACTTATAAAATTTTGTTGTTGTTCGTTGCTCGAAAGAAACAGTTATGTACATCAGAATCAACTAATCAAGCCTCTATAATGAATTGTAATCCCTATAATTGGGCTATGACATAGGAATGGGACATGCAAGCATCTAAGATGCTACTAAACAGATACCTATATACTACAGCTAAATCAATGTATGATGATTCCTCACAACATATCCCCACTAACTTTCTATAACCATAACAAAGATTGAACCTCTACTGATCAACATGAGTATGTGTGCACACGTGCTACCCCCATGTCAATTGTTTTGTGCTTAATGCTAATCCATATTCACTTTTATTTATATAGTGACTGGAAAACTATTACAGTGTCATGTTCCTAAATCCTAATAACAGTTTCTCATTCTTCAAATTATTCACTACTTGCTCTCAGACACTCGCTTCTTTTTTTCCTTCTTTCATATTTTGGATTATGAAAATAACATTTCAATGAAAAAATAATAAGAATACTTTTTCTTGTGGTGAAGTACAAAGGGAAATGGCATTACTGGATGAAGATATAAGGTTATGGTTATCTAGAAAGGAAAGAAACATTCAGTTGCAGAGTCAGGTACTTTAGCTGTTAATTGAATAATTCCAGGCTGTGTAAACTTTCACATAGTAGTGCCAGTATTTAGTCTCAATTGCGTATATCTTCTGCTTAATTTAATCAGATGGGAGCTATTGAAACGAGCAATGTTGATGCAGTAAAATTCTTTTTGATGATCTCTCTTGATACAATATTTGAAAGTTCTTAAGCAAAGTATTACATTATACTTGCATAGAGAAATCACATATATTATAGTATGCTTGTTTCGGCTGTCACTGATATGGTGTTACTGTGTCTTTGTTTTGGCAGTCAACTCTTCTCGGTTTGCCTTGTCATGCTAATTCAGTTGGAAATTTGCCACTTGGTTACATCAATTTGAATGAGGTTATGCGTCTATTGCTCTGATGAATTGCCCTTTTCATTGTTACTAATTTTTTGATATACCATGAGTATAGAATGTGGATTCATCATGACTCACTTAGTTAATTAGTACTGGTGTTGATTAGTAATTTTGATTGGTGCAAAAGTAGCAAAGCAACTCAGTTTATACTTTCTTCTTTTCGACCAGGCAGAAGAAGTTGAAGCTGTGCTAGCTAATGCAAAACAATGGAGCTATCTGTAATCCTTAGAAGGTTGGCACTAGCCCAATGGAGCTATGGATAGTTTGGTATATGTTTTGTGGATGTAGTAATTTGAAATTATAAACGAATGGTATTATTGGGATGTATTTTGAATGGTTGATACATTTTGCCTTTAAATTTAAATGAGAATTTAGACCTTTTAGCTATATATCATGGCATTAGTATATTGCAGGTGCATTGGTAATGTAGGTGAATTATATTTTTTTTTTAATCTACAACATTTTAAAAATGTTGTGTAAATGTGCATAAACGTTGTCGGATATACTAAACAACAACGTTTTTATCCAGAAAACGTTGTAGAATCATACCTTTTACAACGTTTTTAAGCATTTGCTAATTTTTGAAAAATAAATCTACAACATTTTTTTCCTAAAAAACGTTGTGTATTGTGCTTAACTACAACGTTTTAAAAACGTTGTCTAAGGGTGTCAAATAGATGACACCCTTAACCACGACGTTTTCCTGACTGAAACCACAACGTTTTTTTCGCGTTGTCTATTTACTGTTTTGTTGTAGTGATCACTTGTACTACTATCACTATATGAATTCCTATTGACAGGCAAGTAAAACTCCATTAGGTATTCCTTAGCAAGCCACGTTCAGTGAACTTATTCTCTAATAAGCACCTACATACTTACTTTAGTATCTCCACACAAATGATCATGAGATCAATCATCCTCATCCAATGAGCAAGTAACGTATGCACCAATTTATTCGGATTCACTAATCTCCAATTTAGTAATCTAACGATTGGGACCTATTTTAGTTTTAAGCTTTCTAAGAATGTAGATCTCATTAGAATGATCATCATCATTATTCTAAAAGCATTGCTTAAAACTATGGGTTTATCACATATTATAAACCAGCAACATGTAAATAATTAAAAGCCTTTAATAAATTAAAACTTTTTATTAATAAATGATTCAGATTGTTACAAAGTATATGCTTTATCATCAAACATGATTGGCTTGTGTGCATATTACTTTCAATCTCCTACTTGCACTAAAGCCAATCGTCATGGTATCTCATACTCTTCTTCTCTAAGTGACGATTATCCTGCTGTTGGATAAGCTTTAGTTAATGGATATGTAATGTTATTCTTGAGAGTCCACTATCTCTATAGTAATTTTCCATCTTTCAATGATTCCTATAATCAAATGAAAGTGCCACAACACATGTTTAGATCCAAGATGAGACTTAGGAACTATTACTAGTTCTGTAATGAACTTTTCATCCAAACAATCATCTTGCAGCTTCATTTACAGTTATATAATTTGTCTTTATCACTAAACTAGCAACTGAATGCTGTTTAAAACCTTTCCAATTCACTGCACCACTGTTCAAGGTAACGCTTTACCTTAAAGTGGATTTTCTGTCGTCCTGGTCTGTCTGAAAAACTTGAGTCTATTAAGCCCTCTAGTTTTAATTTAGACCCACCATAAATTTTAATCATATCCTTAGTGCCGGTTAAGTACTTTAAGATGTTTTTCACTATCTTATAGTGATCTTCTCCAGAATATGACTGATTAACATCAGGTCTCGTATATTTCATTGTATACATGATTGTCACTCATGCGATCTCTCTTTTTAGGAGTCTATAGGGACTATTAAGAGAGATTCACTCCATGACTCATCAACATGAGACATCTCTTAAAGTTTGCCATGCTAAACGACTTTAGCATCAAATGAATATACGTTCTTTGGGTTAATCTGAGCATCTTTTTAAATCTATCTATATAGATTTGTATCCCCAATTATGATACTCTTCCCAAATCATTCTTGGAAGAATGTTTAGACAACTTTATCTTTACTGATTGTAGCATTAGTATGTTATTCCTTATCCGCAGTATATCAACACATATTACTAGGAATATCACGACGCTCCCACTGTCCCTTTTGTACACACTAGGTTCATTCTTATTTTTGATAAAATCAAACTCTTTTGATTATTTCATCAAAACGAATGTTCCATTTTTGAAAACTTGCTTCAATTCATTTCTCTGAGTGTCTTCAACTCTTACCTCATCGTATGAAACTGGATCATCATCTTCTAGGATGTGTACCTCATCATCATAATTTATGATGAATCCATACCTCCTAGGTATCTTCGGTACTATTCCAGATTTACGATTCGGTTGTGGTACAGTCTATCTACAGGTTTCTCTTATTTGACTTATAGTGTTTTGTGGTTTTTGAACTCTTCAAGATCTATTATCCTCCCACTAGCCCATTCAATGATAAACACCTTTATCTTAGAAGGGAGCGTGTTTCACAACAAACACATTTCTCTAAGTAGGATTATAGAACATATACCCTAAACTTACTTTAGGATGTTCCACAAATTGATATTTGTCAAATCTTGTCCTAAACTTATCCCTTTGAAACCTTTTCACATAAACGGGATAACCCCTTATCTTAACATAATTAAGATTAAGAATCCTCCCTGTCCATAACTCTTATAGAGTCTTGGGATCGGATTTTGAGGTTACCTTTTTCGTAGAATTGCAGCCATTTTTAGGACATTATCCCAGAAGGATACTGGAATATCGGTAAAATCATTATGGACCGCACCTTGTCCAACAAGGTACAATTTTTCCTTTTAGATACGTCAATCAATTATTGCGTATTAGGAGGCGTCCATTGTGAGAAAACCATTTGAGATGATCTAGAAACTAATTGCACAAGTATTCCTTCCTTGATCCGATCAAAGAATCCTAATACTTAGCCAACTTGTTTCATTTTCGAATTCTTTGAACCTTTCAAATAATTCATAATTATATTTCAGAAAATACACACATTCAACTTTTTGAATGATCATCTCCTTTTTCTTATACTAGTTTGTTCAATATGCAAAATTATTTTCACGTAAGTCAAGTATACAAAATTCATTAAGTAATATTCCAGTTCTATACAAAATATTATTATTATAAATAGAACAATAATTGTTCTTTAATATAATACCAAGAATTTTATTGTCTAACAGTAAAATGGAAATAATGTTTCTAACAAGAACTGGAATACAATAACAACTTATTAACTTAATAGATTTTCTCGTAGGCATTGCTAAACTATAAGTTTCTATGGCTAATGTATCAACCTTTGCTTCATTTCCTACACATAGGATTACTTATCTTTGTTTAGGTTTTTACTTCTACTTGGTCCCTTCATAAATCTATATTTATGATAACCAAAGCCGATATCTAATACCCAAGTAGAACCTTGACTTAAAGAAAAATTTATTTTAATCATGAACAAAAACTATATTTGTAACCAAAACTTCACTAAACTTCCTCTGGTTAGCCTCTGCGTGATGCTTCTTGCAGTATCTTTCCAGTGTCCAGGCTTATTACAGTGGAAGCAAACTCTTTTGCTATCCGTATCAGTTTTGTTATTATTATCCATTATTTTTGCCCTTTCTATTTACCTTCTTAGAATCTTTCTTCTTTTCAAAAGATCATTTGACCCCTACCAGTAAGACATGGTCTTTTTTGGTTGAAAAGTGACTCTCAACATTTTTCAACATGTTAAGCAAATCAGCGAGGCTGATATCTAGCTTGTTCATATGAAAAATTTACAATAATTGTGAAAGGAGTCCGGGAGTGAGTACAAGATCAAATCTTGGCTCATCTATCGATCCATGACAAAACATATTGTCCTAATTATTCAATTAAATTGATCATGTTAAGGACTTTTGTATGTACTGTAGTGTCATCGGTCATTCTAGATCGGAAGAGCTTCTTAGATATCTGATATCTATCAGTCCTACTTTCCTCACCATCAACTACTTGATTTGCAGGAATATAGTAAGAGCATCCATAGTTTCATGTTGACGCTAAAGCTCGTTACTCATGGATGCGAGCATGATTCATTGAGCAAACTGTGCATTATCTTGCCACTTTCTAAAAGTAACAATCTCTTTCTTAGAGGCATTGTCTACAACCACTGCAGGGTTAGGCGTATTAAGGATATAAGATAGCTTTTCAGCCGTGAGAACTATTCTCAAATTTCTTAATTAATCCGTTTAATTCAATCCGGTTAATTTAGTATCTAATATGATACGCAGTGATAGTAATTTTACATATTGTAATATTCTGTAAATGAATTTGTTCTTAACAACATTTTAGCATGCATTCTTTTATTAATTACCAAAATAATTTAGGTCTTATTTTAAATTGGTATCTCCCACTATTTTCTTCAAACTATACTACCCTCACTTGTATAGTTCGACAATATCTAATTAAAGATATGCTAGTGAGAATAAGGATCCCATTTTAAATGTATATAGCCTTGTGGTGACACAACAAACTATATATAAATAAATAGGTAGACAACTCTTGTCAATTACACCAACTAAGCAACTCCTTGTATTTTGCCTCTTAGATTATTTTGATCAAGTGGTGGCACATCCGAATCAAAATTATCTAAGTTAAGTCTAACCTAGCACTCCATATATTCAAAAAAGAAAAATATTATCCTTGTGGTGACACAATAAAATAATATTGTTCAATTTTATTTATAAGCATCAAATGTGATAAAATTAACATCTCAAAGAATTAAGATAAGCCTTGTGGTGACACAACAAACTTATAATAATTAATTGATACTCTATTATTTTTTATCATGCTAGAAGGCGACGTTCGATATTCCAAATATCTTTGAATGCTTAGGACTTAATATAAAAAATTTGAGGGGTTTGTATGTAATTAATTTGTCCCATCTTGTTTAGCGTGCATGCACACATATATATAAAATACGTGTCATATTAATTAACATGCGAAGCATGTTTGCATAATATATATATAGTATAAACATGCACATATAGAATATTATATTCTATCCGGATTGATTATGGACTTTTATTCTAGTTTGGTTCACTAGAGCCACCAAGTGAACCAAAAGGTCAAACCCTAGGGGTGCAAGAATTAATATTTAAATATAACTATTACTTTTAAACCCGGGCTCCATTACAAACGGGTCATCAAGCACTCCTTGTTCATTGATCTCCAATTCTTCAAAATTAATTCTAACTATTCTTATTACAAAACTATTTAAAATAAATAGAAACCTTGATCAGCAGTCAAGTGGAAGTATATAGGAGGGAGTTAGAATTTACATTAAGAAAAATTAGAGAAGACGAGATATGCAGACCCCATTTAATTAAACTCATACATTCATGCATCTAACTAAAATAAAATCTAATCACATTGGTCAATAGTCTATAATCAATCTCATTTATTATCATACACATCACCTTATGCATCAATAAATAACTTTCATCTCATGAATAATAAACATTCAATATATATATATTGATATCATTTAATGGGCAAATTTAGTTAGTATAAAATATAATTTTGAATTAAAATAAACTTCTTTATTTTTAATCCAAATTTAAATTAAAATAAACCCTTTTTTATTTTAATTTATCCAATTTTGAATAAAATAAACTATTTTATTTTAATCAAATTATTTAATCAAAATAAACTCCTTTATTTTAATTATTTATGGAATCCAATTCCAAATCAAAATAAACTATTTTATTTTGAATAATATGAAATCGTATTCGATATCTAAATAAACTCCTTTATTTAAGAAAATACGGATTCCCTTTCCTATTCACAAATAAACTCTTTTATTTTGAATAATATGAAATCTTATTCCATATCTAAATAAACTCCTTTATTTAAGGAAATTAGTATTCTATTTCCTATTCACAAATAAGCTCTTTTATTTTGAATAATATAAAATCTTATTTCATATATAAATAAACTCCTTTATTTAAGAAAACATGTAATCCAATTTTAACTCCAATTAGTTATCATGGAATCCAATTCCAACTCTAATTAGTTAGCATGAAATTCAATTTTAAAATTAAAAGAAACCTTTTATTTTAATTATAAAGTTATATATATATATATATATATGATATCATGGAAAGCAGTTAACGAAATCAATGCTCAGTATTGATTAATTAAAAAAATTCCACGGACTCAACGAATCACAGTACCGGTTTTGCGATTTTTTTAATTTTAAATTTTATACAACAAAATTATGCCAAAAAAAAAGTTCTAAACATATATCAATATACATATCAAATCAAAATAATTAATAATTCGCATAAAGGTTTGGCTCTGGTACCACTGTTAGGTTTGTAATATTCATGAACGCAATCAAATTACACAAAATAAGTGGAAACGTGGTAAAATAGAGTTTTAAAATTTAGCAAACCATATACACGGATCATCCTTTATGCGCAATAATTAATTAAACGAAAAGATAAAGAACAAGAATCATACCCTTGAAGATTCGAGCTTCCTCATGTACAAGTTCACCTCTAAATCTTTTTCGCGTTCATCTTGAATCCACCGGGTTTGGTTCTTTTCTTTGATCAACGTTAGCCACCCAAGTGTTTGGCCTCTAGAGGTGATTCACCAAGGAAAAAGAAAGATTCAAGAAGATGGATGTTTGACAAAACTCTAGTTTTTTTATCTCTCATAGAAAAGGGTGTACTCTCTCAACTATTAAAATTACGTATGTTGTGAAAAAGTCAACAACCACCTCACCCATAATAAGACTCCTCTTATTTATAGATGTGGACAACTCTCCTTAACAATTAAAGAATTGAGTTTTATTTTAATTAATTAAACTATTTTAATTAATTAGGCTCCTAATCTTATTAAGATATATGAGAGTACTTTTATTAATTAATTCTCAAACTCCTTTAGGAATTAAATAGTAATAATAGTAATAATAATAATAAGACTCCTCTTATTAATTTATATTTAATATTTCCAAAATATTAAATAATAAATATTAAGCTATTTAATTTATTCTATCACCATTGATTAAATTAAATATACTAAACTTATTATTACAATTATGCTATTAACTTCTTAAATAATTATTCTTCCTTTTATGATGTGACCCTTTAGGTTCTCCATATTAAACTGGTTGTGAATAAATCAATTAGAACAATTCTAATATTATTTAAATAAATAAATTAAACAATTAATTTATTTAAATAAATAATATTTATTCTACAATAGGGATAAGCCTCCCTAGCGATTAACGTACTTTCTAGATAATATAGATTTTAACATTAATTATAAAAAGAACCTTTAAGTAAATAGTTACCGTACAATTCAATCCTTCTACCATACAATGTCCCAATTAAATATAAGATATGTAATTACTGTCAAGTCTTATTTTATTTAATTATACGTATTTTGACTCTTAAATGCATAACTCCAAATAATACAAATTAAAAACTCTTTTTTAATTTCATTCTGCCTTGGCCAAGGACTACTGGGTTGTCATTTATCGAATCACATATGATATTTCTCTTCTTTTAGTCGAAGCGGTAGATTCTTTATTGATCATACATTATCTCCATGTACAATTTATTATACCCAAGCATACCCTTTGATATACCCTAAGGGTCTTAAGGAATAAGTAAAAGTATAATTCATCATACACAAGATACTATGATGATCTCAAGTCTAAGGATCACTTGTACTAATATCACTATCAGAATTCCTATTGACAGGCAAGTAAAACTCCATTAAGTATTCCTTAGCGAGCCACGTTCAGTGAACTTATTCTTTAATAAGCACCAACATACTTGCTTTAGTGTCTCCACACAAATGATCACGAGATCAATCATCCTCATCCAATGAGCAAGCAACGCATGTATCAATCTATCCGGATTCACTAATCCCCAATTTAGTAATCCAACGATTGGGAACTATTTTAGTTTTATGCTTTTTAAGAATTTAGATCTCATTAGAATGATCATCATCATTATTCTAAAAGCATTACTTAAAACTATGTGTTTATTGTGACGAACGAGAATTTTGTAATTAATTTTAATATTTATTGAATTAAATAAATATTTTCGATGATTTAATTATTAGATTTAATAATTAATTTATGCAATTGTGGTAGATTAATTTAATTATATGTGTTGCAATTATTAAATTAATGTAGAGAATTTTTATTATTCAAGTACGTGATTATGTGAGCTTATTGAATTAAATAAAATATTTAATTAAGCATGATGTTATTTAATTAATTTAATTATTAATTAGAGATTTAATAAATTGACATTATTTATTAATGAGAAAATTAATTATATGATTATGTGAATTTATGATAGATTATTATATTAAATTAAATAAGATATTTGAATTGGGTGTGACATTAATTAAACCATATGATAAAGCTTTATTAAATTAAATGATTTTGTATTATGATAGCCAAACATGGCACTAAAGGGAGTTGGGGCCAGTTAACCCATGACTGGATAACTGACCACCAACGCGTCAGTGGCCTAACTATTATTATACGTATTCTCTCTTTATTCTTTTTTATTATTCTTCTAAGTCTGATAAAAACATCACAGAGAGAAAGTTTGAGAAATTGTTGAGTGAGTTTGCTTGGTGTGTAAGAATTTTTGAGGAAGGCTTTAATTCATCTCCTATTATTTTATCTACGCTTGGGTAATCTCTTCAACCCAATTGTTATATTTACGTCTTTTAAAATTTACATGAGTATGGCTTAAGTCTTCTGTGAAACTCTGTAATTGGTTTAGGAGTAATGTTTATGGGTTATATGTGTGTTATGTTATATCAAATTGTGTTTAATTATGTATATGTTGTAAACCATAACATCAAATTCATGAAAACATGTCGTATATGATTTCTACAAAATTATAGAGTATGGATTTTGGCCTTATGGCCTTATACGTGATATTTTATGTAGTGATCGTATATTATCCCTAAATTTTACACTCCTATATTATTATGCATGTTGATACGAAGAGACCAAGCCTTAAACGAATGGATTCGGTGTTATAACGAATTCATAGTGTTAAATTTTATGATTTTGTTCATTAACTTCAAGAACATCAAGAACAGTCAAAATTTACATGATTTAATTCTGTTATTGGGTGTTTTAAATGGTTAAAATCACTTTACAAAGGTTGGGTTATGTTTATGTATAAATTATAACATATGGGTATGTGTAATTTGGTGAAATTAGTGTTAAAAATGTGTTGATTTCGCTGAATTCTGTGTTCTTCGCGAACTGGAAACTCAAAGTCTGGGGTTTCGCGCCGCGGCGCCAACTCCCAGTTCATTTCTCGTGCCGCAACACCAAGTACCAGGCCGCAGCGCCACGGTGCCGCAACGCCAATACTCAGTACAAAAGTGGCGCCGCAGCGCCACTTAACAGAATGTCCAGAAATGTATTTTTTTTATGTTAAGTTTAGCAATGTGTTAGTAACTTAATGTAATGAACATGTAAACATGTTAGAAATATAATGAAATGATGACATAGTTGTTTAACATGTAAATAACATATTTACATGTGAATTGAATTATTGAATACATAATTAGCTTGATTATTTATAAAGTGATATTATGTGATAGTTAATGTGATAAATTGATTAAGTATAGTCAATAATTAAATTAGACAAAAAGAAAGAGTTTATGATGATTAATTAAGTTATAATTAACTGGTATTGTGTATGTGAATGGTATGTAGAATTTAATTCAAAGAACGAGTTTAGTTAAAGTGTAATCTACGCACGAGGCAAGTTTCCTAAACTTAAACTCTTAAATTTGAGCAAGTTCCCTAACCCTATTTGTCATTATTGTTAAAGCTTATTATTTACCTTGAATAAGCTATCGTTACTATTATTCAAGTTCAAATGATTAATTAAAGATTGATTATCTTTTCAAAGTATGATTTAGTTATACAATAATTGTTCTATTGTATACTTCTTGAGATTATTATTCAAATTGAATATCATTATTGTTGAACTTTATTAGACTAGTGAAACCTTAATGATTCAACTAGTCCATAGTTGATGAGCGTTCTAAATTTCAGAACCCTTGAAGAATTATCCAAACCAAACTTTCTTTGGTGCGGACTCGAATGTCAAACTGAGATGAACAACCCTGTATAGGGGATTATTTACGCTTAGCGTTAAGATATTGTGCACAGTATGGTACTAAGGGCTGATCCCCCTAAGTATGAGAAGAAGGTCCATAGTCTTATGACTGTTAAAGGTTTCAAGTATAACCCTTGTTAACCTAGGACATAGTTCAAGGTCTTATGACCCTCAGAATTCTTTGATTCTTGTTATTCACTCTTGATTCAAAAGTTGAGCTTTTATTCAGATGTCTTTGATGTATTCGCATGTTATTATACTGTTATTTCATTTTTATAATTATGGGCATTTGTGCTCACTCTTGTTTGATAATAACATTACAGTTAAGAACGAAAGAGCTAACGAACCTTCCACTAGTAAGGGCAAGGGCAAAGTTAGCAAATGATGGAGACTTGTTATTTGATATGACTTGTTATTTTATATGATGTATTTGTTTAAGACTTAAGTTAAAGATGTTGTTTAAGACTTATTGTTAGAATTTCGCACAGATGTTTTAAGGTTAGTTTAACCTGTGATTGTATTTATTATTCAGATGATGTAATCCTTTTAAGGAGAAGATTTTAATTCTATCTATTGTATGGTTTGCATTTTTATGGGTAGATAGATAGATGATATTTGTGCAGTGAACACTAAATCCCGTGGAATCGAAGTACCCGGATTTGGGGGTGTCACATTTATCACATATTATAAACCATCATCATGTAAATAATTAAAAGCCTTTAATAAATTAAAACTTTTTATTAATAAATGATTAAGATTGTTACAAAGTATATGTTTTATCATCAAACATGATTGGCTTGTGTGCATACTACTTTCAGTTCCAACCCCGGGGGATCAAGTTCAAAGCCCGGATATAAACCCAGGTGGTCAATCCAACCTTAGAGATAACCTTGAGGACAGTCAGAGTCAACAACAGGCCAACCTCAGAGATAACCCTGAGAAAAGATTGCTACAACTGTGCGAAAACTGAAGATAACCTCGGGAGGGGCAAAATGGTCATTTTTCCAACTCAACTTCAACTCAAATCAAATACAATCATTTCAACTCAAATTGCTTCAAAAGAAGTCCCACAAGAACCATATCTTAACTTACGAGTGCAAACTATGCAAAACGGCTCAACGGACTTCCCGACAAAAACTCAGAAATGCCATTTTGGTCATGGACCCATCTTCCCAGATTCAAAAAAGGGAAAATTCTATGTCATTGCATAGCCCTCGAAAAGAGCTTTCCGGAATGGTATGGCACGCTTCCATCGGACTCCCGGATTGACAGTTATGAAAGTTCGAGCGAACATCGCGTTGTTCGAGGGCACGTACTTCGAGACGGTAGGACCCACATTGGTCGAGGTACCCCGGGCATCCGTAGGTACACCTGTTGCTGCCACAGGTACACCTATGGCTCCCCCCTCTATAAATATAGGGCTTGGGGTGGCCATTTTGTAAGAAAAAATGGCGAGAAAGCCATGTCCAATTTGCTCTGTACACACTATAAATTGAGTGCTTTCTCACTTCAAACATTTGTGAGCTTATATTTGGCTATTTTTTACCGATGGGAACCGAATGTTCATCCATTTAAAGCTATTGAAGTCTTCTCTGGCAGTCCACTGTAAGCCTTCTTACATTACTTTAAGCCTTTTCTCCACTTCTTGCACACACAGTTTTTCACGTTGAGAGTCGTGTTGCGTGTGTATACCTAGACTTCGAACCGTGGCTTTATATATATATATATATATATATATATATATATATATATATATACACACACACACACACACACACACACACACACACTAACATCATTGAGTTATGCCTCGATTGAGCTTGGATTCACATTCGGAGCGTTTATTGCTTATATATATATATAAACTGTTATCGAACTCTGTTCGGTGAGCCTGAATTTTATATCCGGAGCGTTTACTACTTATATATATATATATATATATATATATATATATATATATATATATATATATATATATATGGGAAATTATCCGTGACAAACGTTTGCTATGGGCACTGTTCAACAACCAAGTTGATTACCGTTGATATGGACAATGGAAGGTTGGGATTGGTCAACAATTCCCCCTGCCGCTATAGCTTGTAGCGGCAGTCCCTTTTCTTTTTTGTCCGTTAGCTTATTACATTACTGCCCCTAACATCTTAATACTCACCTACCGCTACAGGCTGTGGCGGCAGTGTGGGCCTCTCCCATATGGTTATGATTCATTTGATAAAAAAAATAAAAGATAATGAAAAGATAAGTTTATTTTTATGTATACATAATATAAATTTAAAAGATAATGTAAAGATATATAATGTAAAAATAAAAGATAATGTAAAGATAAGTCTGAATAAAAGATAAACTCATCTTTTATTTTTATTTTTACATTATGTATACATAAAAATAAACTCATCTTTAAATAAAAGATAATGTAAAAATAAAAGATAAAAGATGAGTTTATTTTTATGTATACATAATGTAAAAATAAAAATAAAAGATGAGTTTATCTTTTATTTAGACTTATCTTTACATTATCTTTTATTTTTACATTATATATCTTTACATTATCTTTTAAATTTACATTATGTATACATTAAAATAAACTCATCTTTACATTATCTTTTATTTTTTTATCAAATGAACCATAGCCATATGGGAGAGGCCCACACTGCCGCCACATCCTGTAGCGGCAGGTGAGTATTAAGATGTTAGGGACAGTAATGTAATAAGCTACCAGACAAAAAGGAAAAGGGATTGCCGCTACAAGCTGTAGCAGCAAGGAGAATTGTTGACCAATCCCAGCCTTACATTTTCCAGATCAACGGTAATCAACTTGGTTGCTGAACAGTGCTCATAGCAAACGTTTGCCACAGATGATTTCCCTATATATATATATATATATATATATATATATATATATATATATATATATATATATATATATATTCATTTCTGGCAGGCCTGGATTTCACTTCGTGGCCTTTTACTGCTTTATTTACATGTAGTCCCGCCTGGAGTTTACTTCGTGACGGTTGATCGTTTATATATATATATATTTATTGCTTTTATATATTTACATTTAGTCTCACCTGGAGTTTACTTTGTGGCGGTTGATCACCTCTCTATATATATTTACAACTTTTATATATTTACATTACCAATCCCCCATGGAGTTTACTCCGTGGGGTTGATCGTATATATATATATATATATATATATATATATATATATATATATATACAGCTTATATATATAACTGCTTATAGCTTTCATACAAACTGCTACATCATGTGAGCCTAGGAATCATGTGATCACAAATTTTGTCCTCTGAATCTAGATTCGGTTCCCGTGATAGACATTTTTAGCTGTACATGACTTGTGAATTATTCACGGTGTTTGAATTTCCTTAGACGGCTTTCATGCCCACAAAGAGTTCGGTACAGCTATGTATCTTATTTTCTCGAAGACGCTTCGCATCTCGAAAATAAAAGCAATTAAGCCGAACACATAATAAAATGGAAGTATTAAAGGCCTCAATTACTATTGAGCAAGGGTTTGAAAAACTACTTTTACAAAACATCATTGCTATATCTTGTTAAAATTGAACTTTTATACAGAAGTCAAACGTATATAGCTGCAAACGAGACATAACACTCTACTTACAGATAATTGCACATTGACCCATACACACACATATTCATATAACAGTTTAATTGAAAAGTGGTGGTCACCGTGGTAACACGGATGTCGTGGGGCGGGGGTGCCTAACACCTTCCCTCCGCATAATCAAGCCCCCGGACCCTAACAAATCTCGATTTCATAGACCAGTCAAATAGTGTCACATCACTAGGTCAATGCGCAAACCTTTTCTCGGTTGAGTTGGTGCAACCATTTAAAAATACCAACTGGCGACTCTTATAGTCCAATCATCGACATATACATGTCGGACGTTTTCACAACTTGTTTTTTCAAACAAATCTCACCTAACATGAGAACACCAAAAGACAAGAACAGAAAATGGACAAATAAAAATCCCGACGTCGACAGGTGGCGACTCTACTGGGGACATCCAGTACGAGGGCTTAAGCCGCTACTACAAACTTTTTAAAACTATTATCTACCTATGTGTGGTTGTTGCATTTACATTTGAATGAATGTGTACGAATGTATTTACTTATTGCACTTAGTGCTTCACACCATATCTGCTTATGATATTAGTGCTTTGCAAATGTCATCATTTCCATATCGTGAGACACGTTGTATGTGAATATATGTTGTGTGGTTCCTCTACCAGGAGGCTATCCTATCGGTGTTTGATTACTGGACTCGTAGGAAGACTAATTCCAACGAGGCTTAGGAAATGCACCACCCTAATTCGCTCTAGTTGAAAGACCGGATTAACTTCTTGTCAAGTAAATTGCGATGATTTGGGAACCTTTATGCCAAAAATCCGCAAGAGTAGCCTAAGATTGGTCATCCTCTGATTAACCAAACACAGAGGAAAGTCTCTTCATGCTTTCACATTTTAATTACTTGTAAATTAAAAATACTTGTAATTTCATTTCCATGTCAATCTCAATGTAATCGAAAATATAAAGGAATATGTGTACATGCATTCCTTTTTCATATCAAAACCTGTCATGCTATACTGTCATTAAAATAATTGACATTCATTTTGCAGGATAATACTCCTAAAAACGGACACATTACATACCATGCAATATTCCCTAAGACTAAACTACATAAGTCTTTTTGTAGGGAAGCAATTGATCCCGTTGCCCATTCAAAATCCAAAAAGGCACTTAGCCCACCGTCAGACATGACTACAAGTGCCCAGCTTGATTCTACTCCTATTTCCCGCAAGGAGTTCGAAGGATTAAGGAATCAAATAGCAGAATTGGCTGTCTTTCTAAAAGAACAAAGTAAAAATACTCGGGCCCAGACAATGCCTACTCAATCAGAGTCATTCACTCAAGGGGGCAGTCAGGATATTAACAAAAAGATGGAAACACAGATACCTGAACCCCATTCCAATAAAGGAACCAACAAAACCCCTGAAATCACAAAACTCAGGGATGATCGAGAAACTGGGGATATAAGAAAGAAGGACCAACAAATGGAAGAAACCATCAGGTCAATCAAAGGGACTGAAAACTATGTGTAGACACTCAAATTTTTTTTACATTCCTGTTACTAACCTTGCAGGAGGGCAAAATCGTCTTCCAGAGATAACCTTGGAAGTAAAAGCAGTCCAGTCCCAGAGACAACCCCGTGATACTCAGTTTGCCATCTCGGAGATAACCCAGAGATATTTAGTTCCAATCCCGAAGACAACCCCGGGAGATTCAGTTTTAGCCTCGGAGACAACCCCGAGGAATACAATTCCAATTTCAGAGATAACCCCAGAATCCTCAGTTCCATCTCGTAGACAACCCCGAGACCCTTATTTCCAATCCCGGAGATAACCCCAAGAGATGCAGTTCAAACCTCAGAGATAACCCCGGGAGATGCAGTTACAGTTCCGGAGATAACCCCAGAAATGCTTGTTTCAAACTTTGCGATCAGCTTCAACACTCGGTGATATCCCCGAGGCACTCATTTCCAAACCCGGAGATAACCCCAGGAGGATAAACACACCTCAGAGACAACCCTAAGGACATTCAACACTTGCAGTAGCCCAATCTCAGAGATAAACCTGAGCAACGACTGCTAAATCAGCCCAAACCGGAGATAACCCTGGTGAGGGGCAAAATCATCATTTTGCCACCTCGATTCCACAATGCTCCATCTCAACACCATTTTCAACATACATTACACACAAGAATGTCCTACAAGAACCAAATAACTCAAATCCCGAGTGACTACTACACAAGACATCACACCAGATACAATTTAAAGACTTGAAGACTCTGGGCATGGTCCCATCTTTCTGATTTTGTACAACCTCTAATCCCATGTCATTGTGTAGATCTCGACAACAACATTCTGTAAAAGGTCTTATACACCTCGATTGGATGCCCGGATTAAAGTTCTGAAAGTTTGAGCAGACATCACGTTGCACGCGTGCACATACTTCGAGACGGCGGGACCCGCAGAGCCTGGGGCACCCCGGACAGCCGTAGGTATACCTGCGGCTCTCCCCTCTATAAATACAGGGCTTGGGGTGGCCATTTTGTATAAGAAAACGGCGAGAAAGTCCTGTCCAATTTGCTCTGTACACACTATAAATTGAGTGCTTTCTCATTTCAAACACTTGTGAGCTTATATTTGGCTACTTTTTACCGGTGGAAACCGAGTGTTCATCCATTTAAAGCTATTGAAGTCTTCTTTGGCAGTCCACTTTAAGCCTTCTTGCTTTATTTAAAGCCTTTTCTTCACTTCTTGCTCACACTATTATTCATGTTGAGAGTCGTGTGTGTGTGTGTATGTTCGGGTCGTTGGTCCGTGGATTATTGCTTTTATATATATGTAAATACTTATATATATATATATATATATATATATATATATATTAATTTATTTACATTCCAGTCTGGCCTGGAGTTTACTTCGTGGCCTTTTATTGCTTAATTTATATTTCGTCCTGCTTGGAGTTTACTTCGTGGCGGTTGATCGCTTTTATTGCTTTATTTACATTTTTTGTCCCGCCTGGAGTTTACTTCGAGGCGGTTGATCGTTCATATATATATATATATATATATATATATATATATATATATATATATATATATATAACTTTCATATATATAATTGTTTGCAGCTTTCATACGAATTGCTACATCATGTGAGCCTGGGAATTGTAGCATCCCCAGATCCCGGTTCTAATCACCAAGGATCTGGTATACTATTTCTATAAATATTGTGGAAAATATAAACATAAATTGTTTATACATTAAACTTTTACACTTCATTCCCAAGGTCTACAACCTTAACTTAATACATACCTTCAATATCTTAAAGGTTTACAATGCTATTTTTGTCAGAAAATTTAATAGATCTAACAGCATCATAATTTAATCTTGAACTTTGACTTTTCTTCTGTCTTTACTCGAGCTTTCATCTTAATCTGAAAATTTTTATCATGATATAGCAAGGGTGAGCATCAAATTTGCTCAGCAAGCATAAGTTTAATTGAGGATATATCATGATTAAAAGAATTGAACAATAGGCTAGCCAACTTTTAACAATATAAACATTGTGAAAGAGCATAAACAAATTTTCTTAGCTGAAAGACCAAGTCAATAAAAATGAATGGTCAATAATGAACATGAACAGATTAACTGAACCAAATGGTAATGAAGGTGATCAACCTTTCATACCTGATAAACATTTACAATACGCACAACGTGCGAATCAATAATCAATCTAGACGTGATATAATCAACAATGATTAACCACTAACATGCTTTGAATTAACAACTCAAGTTGAGTTAGAAAACTTGCCTGATTCGTTGACTACTGCTACGCAGTTTAAGTTAACTTCTTTTGGTAACACTTATCATTAATAATAAGATTGGTCTTTCAATCAGCATATTATACTTTGTATCATAATACAATTACTTTATTAATAGATTATCTAACACTTAATCAAATATTAGATAACATCTTAACACATCGGTATTATTATCATTCTTGGATAATTCTTCAATCATTGTATCATATTCATTATGATTAAACACTTAATCTTATACATTATAAGTTCTTCTTTATACTCTAATAAGTCAAATACTAATCCAACAACCTGGATTCTAAATTTAACAACCAAATTGCCAATCCAGTAGACTGGATACAGAATCCAGCAACTTGGATTCAACAAATTTCCAATCCAGCAAGCCAAACTACAATCCAGCAAACTGGATTACAAATCCAGCAACTAGATTGCAATCCAGCAAGCTGGATTCAACATATTTTCAATTCAGTAAACTTCTTTTCAATCCAACAAGCTGGATTCATCAGATTTTTCAATCCAGCAAGTTGGATTCCATATCCGTTTACGAAAATACCAAATCAACTTTTTATTTTTCTATCTTTTGCCCAAACATATATATACATATTTCATACACCAAATGTAGTTTTCCAAAATTTTCCAACTTCCTTTGGTATTTTTTAAAAAAAACTTTTAGTTAATTCCTTAAGAAATTAGCTACCTCGTGCTTAACTCCAAAAATTTTCATCTCTTGACACAATCTTATACGTGTTAACGTGACACTCAAGTTTAAATTTCGTGGCCATCGGAGTTATAGAACTCCGGTTATAGCCATTTTCGTCGAAAAATCACATAAATTGAAATGATCATAACTTGGTCATTTTAAGTCGGAATTAGCTCATTTTTGGACAGGAGGTACTTAATACAATATATTTTCATGTCCCAAAAGGCCAGAAGTTTTATCACAAATTAAATGGCCGAAACTGCCATTTTAAATTTTTGGGCATTTTGTAGTTTTTTATGCTTTGTTAAACATTTTCCATATGGAAATCTACAACTCATTTTTCAGTGATTCCACTTGGACATGTTAGATAACTTATCATAGTATCCTCCCAAATTTTTCCAGATATTTTAGATGTCCAAAAAATGACCAAACTGCCCCTACTCTTTGACTGTCCAAAACAGTCTGTTTTTCATTTTTAGCAACGAAACTGTTTTTGGTAAAACAATCACTACAACTTGTGTACTAAACATTTTTGAGTTCTAACACTTTTGTTTAGTAGTTAACTTACATATCTAGCACATCCCTTTGACGGATCGCAAAAAGAAGGTGTAGATCAAAAACGGTGGAAATCCAAAGTACATAGAAATTTTGGGCTTATAAACTAGAAAATCACTTTTTCTTTACTTTGGATTTCTAAACAAAACAACACCCAATATGGGTAAATCTAAACATGAAACACTCATAAACACATAGGTCTAAGGTTTTTGAGTTTAAAAATATAGTTTCAAGATTTGATTTACCATAATCAAAAAAAAATTTACACAAACAAAAGGGGTTTATACCTTTGATTCTCATGTTCTCCTTCTTCTTCTTCCTAGATTTGCTTATGGAACTTTGATGGCTTATCAAAAACTCTCTCCTTCCCTCTAGGGGCTGCCAAATTTGCTTCTCTCTCTCTCCCTCTTGGTTTTCTTTTTGGTAAGGAAAAGAGATGGAAAAGAAACTAAGAAGAATAATAGATGAAAGAGAAAATAAGATAGACTTTTTATTTGATATAGATATACAATAATTGTTTAACTTCATCATCCTTTTCTCTCCCACATAGCATCTGGCCATGTGGCCTTTCCCATTCTCCACTAATTCTCTCTCTTTCTCTCATTAAATCGCCAAAAGATTGCTCGGAAGAAATGCCAAAGGGCTGGCCAAATTAAACGTGGACACATATTAGAAGTAGGTGGTAGTTGCTCACCAACTAAAGTAAGAAATGATTACATTCTTCTCGCTTTCTTTCCCTCTCAAATGACCGGCCACTTGGCCTTATTCTACCAAGCCTTGCTTTGATTTTTATAGCTTTATCTAGAATACTTAATGTCCAAATAGTCCCTCTTCCATTGGGCTAAGTTTTGGGCTCCCAAATAATTCCTTTGGACTTCTAAACATAAAATGTTTGGGCTAAAACAATTAACATCTTCCAACACTTCTAATATTACCATTCCCTAATTATTTAATTAGGGGTTTCATTTCCTCAATTATAACATAATTCCTTACTCATGCACATTTATTTCCTTAACCCAATTAGACTTGCTATAATTAGGTTATAAAATTACTTAACCGAGATGTATAAAATAAATCTCTTAGAATTAGTATATATTTTATATACCATAATTATCTCATCCCATAACCCTTAAGTTATTTAATTTTTCATTCATAATATATAATTAGGATTATACTAGTTTCTTTTATTTGTCATCACATAATATTCGTATTCACTTGCTCACATAATCATTAAATAAATTGTGACATGCTTCACAATTCTCTTAGATTAGGTCACTAGTATATATTTAAATACTAGAACCACTAAATAACAATAACCATTTAGGTCATTAAATTCTCATACCATAACTAAATAACTTATTCAAGTTATATATTGTATAATTAAATTTTATTTTCTCCTCTCCATAAATTGTTTTCAAACAATTTATTTAAATATTAAATATATAATTTAATATATTCAATCATTTATTCAAATACAAATTTAATTTACTAATTGCTTTGATACCAATATACATATTCGCATATTGGATCTCCTCTCATATTTTTACTTTGGTATAATATTAAATATTATATCATTATCCATATAACATCTTTCACTTCTCACACTAATTTTGACTTTTCTCCATAAAAAGTCAACTGTTGACTTTGACCAAAAGTTAACCTTTACACATTTTGTGTTTACTGTCCATTTTGACTAATCTTGACGTCCCAGATGCAACCGAGCAGTCCGTGCTTCAAAATTCTATCTCTAACTCAAATTTTGAGTTTTAAATTACTCCCTTCTTATTTCTAATCGTATTAACTAATGACTTTATACTTATTCAAATTCTTATTTGCCAGTCAAGGCCAACGTTCAAGCTATGTTAATTACTAACATAGTTTTATCTTGATCCTTATATCATTAACTTAATTCAGCATTCCTCTTGCTAAAATATTTATAGCACCTTACTAAGTATATATATTTCATACATATACTCATCTTCGTTTAACCTTATAACATCTCTTCATGTGAAATCTTATCTCGTTAATAAAATTTCCATATGTACTTATATAACAATTCTTAGACTATTCAGTTCATATTGAATTTACAGGTATCGTAATACCTTATTCTCGATATTTATTCAAATACATATCAATTCATTTCTAGGGTTTTGGAATTTTGTAACCCATATTTCTTTATTCTCATTCAATTAAGAAACCATATAGGTTCTTCTTAAAAAATTTGAAATCCTTAAAATTCCTTCACAGAAATGTTAATTCCATACACTTATTTTCTGTCTAGGTTCATCTTATAACCTTTAATCCATCATTTCAAGATTTTAATAATTATCTAAATTCTCGGGTTGTCACATTCACCCCTTCTTCTAAGAATTTCGTCCCCGAAATTAAACTATACTAATCTCTGTTTATTCTCTTAATCAAAACTAGGTTTTTAACTTAACCTTTACAATTTTCTCCTTTCAGGATTTCTCATCTATTATCACATTTCACCATAACTACTCACTAGGAGTTTACATCTTCTAAATATTTACCAAAACATGGTTGTCATAATAACCTTTATTCAATCATCTCAGATTCTACTTGTACGGAACGAGTTCACACTATTTCATATCCATAATCACATACTACCACAACATTACTCTGAAGAGTTTTTTTTTTTAAAAAAATTTCATATCTGTCTGAGGGATCATATAAACTATAAACTTTGAGGTTTAGGGGTATTTCTACCTGCTACCTCTTTCAATTAAGAAAGAAAGGTACTCTACCTCTGAAATATTTTATATTTGGTATGTTTACAATCACAAAGAAGGTAAACTACCGATGTGAGTAATTTAGATGATCAGTCTGTTGTACCTTAGTAATCGGAACGACTATATGCGTTCTTAGATTGGAATATTTTATCCAATTAGTATATCCCCATTTTCAGGGTTGTTTACCTCAGACTTATCATAAGATTCGGCACCAAAATAATTTGATTCGGCATAAGCTTTCAAAGAATACTTTGAATTTCATAAACATTTGTCCAGCTGAATCAAATAGCTTAGACGTATATCAATAATTCGAATTTCAATCGAAACATTTCTGGCCAAATTTAATTGACAATAATTTACCTTTAAAATTCTTAAAATCATTTTATGACGTCATGATACCGCACTGTATTTACAGTCCGTTTGAGGATTCCGTCATTTTGTGACTTTGTCATACTACATCATACTATAGTGGGTTGACGATCTTTAGATCACATCCGACACTAATTAATTCTACATTGATAACTCCATCATTTTTATCATCTTTGCACCAGGTTGCATGATGCATTAATGATATAAAAATACAATTTGACATCTCAAATTATTTTTTTTGTCTTGCCGAATCAATTAGCATAGACTCTTCTTTAAACCGTTCAAAAATCTTTGAAAATCATCTTTGGTGTCATCACGCCACAACAGGTAACGATGTGTTAGTAGTACGAAGCCCACTTCTACATAGTTGTAACCCTATGTTGAGGATAACAAAAATTCATTTTATTTCGAAAGGCACATCAGTGCGAATTTAGCTTGATGTCAAAAACTTTGAAGTCTAGCATAACTAGATAATTTGGAATACCTATGCTCCCACCATCAAATTTAATTTCTCTACTCATCCATTACTTAATAAGTCTATCTATTTCTATCATCCCCAATTCTCCATTCACAACTTTCTCATACCCTAGTTCATTAAACTTACCACACATTATGAGTTCAGAAACTTTCCACAATCATATGAGTTTCGGAACTTATCCTAGTCAGACCATAGGCGATCATTCGCTGAGGGGTTCAAAACATACCATATGATTATGAGTCATGAACTTACCATAAGTATGAGTTTTAAGAACTCGTAACTAACCTTATATTCTCTATCTATTCGTTATACACATGAGAACAGAATCACCTTATCAACATGCATATAGCAAATAGCGCGACATTAGGTTCCAATGATTATCAATACCAGAAACTAAGTGGTTGTCAAACCAAACTCGGCCACTAATCAATATAGGAAGCTAAGCGAACAATTCCCTGCCCATACAAAGAATTGGTCAACCTAACCACTATATCGACCAGGAGGCTAAGTGATTCTAAAACTAAGTACACATTCCCCGCCCATACAAGGAATCATACAACTCAGCTGCTGACATGAGTCCTCAATTGAAATCCAAACCATTCTTACATTCTCTTTTCTTAATACGAATTTTCTTTAATCCGCATCTTAACATTTACCACTCTTTTTTGAGTTTACATTGTACCATTTTATAGTACCTTCTCTTTATAGCGTCAAGCTATATCATACCAATCACTTAACATATCATATGTTATTCAATAATTTAATCTGATCACGTCGTGATCTTATTTGGTAATCATTTTTCCTTATGCTTACGATCGTTTTATATTACGATCTTCTTATTATTCTCTTTAATCATATTATATTATGATTTTATTTGCACTTATCATCTTATAGATATACTCTCTTTATTATCACTTTTCATCTCTATTACTAGAGTCAGGTAACTCTGAATTCTTATCCTTATAGCTCTTCAAGATTCTTCTTTGAATCTTATTTATCTTTCTCTTTACTTAAATGATGAATTTCTCAAATTCATCTCTTATTTCTTAAACTCGTTCTGAGTTTATTGCTTATCATCCTCTCCGCGGTTATATCCTAAGGTATACCTACCTAAGGTTTATAACCTACAGCTCTGATACCAACCGTAGCATCCCCAGATTCCAGTCCTAATCACCAAGAATCTGGTATACTATTTCTATAAATATTGCGGAAGATATAAACATAAATTGTTTATACATTAAACTTTTACACTTCATTCCCAAGGTCTACAACCTTAACTTAATACATACCTTCAATATGTTAAAGGTTTAAAATGCTATTTTTGTCAAAAAATTTAATAGATCTAACTGCATCATAATTTAATCTTGAACTTTGACTTTTCTTCTGTCTTTAGTCGAGCTTTCATCTTAATCTGAAAATTTTTATCATGATATAGCAAGGGTGAGCATCAAATTTGCTCAGCAAGCATAAGTTTAATTGATGATATATCATGATTGAAAGAATTGAACAATAGGCTAGCTAACTTTTAACAATATAAACATTGTGAAAGAGCATAAACAAATTTTCTTAGCTGAAAGACCGAGTCAATAAAAATGAATGGTCAATAATGAACATGAACAGATTAACTGAACCAAATGGTAATGAAGGTGATCAACCTTTCATACCTGATGAACATTTACAATATGCACAACGTGCGAATCAATAATCAATCTAGATGTGATATAATCAACAATGATTAACCACTAACATGCTTTGAATTAAAAACTCAAGTTGAGTTAGAAAACTTGCCTGATTCGTTGACTACTGCTACGCAATTTAAGTTAACTTCTTTTGGTAAGACCTATTACTAATAATAAGATTGCTCTTTCAATCAGCATATTCTACTTTGTATCATAATACAATTACTTTATTAATAGATTATCTAACACTTAATCAAATATTAGACAACATCTTAGCACATCGGTATTATTATCATTCTTGGATAATTCTTCAATCATTGTATCATATTCATTATGATTAAACACTTAATCTTATACATTATAAGTTCTTCTTTATACTCTAATAAGTCAAATACTATTCCAACAACCTGGATTCTAAATTTAACAACCAAATTGCCAATCCAGTAGACTGGATACAGAATCCAGCAACCTGGATTTAACAAATTTCCAATCCAGCAAGCCAAACTACAATCCAGCAAACTGGATTACAAATCCAGCAACTAGATTGCAATCCAGCAAGCTGGATTCAACATATTTTCAATTCAGTAAACTTCTTCTCAATCCAACAAGCTGGATTCATCAGATTTTTTAATCCAGCAAGCTGGATTCCATATCCGTTCACGAAAATACCAAATCAACTTTTTATTTTTCTATCTTTTGCCCAAACATATATACACATATTTCATACACAAAAAGTATTTTTCCAAAATTTTCCAACTTCCTTTGGCATTTTTTAAAAATCACTTTTAGTTAATTCCTTAAGAAATTAGCTACCTCGTGCTTAACTCCAGAAATTCCCATATCTTGAAACAATCTTATACGTGTTAACGTGACACTCCAATTTAAATTTCGTGGCCATCGGAGTTATAGAACTCCGGTTATAGCCATTTTTGTCAAAAAATCACAGAAATTGAAATGATCATAACTTGGTCATTTTAAGTCGAAATTAGCTCATTTTTGGACAGGAGGTACTTAATACAATATACTTTCATGTCCCAAAAGGCCAGAATTTTTCTCACAAATTAAATGGCCGAAACTGCCATTTTAAATTTTTGGGCAGAAGCTAAATGACATTTTGTAGTTTTTTGTGCTTTGTTAAACATTTTCCATACGGAAATCTACAACTCCTTTTTCAGTAATTCTACTTGGAGATGTTAGATAACTTATCATAGTACCATCCCAAATTTTTCCAAAATTTTTAGATGTCCGAAAAATGACCAAACTGCCCCTGCTCTTTGACTGTCCAAAACAGTCTGTTTTTCATTTTTAGCAACGAAACTATTTTTGGTAAAACAGTCACTACAACTTGTGTACTCAACATTTTTGAGTTTTACCACTTGGGTTTAGTAGTTAACTTACATATCTATCACATCCCTTTGACGGATCGCAAAAAGAAGGTGTAGATCAAAAACGGTGGAAATCCAAAGTACATAGAAATTTAGGGCTTATAAACTAGAAAATCACTTTTTCTTTACTTTTGATTTCTAAACAAAACAACACCCAATATGGGTAAATCTAAACATGAAACACTCATAAACACATAGATATAAGGTTTTTGAGTTTAAAAACATAGTTTTAAGATTTGATTTACAATAATCAAAAAAAAATTACATAAACAAAAGGGGTTTATACCTTTGATTCTCATGCTCTGCTTCTTCTTCCTCCTAGATTTCCTTATGGAACTTTGATGGCTTATCAAAAACTCTCTCCTTCCCTCTAGGGGCTGCCAAATTTGCTTCTCTCTCTCTCCCTCTTGGTTTTCTTTTTGGTAAGGAAAAGAGATGGAAAAGAAAATAAGAAGAATAATAGATGAAAGAGAAAATAAGATAGACTTTTTATTTGATATAGATATACAATAATTGTCTAACTTCATCATCCTTTTCTCTCCCACATAGCATCCGGCCATGTGGCCTTTCCCATTCTCCACTAATTCTCTCTCTTTCTCTCATTAAATCACCAACAGATTGCTTGGAAGAAATGCCAAAGTGTTGGCCAAATTAAATGTGGACACATATTAGAAGTAGGTGGTAGTTGCTCACCAACTAAAGTAAGAAATGATTACATTCTTCTCCCTTTCTTTCCCTCTCAAATGACCGGCCACTTGGCCTTATTCTACCAAGTTTTGCTTTGATTTTTATTGCTTTATCTAGCATACTTAATGTCCAAAAAGTCCCTCTTCCATTGGGCTAAGTTTTGGGCTCCCAAATAATTCCTTTGGACTTCTAAATTTAAAATGTTTGGGCTAAAACAATTAACATCTTCCAACACTTCTAATATTACCATTCCCTAATTATTTAATTAGGGTTTTCATTTCCTCAATTATAACATAATTTCTTACTCATGCACATTTAGTTCCTTAACCCAATTAGACTTGCTATAATTAGGTTATAAAATTATTTAACCGAGATGTATAAAATAAATCTCTTAGAATTAGTATATATTTTATATACCATAATTCTCTCATCCCATAACCCTTAAGTTATTTAAGTTTTCATTCATAATATATAATTAGAATCATACTAGTTTCTTTTATTTGTCATCACATAATATTCGTATTCACTTGCTCACATAATCATTAAATAAATTGTGACATGCTTCACAATTCTCTTAGATTAGGTCACTAGTATATATTTAAATACCTGAACCACTAAATAACAATAACCATTTAGGTCATTAAATTCTCATACCATAACTAAATAACTTATTCAAGTTATATATTGTATAATTAAATTTTATTTTATCCTCTCCATAAATTGTTTTCAAACAATTTATTTAAATATTAAATATATAATTTAATATATTCAATCATTTATTCAAATACAAATTTAATTTACTAATTGCTTTGACACCAATATATATATTCGCATATTGGATCTCCTCTCATATTTTTACTTTGGTATAATATTAAATATTATATCATTATCCATATAACATCTTTCACTTCTCACACTAATTTTGACTTTTCTCCATAAAAAGTCAACTGTTGACTTTGACCAAAAGTCAATCTTTACACATTTTGTGTTTACTGTCCATTCTGACTAATCTTGATGTCCCGGACGAAACCGAGCAATCCGTGCTTCAAAATTCTATCTCTAACTCAAATTTTGAGTTTTAAATTACTCCCTTCTTATTTCTAATTGTATTAACTAACGACTTTATACTTATTCAAATTCTTATTTGCCAGTCAAGGCCAACGTTCAAGCTATGTTAATTACTAACATAGTTTAATCTTGATCCTTATATCATTAACTTAATTCATCATTCGTCTTGCTAAAATATTTATAGCACCTTACTAAGTATATATATTTCTATACATATACTCATCTTCGTTTAACCTTATAACATCTCTTCATGTGAAATCTTATCTCCTTAATAAAATTTCCATATGTACTTATATAACAATTCTTAGACTATTCAGTTCATATTGAATTTACAGGTATCATAATACCTTATTCTCGATATTTATTCAAATACATATCAATTCATTTCTAGGGTTTTAAAATTTTGTAACCCATATTTCTTTATTCTCATTCAATTAAGAAACCATATAGGTTCTTCTTAAAAATTTTGAAATCCTTAAAATTCCTTCATAGAAACGTCAATTCCATATACTTATTTTCTGTCTAGGTTCATCTTATAACCTTTAATCCATCATTTTAGGATTTTAATAATTATCTAAATTCTCGGGTTGTCACATTCACCCCTTCTTCTAAGAATTTCGTCCCCAAAATTAAAGCATACTAATCTCTGTTTATTCTCTTGATCAAAACTAAGTTTTTAACTTAACCTTTACAATTTCCTCATTTTAGGATTTCTCATCTATTATCACATTTCACCATAACTACTCACTAGGAGTTTACATCTTCTAAACATTTACCAAAACTTGGTTGTCATAATAACCTTTATTCAATCATCTCAGATTCTACTCGTACGCAACGAGTTCACACTATTTCATATCCATAATCACATACTACCACAACATTACTCTGAAGAGTTTTTTTTTAAAAAAACTTTTCATATCTGTCTGAGGGATCATAAAAACTATAAACTTTGAGGTTTAGGGGTATTTCTACCTGCTACCTCTTTCAATTAAGAAAGAAAGGTACTCTACCTCTGAAATATTTTATATTTGGTATGTTTACAATCACAAAGAAGGTAAACTACCGATGCGGGTACTTTAGATGATTAGTCTGTTGTACTTTAGTAATCAGAACGACTATATGCGTTCTTAGATTGGAATATTTTATCTAATTAGTATATCCCCATTTTCAGGGTTGTTTACCTCAGACTTATCATAAGATTCCGCACCAAAATAATTTGATTCGGCATAAGCTTTCAAAGAATACTTTGAATTTCATAAACATTTGTCTAGCTGAATCAAATAGCTTAGACGTATATCAATAATTCGAATTTCAATCGAAACATTTCTGGCCAAATTTAATTGACAATAATTTATCTTTAAAATTCTTAAAATCATTTTATGATGTCATGATACCGCAATGTATTTACAGTCCGTTTGAGGATTCCATCATTTTGTGACTTTGTCATACTACATCATACTATAGTGGGTTGACGATCTTTAGATCACATCCGACACTAAGTAATTCTGCATTAGTAACTCCATCATTTTTATCATCTTTGCACCAGGTTGCATGATGCATTAATGATATAAAAATACATTTTGACATCTCAAATTATTTTTTTGTCTTGCCGAATCAATTAGCATAGACTCTTCTTTAAACCGTTTAAAAATCTTTGAAAATCATCTTTGGTGTCATCACGCCACAACAGGTAACGATGTGTTAGTAGTACGAAGCCCACTTCTACACAGTTGTAACCCTATGTTGAGGATAACAAAAATTCATTTTATTTCGAAAGGCACATCAGTGCGAATTTAGCTTGATGTCAAAAACTTTGAAGTCTAGCTTAGCTAGATGATTTGGAATACCTATGCTTCCACCGTCAAATTTAATTTCTCTACTCATCCATTACTTAATAAGTCTATCTATTTCTATCATCCTCAATTCTCCATTCACAACTTTCTCATACCCTAGTTCATCAAACTTACCACACATTATGAGTTCAAGAACATTCCACAACCATATGAGTTTCGGAACTTATCCTAGTCAGACCATAGGCGTCCATTCGCTGAGGGGTTCAAAACATACCATATGATTATGAGTCATGAACTTACCATAAGTATGAGTTTTAAGAACTCCTAACTAACCTTATATTCTCTATCTATTCGTTATACACATGAGAAAAGAATCATCTTATCAACATGCATATAGCAAATAGCGCGAGATTAGGTTCCAATGATTATCAATACCAAAAACTAAGTGGTTGTCAAACCAAACTCGGCCACTAATCAATATAGGAAGCTAAGCGAACAATTCCCTGCCCATACAAAGAATTGGTCAACCTAACCACTATATCGACCAGGAGGCTAAGTGATTCTAAAACTAAGTACACATTCCCCGCCCATACAAGGAATCATACAACTCAGCTGCTGACATGAGTCCTCAATTGAAATCCAAACCATTCTTACATTCTCTTTTCTTAATCCGAATTTTCTTTAATCCGCATCTTAACATTTACCACTCTTTTTTGAGTTTACATTGTACCATTTTATAGTACCTTCTCTTTATAGCGTCAAGCTATATCATACCAATCACTTAACATATCATATGTTATTCAATAATTTAATCTGATCACGTCGTGATCTTATTTGGTAATCATTTTTCCTTATGTTTACGATCGTTTTATATTACGATCTTCTTATTCTTCTCTTTAATCATATTATATTATGATTTTATTTGCACTTATCATCTTATAGATATACTCTATTTATTATCACTTTTCATCTCTATTACTGGAGTCAGGTAACTACGAATTCTTATCCTTATAGCTCTTCAAGATTCTTCTTTGAATCTTATTTATCTTTCTCTTTACTTAATTGATGAATTTCTCAAATTCATCTCTTATCTCTTAAACTCGATCTGAGTTTATTGCTTATCATCCTCTCCACGGTTATATCCTAGGGTATACCTACCTAAGGTTTATAACCTACAGTTCTGATACCAACTGTAGAATCCCCAGATTCTGGTTCTAATCACCAAGGATCTGGTATACTATTTCTATAAATATTGCGGAAGATATAAATATAAATTGTTTATACATTAAATTTTTACACTTCATTCCCAAGGTCTACAACCTTAACTTAATACATACCTTCAATATCTTAAAGGTTTAAAATGCTATTTTTGTCAAAAAATTTAATAGATCTAACTGCATCATAATTTAATCTTGAACTTTGACTTTTCTTCTGTCTTTACTCGAGCTTTCATCTTAATCTGAAATTTTTTATCATGATATAGCAAGGGTAAGCATCAAATTTGCTCAGCAAGCATAAGTTTAATTGAGGATATATCATGATTGAAAGAATTTAACAATAGGCTAGCTAACTTTTAACAATATAAACATTGTGAAAGAGCATAAACGAATTTTCTTAGCTGAAAGACCAAGTCAATAAAAATGAATGGTCAATAATGAACATGAACAGATTACCTGAACCAAATGGTAATGAAGGTGATCAACCTTTCATACCTGATGAACATTTATAATATGCACAACGTGCGAATCAATAATCAATCTAGACGTGATATAATCAACAATGATTAACCACTAACATGCTTTGAATTAACAACTCAAGTTGAGTTAGAAAACTTGCCTGATTCGTTGACTACTGCTACGCAGTTTAAGTTAACTTCTTTTGGTAAGACCTATCATTAATAATAAGATTGGTCTTTCAATCAGCATATTCTACTTTGTATCATAATACAATTACTTTATTAATAGATTATCTAACACTTAATCAAATATTAGATAACATCTTAACACATCGGTATTATTATCATTCTTGGATAATTCTTCAATCATTGTATCATATTCATTATGATTAAACACTTAATTTTATACATTATAAGTTCTTCTTTATACTCTAATAAGTCAAATACTAATCCAACAACCTGGATTCTAAATTTAACAACCAAATTGCCAATCCAGCAGACTGGATAAAGAATCCAGCAACCTGGATTCAACAAATTTCCAATCCAGCAAGCCAAACTACAATCCAGCAAACTGGATTACAAATCCAGTCACTAGATTGCAATCCAGCAAGCTGGATTCAACATATTTTCAATTCAGTAAACTTCTTTTCAATCCAACAAGCTGGATTCATCAGATTTTCTAATCCAGCAAGCTGGATTTCATATCCGTTCACGAAAATACCAAATCAACTTTTTATTTTTCTATCTTTTTCCCAAACATATATACACATATTTCATACACAAAAAGTATTTTTCCAAAATTTTCCAACTTCCTTTGGCATTTTTTAAAAATCACTTTTAGTTAATTCCTTAAGAAATTAGCTACCTCGTGCTTAACTCCAGAAATTCCCATCTCTTGACACAATCTTATACGTGTTAACGTGACACTCCAGTTTAAATTTCGTGGCCATCGGAGTTATAGAACTCCGGTTATAGCCATTTTCGTCGAAAAATCACAGAAATTGAAATGATCATAACTTGGTCATTTTTAGTCGGAATTAGCTCATTTTTGGACAGGAGGTACTTAATACAATATATTTTTATGTCCCAAAAGGCCAGAATTTTTCTCACAAATTAAATGGCCAAAACTGCCATTTTAAATTTTTGGGCAGAAGCTAAATGGCATTTTGTAGTTTTTTGTGCTTTGTTAAACATTTTCCATACGGAAATCTACAACTCCTTTTTCAGTGATTCCTCTTGGAGATGTTAGATAACTTATCATAGTACCCTCCCAAAATTTTCCAGAATTTTTAGATGACCGAAAAATGACCAAACTGCCCCTACTCTTTGACTGTCCAAAACAGTCTGTTTTTCATTTTTAGCAACGAAACTATTTTTGGTAAAACAGTCACTATAACTTGTGTACTCAACATTTTTGAGTTCTACCACATGGGTTTAGTAGTTAACTTACATATCTAGCTCATTCCTTTGACGGATTGCAAAAATAAGGTGTAGATCAAAAACGGTGGAAATCCAAAGTACATAGACATTTAGGGCTTATAAACTAGAAAATCACATTTTCTTTACTTTTGATTTCTAAACAAAACAACACCCAGTATGGGTAAATCTAAACATGAAACACTCATAAACACATAGAAATAAGGTTTTTGAGTATAAAAACATAGTTTCAAGATTTGATTTACAATAATCAAAAAAAAATTACATAAACAAAAGGGGTTTATACCTTAGATTCTCATGCTCTCCTTCTTCTTCTTCCTAGATTTCCTTATGGAACTTTGATGGCTTATCAAAAACTCTCTCCTTCCCTTTAGGGGCTGCCGAATTTGCTTCCCTCTCTCTCTCTCTTGGTTTTCTTTTTGGTAAGGAAAAGAGATGGAAAAGAAAATAAGAAGAATAGTAGATGAAAGAGAAAATAAGATAGACTTTTTATTTGATATAGATATACAATAATTGTCTAACTTCATCATCATTTTCTCTCCCACATAGCATCCGACCATGTGGCCTTTCCCATTCTCCACTAATTCTCTCTCTTTCTCTCATTAAATCACCAAAAGATTGGTTGGAAGAAATGCCAAAGTGTTGGCCAAATTAAATGTGAACACATATTAGAAGTAGGTGGTAGTTGCTCACCAACTAAAGTAAGAAATGATTACATTCTTCTCCCTTTCTGTCCCTCTCAAATGACCGGCCACTTGGCCTTATTCTACCAAGTCTTGCTTTGATTTTTATTGCTTTATCTAGCATACTTAATGTCCAAATAGTCCCTCTTCCATTGGGCTAAGTTTTGGGCTCCCAAATAATTCCTTTGGACTTCTAAACTTAAAATGTTTGGGCTAAAACAATTAACATCTTCCAACACTTCTAATATTACCATTCCCTAATTATTTAATTAGGGTTTTCATTTCCTCAATTATAACATAATTCCTTACTCATGCACATTTAGTTCCTTAACCCAATTAGACTTGCTATAATTAGGTTATAAAATTACTTAACTGAGATGTATAAAATAAATCTCTTAGAATTAGTATATATTTTATATACCATAATTCTCTCATCCCATAACCCTTAAGTTATTTAATTTTTCATTCATAATATATAATTAGGATCATACTAGTTTCTTTTATTTGTCATCACATAATATTCGTATTTACTTGCTCACATAATCATTAAATAAATTGTGACATGCTTCACAATTCTCTTAGATTAGGTCACTAGTATATATTTAAATACTAGAACCACTAAATAACAATAACCATTTAGGTCATTAAATTCTCATACCATAACTAAATAACTTATTCAAGTTATATATTGTATAATTAAATTTAATTTTCTCCTCCTCTCCATAAATTGTTTTCAAACAATTTATTTAAATATTAAATATATAATTTAATATATTCAATCATTTATTCAAATACAAATTTAATTTACTAATTGCTTTGACACCAATATATATATTCGCATATTGGATCTCCTCTCATATTTTTACTTTGGTATAATATTAAATATTATATCATTATCCATATAACATCTTTCACTTCTCACACTAATTTTGACTTTTCTCCATAAAAAGTCAACTGTTGACTTTGACCAAAAGTCAATCTTTACACATTTTGTGTTTACTGTCCATTCTGACTAATCTTGATGTCCCGGACGAAACCGAGCAATCCGTGCTTCAAAATTCTATCTCTAACTCAAATTTTGAGTTTTAAATTACTCCCTTCTTATTTCTAATTGTATTAACTAACGACTTTATACTTATTCAAATTCTTATTTGCTAGTCAAGGCCAACGTTCAAGCTATGTTAATTACTAACATAGTTTTATCTTGATCCTTATATCATTAACTTAATTCATCATTCCTCTTGCTAAAATATTTATAGCACCTTACTAAGTATATATATTTCTATACATATACTCATCTTCGTTTAACCTTATAACATCTCTTCATGTGAAATCTTACCTCCTTAAGAAAATTTCTATATGTACTTATATAACATTTCTTAGACTATTCAGTTCATATTGAATTTACAGGTATCGTAATACCTTATTCTCGATATTTATTCAGATACATATCAATTCATTTCTAGGGTTTTGAAATTTTGTAACCCATATTTCTTTATTCTCATTCAATTAAGAAACCATATAGGTTCTTTTTAAAAATTTTGAAATCCTTAAAATTCCTTCACAGAAACGTCAATTCCATACACTTATTTTCTGTCTAGGTTCATCTTATAACATTTAATCCATCATTTTAGGATTTTAATAATTATCTAAATTCTCGGGTTGTCACAGGAATCATGTGATTACAGATTTAGTCTACAGAATCTAGATTCGGTTTTCGTGATGGACATTTACAGCTGTACATGACTTGTAAATTATTCATGGTGTCTGAATGTCCTTAGATGGTTCTCATGCCCACAAGAAATTCGACATTGCTTTTTATCTTGTTTTCTCGAAGATGCTTCACATCTCGAAAAATAAAAGTAAGTAAGCCGAACACATAATAAAATGGAAGTATCAAAGGCCTCAATTACTATTGAGCACAAGGGTTTGAAAAAACCTCTTTTACAAAACATCATTGCTATATCATGTTAAAACTGAACTTTTATACAAAATTCAAACCCTTTGTATATAGGTGCAAACGAGGCATAGCACTACTTCTAGATAATTGCACATTGACACACACACACACACACACAAATTCAGATAACAGTTTAATTGAAAACTGGCAGTCACCGTGGTAACACGGATGTCGGAGGGTGCCTAATACCTTCCCTCCGCATAATCAACCCTCGGACCCTAATGAATCTCGGTTTTATAGACCAGTCAAATAGTGTCACATCACTAGGTCAATATGCAAACCTTTTCTCGGTTGAGTTGGTGAAACCATTTAAAAATACCAACTGGCGACTCTTACAGTCAAATAGTCGACATATACATGTCGGACCTTTTCACAACTTGTTTTTCAAACAAATCTCACCTAAGATGAGAACACCAAAAGACAAAAACAGAAAATGGACAAATAAAAATTTCGACCTCGACAGGTGACGACTCTGCTGGGGACATCTAGTAAGAGGGCTTAATCCACTACTACAAACTTTTCAAAGCTGTTATCTACCTTTGTGTGGTTATTGCATTTACATTTGAATGAATGTGTACGAATGCATTTACTTATTGCACTTAGTGCTTCGCAGCATATCTGCTTATGATATTAGTGCTTCGCACATGTCATCATTTCCATACGGTGAGACACGTTGTATGTGAATGTATGTTGTGTGGTTCCTCCACCAGGAGGCTATCCTATCGGTGTTTGATTACTGGACTCGTAGGAAGACTAATTCGAGCATGGCTTAGGAAAGGCACCACCCAAATTCGCTCCAGTTAAAAGACCGGATTAACTTCCCGTCAAGTAAATTGTGATGATTTGGGAACCTTCATGCCAAAAATCCGTGAGAGTAGCCTAAGATAGGTCATCCTCTGATTAACCAAACGCAGAGGAATATCTCTTCATGCTTTCACATTTTAATTATTTGTAAATTACAAATACTTGTAATTTCATTTCCATGTCAATCTCAATGTAATGGAAAATATGAGGTAAATGTGTACATGCATTCCTTTTATATGAAAACCTGACATGCTATCTTGTCAACTGACATCCGTTTCGCAAGACAAAATTCCTAAACAGACACATCACGTAATATTTCTATATTCACTAAGACTAAACTACATAAGTCTTTTTGTAGGGATATAATTGGTCTAATAACCCGTTTAAAATCCAAAAAGGCAATGAGCCTGCAACCAAGCATGGCTTCATCTGGGCAAACTAGTCCTACTCCCATCTCTCGCGAGGAGTTCGAAGGACTAAGCAACCAAATTACAGAGTTGGCTGTTTTGCATAAAGAACTACACAAGTCCACTCAGGGTCCATGAATGCCCGTACGTATAGACACCTCTGCACATGGAGGAAATCATGGTCAGGATAAAGAAATTCCTGCACCTGAGTTGGACACAACAACAAAATTCCTGAAAACACCCATATCAAAGAAGATCCAGACACTGGTGATATCAAGAAAAACGTCCTACAAATGGAAGAGACCATTCGGTCTATCAAAAGAATTGGAACACATGGGAGGGTTTCTTATGCAGACCTTTGTATCTTCCCTAGAGTGCATTTTCCAGAGAAATTCAAAACTCTTGACTTTAAAAAGTATGACAGGATCGGAGATCCTTAAACACATTTGAAAGTCTTCATTGGGGAACTCGGATCTTATGCCGAGGATTAAAAGCTCAGAATGCAGCTGTTTCAGAAGAGTTTGACTGGTAAAGCTAGATCATTGTATACCAGATTGGACAACTCAAAAATTCATAGCTGGGAGGAGCTAGCTCATGCGTTCCTCAGTCAGTATAGTTTCCAAATTCAAATGGCTCCTGACCGGTACCAAATTACCAAAGTCAAGAAGCAATCTAGTGAGTCTTTCAGAGAGTATGCCCAAAGATGGAGGTGCCTGAATGGTCAAGTTATTCCCTCTATGACTGAGTCTGAGATGGTGATGACCTTCATAGACATTCAATAAGCTCCTTTCTACGAGAGAGTTTTAGCTGGCATTGGCAAACCATTCTCTAAAATGATCAAACATGGAGAAATGGCCGAGATGGGATTGATGTCCAGAAAGATTCAAGAACTTGCAGCTCTCAAAGCTATAGCTAAGCACATCCAGTTTGGAAGTTATGAAAAAAATCCCTGGAGGGTCCATAAGAAGAAAGAGGAAGATATTTTCTTGATACTACAAGGGAAAAAAGGCAGTCAAAATTTGCCTATTCAGAGGAGAAACTACTCCCCTTTTTCAGCTCAGTCTTCAAACCCTCCATTGCCAAAAGGTGGAGAAGTCAGACGCACTCGAGTGTTCACACCCTTAAGGGACTCACTCGAGAACATTCTCAATCTTCTGACGACTCAGAAGAAAATTACACATCTTCTTCCACCGGCCAACCCGAGTGGGATGGGTTTTAATGCTAGCCAAAAATGTCCATATCATGCGGGAGCTTCCGGCCATGATACTCAGAATTGCTGGGCCTTGAAGCACAAGATCCAGAATTTGATTGACAATGGTGAGATCGTGGTGACTAAACCCGACCAACCCCATGTACAAGACAACCCTCTTCCTTAACACAAAGAAGAGGAGGCTAACATGATTAATTGGAGTAGTGGTCAGACTTCCCACTCCATTGGTAGATCTTCCCAAACCAGCAAGGATTGTGCTGATAAGTAAAATTGTGCACAGTTCCAGTTTATGATGGAACGGAAAATGAAAGCTCTGAGTGAACAAGTTAATCAATTGGCAGAACTGGTGGTCCATTGGCACCAAGTCACACGTCATTTATTCAGTCAGAAGCATGCTAGTCTCCTTCTTGTTACAAACACTCCACCACATACTCCAGAAAATGAAACACTGGAGGATAAAATTGTAAAAAGAGCAAATGCCAAAGCCCGTCGGGACTTCGCCAATAAAAGAGAATTTACATACCTAGGCTAACCGATGGAAGAGATATTGTAGATGCTGATCAATGAAGGAAGAATCACAGCTCTGCTACCTCCAATCAGCCAGCGTTCAAGACGGTTTGATTTTAATGGAGTGTGCCAATATCACTCCCACTCTCACGGCCACAACACTGAAGAACGCTGGGCACTCCGCCACCTTATTAAGAATTTAATTGACAGTGGTGTCCTGCAAATGGCAGACAATGATGCTGTAGTACTAGAGAATGGGGACGCGCTTCCTACAAAGTGGAAGGAGGTCGTAGCGGTTATATCTTCTGATACAGATTCAGCTACTCCCTCACATACAATTCAACCTGTTCAGCTCAAGGGTATTAAAAATCATTTAAAAGTGGCTGCGCCAGAGCCAATCATCTTACCATTCAGACCACAATATCCTGTTGTCAGCCTACAAAAAGTTCCATGGAATTATAGAGAGGTTGAAGGATCCACGTCCCACACAACTGCTACAGTGTCGAAAGAGAATCCACTATATCTTCCCCAACGGGTGATGAATCCCACCATCAAGTCAAAAGGGAAAGTTCCCATGGAGAAGATTGAAAAATTCCTCCATACTATGGGACATAATGAAGCCAATGTGGTTTTAAGCTTGAAAGAAGCTCCACAACAGGTTTCCATACTGAATTTGGTATTCTCCTCAGAGGATCACCTGAAGGTATTACTGAGAGTTTTAGAAGAAGCTCATTTACAAAAATTAGTGAATGTCAAAAAGTTTCATCACCTGGTTGATCACATTCTTAACAACAATGTGATATTTTTCACTGATGACGACATACCTCCCGAAAGGACTGGTCATTACAAGCCGTTGCACGTAGCGGTTATGTCCTCCAGATACGTGGTCGCAGGAGTATTGATAGATGGAGGTTCCTCCTTGAACATCTTCCCTTATGCCACCTTGGAGAAGATGAATATCAATCTCAACAAAATCCGAAGAAGCCATACCAACATTAAAGCTTTCGATGGATTCCGGCGAAATGCTATCGGGGAGATTGAACTACCTGTGGAGATTGGTCCACATACATTCTGCCTATCCTTTCATGTGCTCAAAATAGCTACAGGATACAACCTGCTCTTGGGAATACCGTGGATTCATATGGCTGGAGCCATCCCATCCACCCTTCATCAACAGCTTAAATACATCATTAACAATAGCCTAGTCACTGTTAATGCTGAGCTAGAATGTCTTGAAGAAGGTGACATCCCGCTCATCAGTTTCAATTCAAAAGTTGAGCCTGTCAGCTTCCATGCCCTGAAGGTGAGCAATACTCACTACCATCCCATTGGGGCACCACCTCTGACACCCAGAGTTTCTACGGAAGTATAATGTCAGCCAGCCAAGAAATGTTATCTTTGGGTTATCAACCTGGACAAGGGTTGGGCAAAGATCATCAGGGCATCAAGCGCCCAATTCAAGTTCTCAGTTAAACAGGGACAACTGGACTAGGCTATTCTGCTAGCTCCAGTCATGGGAATCCTTACAAATACAAACAGGTTCCTTCATCTTTAGCCATACGACGATTGCCTGCACATACAAAAGCTGGATCTATACAAAATTCAGTAAAGGTTCTTGCACATGTGATGACTCTGTTATTTCCTAAGCCGATATCGGTCAAAGGAAAAGAGGTCTTGATATCGGATCCGGAGGCGGAGGAAAAGGACCGATGGCCTAAACAGGACATTGCGAAGCACTTATCAAACATACGCATCATAGTCCACACGGACATTACAAACAGAGTCACCCCAGAAGATGATTGTCCAGATATCATGGTCATCATTCGGGAGAAGGAGGACGATAATAACCCCTTCATCACAGCAATCCACTAGGACTTCACCCTTAGCAATTGGAGCAACATTTCTTGCATTTGCCGACGAGGGTAAAAAGGGCAGAAACTCCCTCTGCCCTATAGATAATAATAACTGCTTACTTTCTGTACAGTATTAGTAGTTGTTTTGTCATTACATGCTAACACTTTATATGATTGAACAATTTCATATATATTAAGTTAAAGCATTTTGTTTCAGGACTCTAAAGTTTGATGTGTCTATACTTGCTAATGAGGTGCCTTTTCTCCACAAGGATTGTAACTTTGATGTAAAGTTTGACTCAGACTTGATGGAAATACAAGAGGACATTGAGATACCTCATGAGATCAAAGAATCGGTCGAAGACAAACCCAAGCCAAATCTTGATCAAACCACCTCTTTTAACCTCGGAACCTTAGAAATCCCCAAACAAATCCATATTGGTACAGACCTCACTCCAAACCAAAGGAATGACATGGTTACTTTATTGACCCAATTCCAGGATGTGCTTGCATGGTCTCATGAAGACATGGTTGGTTTGTCTACTGACATTGTTATTCATCGCCTCCCCATCAAAGAGGGATTCAAGCCAGTCAGGCAGAAGCTCAGGCGATTAAAACCTGAGTGGAGTTTAAAAGTTAAAGAATAAATTATGAAATAATTTCAAGCAGACATCATTATGGTGTCAACATACCCTGAATGGCTATCCAACATAGTCCCCGTGCCCAAACCGAGAGGGAAGGTGCGACTTTTCGTGGATTACAGGAATCTGAATAAAGCTTGCCTCAAAGATAGCTTTCTTGTGCCATTCATCCACATACTCATTGACAATACTGCTCAATACGACATGTACTCCTTTACTGATTGCTTTGTGGCGTACCATCAAATCATGGTTGCTGAAGAGGATCGTGAGAAAACTGCATTCATCACTCCTTGGGAAACCTTTTTCAACAGACAGTTGTCATTCGGCCTCATCAATGCCGGAGCTACCTATCAACGAGCCATGATGGCTCTTTTCCATGACTTAATGCACAAAGAGATAGAGATCTATGTGGATGACATCATTGTGAAGTCCCGAAGGGAGGAAGACCACCTAGACCATCTCAAAAAGTTCTTCAACAGGGTGCGTATGCAGCCAAGTGCGCCTTTGGCGTCAAATCAGGCAAGTTGCTAGGTTTTCTAGTCAGCCACAAGGGGATTGAGCTGGATCCCTCCAAAATCCAGGCCATTACGAAAATGCCCATTCCTCAGACAGAGAAGGAAATACGGGGATTTTTGGGAAGAATCAACTTCATTAGCAGATTCATCTCCCAACTTACAGCAACCTGTGAGCATATTTTCAAGTTGTTAAGGAAGAACTCCTCCATACAATGGAATGATGAGTGCCAGAAGGCCTTCCTTACAATCAAAGGGCAGTTAGTCAAAGCTCCTATTTTGGTACCACCCAGGGATGATGGTCCCATGTTCATGTACCTGTCTATCAATGACAATGCCATGGGCTACATGCTGGGACAGAAAGACAATAGAGGCCAAGAGCGAGCTATCTACTACCTCAACAAATGATTCAGTAGCAGTAAACACAAGTACACTTTGATTGAGAAAACTTGTTGTGCTTTAGCATGGGCTTCCATGAGGTTATAACATTACCTCTATGGTCACACAACCCATCTTATATCCCGCGTGGATCATCTCAAGTACATGTTCAGTAAACCCATGCTGAATTATCGACTGTCCAGATGGCAGTTGATCCTATAACAATTTGACATCGTCTGCGTGACGTAAAAATCTGTTAAAGGTCAAGGAATTGCGGATCAACTGGCCGCCCCACCTTTAGGGGATTTCAAACCCTTGGAAACATATTTCCCTGATGAAGGGGTAATGAAAATTTAGCAACACCATCAGAACGATACACACCAGTCATGGAAGATGTATTTTGATGGAGCTGTAAACATGGCAGGCTCTGGAGCAGGAGAAGTTCTAGTATCTGTTACGGGGGAGAAGCATCCAATCGCCATCAAATTGTAGTTTGCCAACACCAAAAACACAGTTGAGTACGAAGGCTGTATCATGGGGCTAAAACTTGCCCAATCAATGGGTATCAGATGGTTAACTGTCTTTGGGGATTCCGAATTGGTAGTCAGATAAACCACAGGAATCTATCACACCAAAGAGCTACATTTGCTACCTTACCATCGGCAGGTTCTACAGATGGCCTCTAAGTTTGAAGAAATATCCTTCCTCCACATTCCTTGGAATAAGAATGATTTTGCAGATGCGCTAGCAACCTTGGCCTCTTTAATCAACATACTTGATAAGGAAAGCATGCCAACCCTCACATTTGCCTGACAAAAGGTACCAGCCTATAGGAACTACATTGGAGAAGTATCGGATGAACTACCTCCCATCTAACACCCTTGGTATCAGCATACCAAGGAGTACTTTTAAGATGGATCTACACCCGCTGAGGCAAGCTTGACTGAAAGAAGGCGGATCCATCGACTGGCTATGAAATTCTACATGAGCGGAGACACACTTTACAAAAGAGATGCAGGACTAGGTCTCCTCAGATGTCTAGACAAGGACCAAGCTCAGAGGCTCATGGATGAAATCCATGGTGGAGTATGTGGACCACACATGAGCTGTCCCCTACTTGTAAAGAAGATCCTCATAATAGGGCATTACTAGCTATCTCTCAAGGCTGACCGTTATGACCACGTCAAGAGATGTTACCAATGCCAAATTCATAGGAATGCAATCCACGTCCCTCCCAGGGAGCTTCACAATATGAGTTCACCCTGACCCTTCTTAATATGGGGAATGGACGTGATCGGGCCCATCGAGCCCAAAGTCAGTAATGGGTATCGGTTTATCTTCACCATGATCGACTACTTCACCAAGTGGGTAGAGGTAGCCTCCTTACCTAGGGTTATAAAAGAAGTTATCATTGCTTTCATCAGAAATAATGCCATTTGTCGATATGGACAACCAGAGGTAATTGTATCAGACAATGCTAAGAACCTCAACAACAAAATGATGGAGGAGTTATACAGTAAATTCCACATCAAACATCTTAACTTCGTTATCTACCGTCTAAAGATGAATGGTGCTGTTGAATCGGCTAACAAAAATATTAAGAAGATCATGCAAAAGATGTTCGCCAATCACAAAGGATGGCCTGACTTATTGCCTCTGACTTTGTTAGACTACAGAACATCAATGCGTACTTCCACTGGGGCAACCCCCTACTCATTATCCTATGGGATAGAAGAAGTGCTCCCCATAGAGGTGGAAATAGAATCCCTCAGAGTGTTGATGGGCGCTCAGCTGGATGAAGACCAATGGCTATAAGATAGGTATCAATAATTGTCTCAAATAGATGAAAGGTGAACCGCTATTATCTTCCACAGTTAATTATATCAACAAAGGATCGCAAGATCCTACAACAGAAAAGTCTGGCTACGGCAGTTTAAACAGCATGACTTGGTTTTGAAAAAAATCATTGACAACCAAGATCAGTCCAAAGGAAAATTTACCCTGAATTGGGAAGGCCCATTTGTTGTCAAGGAGGTATTGACAGGAGGTGCTCTCAGACTATAGTAAATTGATGGCGATGAATTTCCACATCTTATCAACTCAGACACTGTGAAACGGTACTATGTCTAAAGTTACCAGCAAAAAAACATCTTAGTTTTGGATCACCAGATCCCCAATCAATTCAGGTTTTCTAAACCTCACTACATACAACCTTTCCTCTTACCCATTTGCCCCATCAGGGACAATCACACTTTCTAACCAGCAGCCTGGTTTCGGATAAGCAGATCCTCTACTCAAGTTTGTTTTTGAAACATCTCACACCTGCAGTTTTATCCCACCAGGGATAAGACTTTTCACACCTGCAGTTTGTCCCACCCGAGATCAAACTTTTCACCCTCTCAATTTATCATGTACATGGGATTAAACTTTTTGACTGCAAACCGTCCTGAACATGGGGTGAACTACGCCGACCTGATCTCCTTGATACATAGGAGTACGTAGGAAGCCATTTTATATGGTCCGGTCGCAATAAAAAAAACAAAAAACATTTCTACACACTTCTCACTACAGAAACAACAAAAACAAAAACACCTCTACACCCCTTTGCCACAATACAATGTTAAACCTTTACACCAGGTTCAAACTACGCAGAACTGATCTTCTCTTCAATAGGAATACGTAGGTAGCCATTCATGGTTCGGTCTTACCCCTTCCCAAAACATAAAAATTGTCAACGGTACTGGGATCATCCTTCAATCCTTCACACTTCATTAGCTTCAGACCAAAGGGATGGAACTACCTGACCTCTCTATGTAAATGGGAGAATCGACGACTATCTAAGCTGTGGTTGATTCCTCAAAGAGAGACACCAATCTATAAGAGATGGAACTAACTGGGCTCCCCCATACAAAGGAGTACCGACGACCATCTGTGGTGCGGTCAACCTCAGAGAGAAAAACCACACTCCTCTCTATATCTATATATAGAAACCAGTCCCAAGACACCAAAGATGGTAGGGAATAAACACAGATCAACGATCCATTCTGAAAGATCCTGAGATAGCTCAATGTCCATCCATCAAGGAGGAGTTCAGAATACATCATGATCACAAGCCCTGGAGAAATATGCAAATATCAATCAAGTAACAAGGCATAACTAAAAGGGAAGTGATAAAAATATGTTTCCCTGCTATATATAATGCTGTTTGATATATACAATGTGTATTGTACATGATAAAATGACTAAGCTAGTCTATGCAGGAAAATACAAGCCCATCTACAAGTCAATGTGTATGTGGGCTATCAAGCCTAACATGGCATCCCTCTCAGAAGAAGGGGGTAACACTGTTATCTCCTGCCCAAGGGTCTCTACACGAGTCAACAGATCTATAGCTAACTGCATGGTGGCACTATGCTCATCAATATATGTGCTTATCTCTGTAATGATGCCAGAAGTAAGGGACCTTACTACAGTCCTATCTGTAACAACGATATCTTGGGCAGATATAGTGTTATCCCACCCCACAATCATTATATCTCCAGATGATCTGGCCTTATCCCGCTTGACAATAGAGGCATCTCTAGGAGCTAATGCCTCATCTCTCTCTAAAAGATCGACGTCTCTCTCATCAAGAGCTGTCAACATCAATGCCCTAGTCTGATCTCTCTCGAAGGTCATCAGATGAAGACTTTGCTCGAAATACTATGCTGAATGCTAGATCACAATAGCACTCGTACTGAGAGAATCTAAAAGAGCTGCTGGCAACCCAATGAATGGCTCCTCCTCGATGTGAGAATCAATGTCCTCTATGGGCTCTCCACCATTTGAATCAATCCCCTGCATTGTGGATACTACCGCAACCGATGCAGTCTCTATCTCCATCCACGCAGAATACTCTCTTGAATAGCCCGGATGGTTAACAGAAAACTTAGCACTCTCACGCTGATCCCAACAGGCATACACCCTATATCTATCCTTTGCTGACAAATGGCGAGATGCTAAACGCTGACCCAACACCCCCTCAAAAGGATGCACCTCCTGAAATTAGTTAAACTGTGACATCACAGCCAGTGGGTGATATGTGGTCATGCCATTCAAACCAGCCAGAGGGAGATAATTCATGCCCAATGTATGAGTAATGAAGCTATAGGGTGAACTAAGCCCTGTACACGGCAGAATATCAAATAGATCTCCAATTCCTGCCAAGAACACCGACCAGGATATAGCGTCTACACACTCCGCTGGCTGAAAGGAGTAAGACATGGCTATCTCATGGGAAAAATAATATCCATGTCGTCGAAACATGCCAATCGGTCTCAAGTGTGACATGAACCACAAGTACAATAAGACCGAGCTGCCTATGAACACCCTTACAGGATAGGTATGGCAATACATGGCTGACCTCAATGTCTCTGCCACAATCATCGGAACAATGGTATGACCCTCCTTGAGAGCTCTCACTACCATGACAACACCGATGTCCAGCTCATCCATGTACAGTGGCATATACAAATAAACCACTATGCACATCACGAGTACATCTACTCTAGCCGCATGCCACTGAGCCTCTGATATGGTGAAATCCCTGGAGTATCATGAGTAACTGTCCACTGAGCCAAATCTGTCTATCAGAAAATGCTGGGATAATACATGGCCGAATGTAATCTCATCCTGTACTACTCCACGCTGCAACCCGGTGAAGGTCATGAACTGTCGGTGCATATCTCCGATAGCCATCCGAGCGCAAGGCCTGTCTAAGGGCAAAGCTGTCAACCGCTCATACTCCTCTAAGGTGGGAGTCAACTCATGGGTCCCAAATTGGAAAACCTGCCACCCGATACCCAATGCTCTAGCATGCCATCTATGAAGCCCAATGGAATCTAAAACATCAGGAGGGTCATGGAAGGCTACAATAGATGATCTATAATCACCCTGTCTGAAGGTGACGCACTATCATACCAAGATTTCAGACGGGATGCCACCAATACTGGTGGGGTGTGATCAATACGGCCAACTGTCGAAGAAGACATCTGTATGGGTCGTATCATAAGACCATCCAGGGGTCAATACTGAACTTCTCTGGACATACATATGCATGACATAATATATGCATGACAAATAATAGATGGCAATATGATGTAGGGAATGAAAAATAGTATATACATTCCTAAGTACATCAACATCTAAATACATCATCTTTGTACAACTGAAAAATACAAGAAAATGGGGCACAGACGCCCTACGACTAATAGAGGCCTAACAAAAGATATAATGAGAATGAGGCATAGCCACCCAGTATCTAACAGAGGCCTATCAAAAGATATAGCAAGAATACACATCAGAAGAAGTGAAGGGTGTTGATGTCTTCATCATCAATCCTGTCCACCTGATGTAACTCCTCCTGAATCACTTGATCTCTACCAAGAGGGATGTCAGGCCTATACAAGGGAGGATCTACACTGGCAAAGCCATATGAGTCATCTGAAGGGCCATCCCCGGAGCTGGAAGGATCAAAAGTATCCGCCTCTGAAGGATATCTGCCCAAATACCGGATAAAAAAATGTGCTGAGTCAAACTGTCAATCTATGTCAAATGAGTTGGATCTCAGACACAGGTCATCCAATCCGTCATCATCACGGATCTAGGAACCATATTCCCCTCAAACTGAGTGGCGCGGGTCTGGGCTCCAATCGTACGAGGGGACCACCAGTGGTATAATGCATCTTGAGTAAATAGACCCTCTGATAAAGTGTAGCCGTCAATGCCCATCAATGGGATATCATCTACCAGCGACTATAACATAGGCCAATATCGCCTGACAGGAGGAAAGATCGGTACACGAATCTCTCCTATGATGCTCCTAATAGCACGCTCTCCTAAATAGAGCTCCCATCCTCCATCTGTGAAGAGATGAATTCGGCGGGTGGATATTATATGCTCGACACCAGTCGGGTATCCATCCTCAAAGCCGATAGTCAAATGTTCCCTAGAGTAGGGAACCCAAGTGATGACATCAGCTGTCAACAACTCCAACTATAACGACAATGGGTGAAACCCTCAACTATAGGAACCTCCGCTAGAATGGAGTGATGCCATCGCCGTCCTCGTGGATAGGTATCTAAACCTAACACACTAATAGGACTCAAACATGGAAGCCTCTTATGGGCCCAAAATTGCCAACACAAAGGCAAACATCTGCGGTCAGTCAACACTCTTAACCTGTACATGGGAAATTAAAAGAGAAATACTCACCAGCAAAAATGGGTAAAATCCTAGCCAAGCCTCTGTCAAGCCCTGCGAACACATGCGCATTCCCCTAAGGAAATAAGCAAAGGTGTAGGAGCCTTTATTATACTCTCCAATACGGTCCACCTTCCGAGTGGCACTGATCAAAGCGAATGACACTGTGGAAGAGTTGTCTGTTATGAAACAACCCCTGATAGTAACCAAGAATAATCACCAAAGAATGCGATCCCTGACTCTCACATCAACGGGCATGGGCTCACTCAACAGCCCACTCATAGCATCTACGCTCAACGGACCCGTACGAACGGTCCTGCCCTTGAGCGCCTCAGCCGGAACTCCTAGCAAAGATCTGACGACAATTGGGGTAATGTTCGCCTTACATGGCATTGGCGCCCCTCCAAACTCCATACCGGTGATAAACCGCCAATCCATCGTCATCACCTCACAATCCAAATAATGAAGAGAGTGATTCTGGTGAAACCAGCGCTTAGACAATTCCCTGAGATAACCCCAGGGACAACGACGGGGGAGAATGGAAAAGAACGACCCAAAGCCCCAACCATGCACAATACCTCAGTAATTTGGATGCAGAGCCTGATACAGGGAGTGTATGCTAAACCAGTTCCCTCGAGGCTGTGTAAAGCCGGGAACCTACATCAAATACATATCAATGTCAATCCTTGCTCCTCGTCAATACAAAAAAGGAAGATTAAATCTAGTGTTTACCTCATTTTCCTGCAAGTAAACTGAGGGGTGGCGACTCAAATCACCTATAATATCTAGGATCGCCACAACAATGCCTAGAAACTCTCTGCGAGGAGCATGAGCAGCATTAGCTGGAGCCGCAACCAGTATATCCTCCTCCTCATCCTCAACATCTGGTACATCAACTCGGATAGGAGGGATCATTGCCTCTGCCAAGCGACGAGGCTGTCTGACTGAATGGGGTTGAGGCACTTCAGAAGCCCTCCTCCGCACACCTGAAGTGGTCATGCGGGAACTACTCGGCTGATCCTGATCTATATATATCTGGACATAAGTCTCCAAATCACCTCAGAAAGGGTGTGGTAAATTCTAACCTGGAGCTTTTTAAATGCATTTTTATGACTATATGCATGCATGCATTACTTTTGTGAAAGCCCCGAATTCGGGTCCCAAATCACCGCGGATCCGGTACAATCATTCTATCACTATTTGCGGAAGATATAAACATAAATTGTTTATACAATAAACGTATACATTATTTTCTCCAAAATTGAGTAACCTTAACTTATACACAATTCATAAACTATCAGACATATAACATATTTATTAAACTATTCTATTACAAATTAGTTGCACACTTTATCCCAAGCTAAACTTGGCTTTAATCTTTTTTCCTGTATCCGACGTTTTCACCTTAATCTGCAATGTTAAATCATGATATAGCAAGGGTGAGCATAAACGTTGTCCAGCAAGTTTAAATTTATTAAGATATATCATGATTGAAAGAGTCTGAGTAATAAGCTGGCTATAATTCATCAATATAGTTGTGAATTAGTACGAACAAAATTTTGACTGAACAAGTATTAAACATGAAGAAATATATCTGGGCCAACTGATAATGAAGGTGATCAGCCTTTCATACCTGACTTATACATGCAATATGTACAGAGTACAATTCTACAATGGCAATCAGTAATGATTAACCATAAGCATATGTAAGACCCCAACTTTTATAAATAAAGATGAATTTTTCTATAAATATTAGTTTTTGAATATTATGGAGTAAATTTGATATAATGTTATAGTTGTGGGTAATATTTATAAATTTTGCAAAGTACGCAAGTTATTATATAATATTCGATTGGTCGGGAAATATTCGTTTTAACAGGGAATATTCGTACAACGGCACAATCATTGGTGGACCCCACAACAGAATTATTGTCGGATTGAGAAAACGACAAAAATATGTTATTAAAAATAACGACGGAAGTTTTACCATTGATACTGTTGAACTACTCGACAGTAAAAGTACAGTAATACGTGTGGTTGCATAGTAACACACGGTATTGATTATTAATACTTATGTGAGAAGTCACTCAGTTTGATTCAATTATTGTCAGTTAATAATATGAATTATTTAGCGATAATGAAGTTTTTTTTATTCGTATTATTAACGTAATAAAACAGAAGCATCTTTTTTATATAAAACAGAAAACTTTATTAAAGTTATTCTATAAATAGAATATATTATATTTTATGTAAAAGATTTTTCTTTAAATATGGACCGTCAGATTAAAGTAATCAATCTGGATCGTTCATGGATTAGTTACTATGCATTCTATTTTTCTATAAATAGCAACTCATTCCTTTATTATTTCTTACGAATTCACCGAACTCTAGAGAGAGAAACTATAGAGAGAGAGAAGAAAAAGTATTCTGCTACTTAACTACTTCTTTATTTCAGTTCTTCTTTAAAACGGTAAGGGGTGTTATTCTTTTTTATTCATGAAGAGAACTGTTGTTATTCCATTTCTTATTATTCTGCTGGAATAACCTGTATACGCGGTCTACCCTATACTTGGTGACATTCATCTATTATTCTGTTGGAACATCCTGTCTGTGTGTTTTACACCGGACCTAGTTCCTTTTTTATTATTATTCCGTTGGAACATCCTGTCTGTGTGTTTTACACTGGACCTGGTTCTGTTTTTATTATTATTCTGTTGGAACATCCTGTCTGTGTGTTTTACACCGGACCTGGTTCCATTATTTATTATTCTGTCAGAATATCCTGTCTGTGCGTTTACGCCGGACCTGGTTCCATTATTTATTATTCTGTCGGAATATCCTGTTCGTACGTTTACGCCGGTCCTGGTTTCGTTATTTATTATTCTGTTAGAATAACCTGTCTGTGCGGTCTATCGCATGCCGGGTGATTTCTTTTGTTATTCCATTCTTTGTTATACTCAGTTGGTTAAGTTTTGACTTCTATACTCCATGAAATTAGTGAAATATCCTTGATAATTACGGTTCATCCAGTATCTTTTCATGAAAATATTCTTCTAAGCATTCTTGAATTTTACTCCACAAAGCAGTATCATGTTGACAATTTGGACGTTGTTAATTCTTGGATAAATTAATTCTTGAACTTGTTTTATTGAATTCTTATATCATTGTCATCATCCTCATGTTTATAAAATGTTGAAAGTCATCATTGGCCTGTAGTGCATAGATGGACTTGGTATGATTATAACCAGGGATTATTCGGTATAATCATGACCGTAATGTTAAAAATGATGTGGTAAAAGTCCTCATTGGCCCGTAGTGCATTGATGGACAGTTGTTGGCATGATCATGACCATTAATGAATACACGAATATCCTTGGCCGTAGTGCATGGGTGATTCGATGATGTGGATTATTTTATTAAGCTGAGTCCCAGTGATAACAGTGTTGAAAAACCTTTTAAATCATAAAAGATAGTAGAGTTTATTTTCTACTTGACTCTTTTAATGGGTTGCTTGTTCAGCTGCAGTTAAACTTGATGTCTATTATATTTTATCAGTTTAACATTGTTGAAGGCTAATGATAATTTATTTTGCATTATCTTAGTTATAATATTTCTTACTGGGCTAGTTGAGCTCACCCTTTCTTTCATTATTCTCTTCATGAAATGAGAATGCAGCTGGGGCAAGTCGGGGAACAGAGTGATGGTCCGAAAGATAGTATTAGTTAGTAGTCCTCACTATTCTATGTAATAGTGCGTTAATAAATGTAATGAGGACTCCTTTTGAGTATGGATACTCTCTAGTAGACAATATTTGTATCCAAACTCACAGTTTATGTTTTGTCATATTGTACACGACAGTTGTATTATTAAGTTGTATTTGAATTCTGTACCTTGTATCTGACGACTCAAGATGGGTGATGTATACCTATTTTTGGGGCGTCACAGTTGGTATCAGAGCTTAGGGATATGATCTCTGGCTAAGATGTGAGAATAGAACTAGGATGGGAGAGACGGGGAATTCCTTCGCTAGTATGACCTACCTAAATTTATTTGCATGGTATTTAATTGGTCGGTCAGAATATAAGGATAATATATGACATATCAATTAACTTTTGTTTTGTGGCAGTATCTGAAAATGGCATCTGAGAAAGTTGAGAATAGGAATGGAGCACATGCGACTGTTGATTCACCACATATCAATAATCAGGATAATGTGCATCAGGAAGGTGACAATCCTCATGCAAATAACAACACTGACCAGATGATGAATGATGAAATGTTCAGAAGCTTTATACAGTTTATGCAACAGCAGGCGAGAGCGGCTCCTGTCCAAAATGTAGGTGGAAACACTGAAAACTCTCGGACGGTCACCGCTAAACAGTTCAAGGAGCTGGGACCACCGGAGTTTAAGGGATAACCAAAACCACTTATAGCGGAAACATGGATAAAGCAGATCACCAAGATATTTGATGTCTTGGGATGCTCCGAGGAGCAAAAGGTTCCCTTTGTCGCCTTTATGTTGCGAGGAGAGACAGATTACTGGTGGGAATCGATTAAGCCTACTCAACCTGCCACACTGAAGATGTCTTGGGAGAAGTTCCAAGAGCTGTTCAATGACAAATACTTTCTCGAAAGTGTTCGTCACTTGAAGGAGGTGGAATTCATCAAATTAGAGCAGAATAATTTGACCGTGTCGCAGTATGAGGCTAAATTTGCTGAGTTGTCCTGGTTTGCGTCCCACTTGGTGGATAATGAAGAGCGAATGACGCGAATGTTTTTGCGAGGTTTGAAACCTGAGATACGTCAACATCTTATTTCTCATAAACTGTGTTTGTATTCAGATGTTATGAATAGGGCTCAGTTAGTGGAGCGCGATAACGAGTCAACGTAACCAAAAGAGAGCAGTCGGCAAAACGATAATACCAGTGAGAGCAGTCATCGAAGCGGTGACAACAAGCGTGGAGGGAATCAACAGGCCAGAAATGGTAACCACTTCGGTGGTAATCAGGGCCAAAACAATAAGAATAGACATTTCAGGAAGAGGAGATTCAACAATGATGGAAAGACGTCAGCACCAGCACCCGTTGTTAAGGAAGGAGAACGACCACCTACCATATGCTTCAAATGCGGAGGGGAGGGACACATCAGTCCAAACTGTGCGATGCCGTCTAAAGCATGTTATAATTGTGGAAGAGAAGATCATTTAGCTTGATTTTGTCATTTATCAAAAACAAGTTCAGCTAGGATGGAGGCACCAAAGGCCGTCCCAGAAAAGTCAAAATCGGTAGTACAAGGGAGAGCGTTTGTTGTGACCTCCCAGAAAGTAAGGAACCCGAATAAGGTCATCACGGGTAAGCTTATCATAAACTCTAACGAAGTCTATACTTTATTTGATACCGGTTCTACCCATTCTTTTATTTCTCCTACTTGCGCTCATCGATTAAATTTAACTCCGGAGAAATTAGACTTTGACTTATCTGTTAAAACTTCATTGGGAGAAACCTTCATTACATCCACGGTTTATAAGTCTTGTTTGGTTCAAGTTGGTACCCACACATTACCTGCCGATCTGATTTCATTAAAAATACTTGCATTTGACATGATTCTAGGGATTGATTGGTTAACTACTCATCATGCAAAAATTGATTATTTTCGTAAGGTTGTTAGCTTTCATATTCCTAATCGACCTATTATGCGAATTCAAGCAACCAAACCATTAAAATCAATCGCTATCATCTCAAGCCATAAAGCTATTTGTTTATTGAAAAACGGATGTCAAGCTTTCTTAGCTCATGTCACGGATCTAAACAAAAATACGTCAGTTTTGAATGATATTTCTATTGTTAATAAATTCCCTGACGTATTCCCTAAAGAACTTCCTGGCCTACCCCCAAAGCGTGAAATTAAATTTTGTATCGACCTTGAACCCGGTACAAAACCCATTTCCAAAGCCCCATATCGAATGGCTCCTATTGAACTTCAGGAGTTAAAGATCCAACTGCAAGAATTGTTAGACATTAGCTTTATTCGTCCTAGTACTTCTCCTTTGGGTGCTCCTGTTCTATTCGTGAAGAAGAAAGATGGAAGTATGCGACTTTGTATTGATTATCGGGAGTTGAATCATGTCACCATAAAAAACAGGTACCCATTGCCACGTATTGATGACATGTTTGACCAGTTGCAAGGAGCACAATTCTTTTCAATGATCGATTTTCGTTCTGGATATCATCAGCTGAAGGTTAGAACTGAGAATATTCCAAAGACGGCTTTCAGAACTCGGTACGGGTATTATGAATTCCTAGTCATGTCCTTTGGATTGACTAATGCTCTTGCTGCCTTCATGGATATGATGAACCGGGTATTCAAGGAATATTTCGATCACTTTGTGGTCGTCTTTACTGATGACATCCTTATCTATTCCAAAAGTCGTGAAGATCATGAGCAACACTTGAGGCTGGTACTCCAAAAGCTTCGTGAATACAAGCTTTATGGCAAGTTAAAGAAATGCGAGTTCTGGCTTGAGGAAGTAGCATTCCTTGGGCACGTGGTATCAAGACATGGAATATCTGTTGACCCGGCAAAGATTGAAGCTATTCAAAGCTGGGAGCAACCTAAATCAGTGACCGAAGTACGTAACTTTCTTGGTTTAGCTGGTTATTATCGGAGATTCGTGGAAGGATTTTCTCGAATCGCTACTCCATTAATTCAGCTGACTCGAAAAGATACAAAGTTCGGTTGGAGCGAAGAATGTGAGAAGAGTTTTCAAGAACTCAAGATGAGACACATTTCAGCACCTGTTCTAACAATACCATCTGGCTCGGAGGGATTTGTCATCTACAGTGATGCTTCGAGCAAATGGTTGGGATGCGTTCTCATGCAACATGGAAAAGTCATAGCCTATGCATCAAGACAACTCAAGAAATATGAGAGGAATTATCCTATTCATGATCTAGAGTTGGCAGCTGTTGTCTATGCACTTAAAATTTGGAGGCATTACTTGTATGGGGAGAAGGTGGAGATCTTTACGGATCATAAAAGCCTCAAATATTTCTTCACCCAAAAGGAACTCAACATGCGACAATGACGTTGGCTTGAACTATTGAAAGATTATGATCATACCATTCAATAACATCCTGGAAAAGCAAACGTGGTAGCTGACGCATTGAGTAGAAGATCATATGCAAGTACGAGTGTGATATTGTCAACACAAAGGCCCATTTTGTGTGACTTGCAAAGGATGGAGATAGAGTTAAAGACTCCAGGGGCCCATGTGATGATGGCGAATATACGAGTAGAACCAACTTTAATCGATAAAGTTAAAGCTGCTCAAGCTATAGACCTGGAGCTGATGCGTATGAGGAAGAAAGTGCAAGAAGGTGCTATGCTGGAAGCAAGAATCGATGAAGAAGGAATACTTCGAGTCAACTCCAGACTTTGTGTTCCTAACAACCCTGATTTAAAGTATGAAATTATGATGGAGGCGCACAACACACCGTTTGTAATCCATCCTGGAAGTACCAAAATGTATCATGATCTTCGTCATACATTTTGGTGGAGCAATATGAAGAGAGAGATAGCGCTGTTTATCTCAAGGTGTCTAACTTGTCAACGAGTCAAAGCGGAGCATCAAGTACCAAAAGGTCCATTGCAACCACTTGAAATTCCAGAATGGAAGTGGGAGCACATTACCATGGATTTCGTTATCGGTCTTCCTAGGGTTTCTCAAGGTATTGATGCGATTTGGGTCATTGTTGATAGATTGACCAAGTCTGCTCATTTCTTACCGATACGAGAAACTTATACACTTGAACGTCTTGCTCGTATGTACATAAACGAGATTGTAAGACTGCATGGTATGCCAGTATCCATAGTTTCTGACCGAGACCCAAGATTCACTTCACGATTTTGGGTTAGTTTACAAAAAGCTATGGGCACGGAGTTACGATTTAGTTCAGCATATCATCCTTAGACGGACGGACAATCAGAGAGGACTATTCAAACTCTTGAAGATCTATTAAGACTCTATGTCTTTGACTTCAAGGGAAGTTGGGACAAGTTCTTACCATTGGTGGAGTTTTCCTACAACAACAGTTATCAAGCAAGTATTGGCATGGCTCCATTCGAAGCATTGTATGGAAGAAAATGTCGTTCTCCAGTATGCTGGGATGAGGTGGGTGAAGCAGCGTTGTTGGGACCGGAGTTGGTACGTATGACTACAGAAAAGATTCAAACGATCCAACAACGTATAAAAATCTCACAAGATCGACAAAAGAGTTATGCTGATCTTCATCGAAAGGACGTGGAATTTGATGTAGGAGATCATGTGTTATTACGTGTTGCTCCATGGAAAGGAGTTACGAGATTTGGAAAGAGAGGAAAGCTCAATCCTCGATTCATCGGTCCATTTTTAATCCTCGATCGAGTAGGAACTGTGGCTTATAGACTCGCTTTACCGCCAAGTATGTCTCGTGTTCATAACGTTTTTCATATATCCATGTTACGCAAATATGTGGAAGACCCGAACCACATTATTGAGTTAGAACCGGACGAAATAGCGGAAGATTTGACGTATGAAGAAGTTCCTGTTCAAATCTTGGATAAGAAGGAACATATTCTACGCTCCAAGGTTATACCTCAAGTCAAAGTTTTGTGGAGAAACCACGATGTTGAGGAAATGACTTGGGAGTTAGAATCTGAAATGAAATCAAGGTATCCTTACCTCTTCGACATACCAGGTATGTACCCTAATTTTGAGGGCGAAATTTCATACGAAGGGGAGGTTGTAAGACCCCAACTTTTATAAATAAAGATGAATTTTCTATAAATATCATTTTTGAATATTATGGAGTTAATTTGATATAATGTTATAGTTGTGGGTAATATTTATAAATTTTTCAAAGTACGCAAGTTGTTATATAATATTCGATTGGTCGGAGAATATTCGTTTTAACAGGGAATATTCGTACAACGACACAATCATTAGTGGACCCCACAACAGAATTATTGTCGGATTGAGAAAACGACAAAAATATTTTATTAAAAATAACGGCGGAAATTTTACCATTGATACTGTTGAACTACTCGGTAGTAAAAGTATAGTAATACGTGTGGTTGCATAGTAGCACACGATATTGATTATTAATGCTTATGCGAGAAGTCACTCAGTTTGATTCAATTATTGTCAGTTAATAATATGAATTATTTAGCGATAATGAAGTTTTGTTTTATTCGTATTATTAACGTAATAAAACAAAAATATCTTTTTATATAAAACAGAATACTTTATTAAAGTTATTCTATAAATAGAATATATTATATTTTATGTAAAAGATTTTTCTTTAAATATGGACCGTCAGATTAAAGTAATCAATCTGGACCGTTCATGGATTAGTTACTATGCATTCTATTTTTCTATAAATATCAGCTCATTCCTTCATTATTTATTACGAATTCACTGAACTCTAGAGAGAAAAACTATAGAGAGAAACTATAGAGAGAGAGAGAAGAAAAAATATTCTGCTACTTAACTACTTCCTTATTTCAGTTCTTCTTTAAAATGGTAAGGGTTGTTATTCTTTCTTATTCATGAAGAAAACTGTTGTTATTCCATTTCTTATTATTCTGTTAGAATAACCTGTATACGCGGTCTACCCTATACTTGGTGACATTCTTCTATTATTCTGTTGGAACATCCTTTCTGTGTGTTTTACACCGGACATGGTTCAATTTTTATTATTATTCTGTTAGAACATCTTGTCTGTGTATTTTACACCGGACCTGGTTCTATTATTTATTATTCTGTCAGAATATCCTGTCTGTGCGTTTACGCCGGACCTGGTTCCATTATTTATTATTTTGTCGGAATATCCTGTCTGTGCGTTTACGCCGGACCTGGTTCCATTATTTATGGATTGCTTGTTCCGCTGCAGTTAAACTTGATGTCTATTATATTTTATCAGTTTAACATTGTTGAAGGCTAATGATAATTTATTTTGCATTATCTTAGTCATAATATTTCTTGCTGGGCTAGTTGAGCTCACCCTTTCTTTCATTATTCTCTTTAGGAAATGAGAACGTAGCTGGGGCAAGTTGGGGAACAGAGTGATGGTCCGAAAGATAGTATTAGTTAGTAGTCCTCACTATTATATGTAATAGTGTGTTAATAAATGTAATGAGGACTCCTTTTGAGTATGGATACTCTCTAGTAAACACTATTTGTATCCAAACTCACAGTTTATGTTTTGTCATATTGTACACGACAATTGTATTATTAAACTGTATTTGAATTCTGTACCTTGTATCTGACGACTCAAGATGAGTGATGTATACCTATTTTGGGGGCGTCACAGCATATCTGTGACACCCCCAAATCTCGGTACTTCATTACCTCAAGATTTGGTGTTCACGTAATCAAAACATTCATTTATAACTACCCAATCATAAGTAAAATTGAATAATAAACCTGCCCATACAAGAATTACATAAAATAATATCTCCCAGGTTGTCTAACCTTTACATACAATCATTCATGCGGAAACATTAAATAAACTTCATTACATTCTTTAAACCAAAGTCTAATAATAAAACTATCAAAACTATTACAAGTCTTCAGTACTTGTTCATCTTTCCCTTTTCTTTACTGGTGCTAGGTACGTCACCCTTTCCATCTGTAGTTGTAAGGATTTTACAGGCAAGAGTGAGCAAACAAGGCTCACTTGAAATAACAATGAATAACTTTTACATTCTCTGCCCATTCAGGGGCTCAATAGAACTGAACAATAGGTTCTATTAACATCTTAACATTCACTGAGGGTCTAATGACCACGAACCTTGTCCATAGTTATAAGTAATCTTTCAACTTAAACTTTTATAGTCATACGACCATAATGACTTTAAGGTACTTAGGGGGATCAACCCTTCGTACATGTATTGTATACAAACATTTCAGCGCAAAGTACAAAACTAAGCGTAACCCCTAAAAATAGGGTTGTTGATCTTAGTATTTTGAGTACAAGTCCGCCCCAAAGATAGTTTGGTTTGGATACACTTCAAGGTAATTTAGAATTCAACAGACATCAACTAAGGATTAGTTGAATAAAAGATAATAACACTATGTAATTGAATAATCATAACTGAATAAGTATTTCGTTCTAAGTTCATGCTTTAAGGATAATCTAATAGCATAACTATTGAATAACACATCATACCTTGCTTTGAATAACATTAAGCTAAGGTTACATCTTAGAATTTAATATCAATCATGCAAAACAAATAATAGCTTGAACGATAAACTAAAGGTACTTGCATGCTAATATAACAAGTTTAAAGTTAAGAAAACTTGCATAATCATAATAACTATCTCAACGAAAGTGTAGAGATGAGAACTTGTATTATCATGAATAACTGGATACAATAAAATTGCTTAATGGAAATAATTTACTCGATAAAGTATAGCATATGAATTTTACATAACGAAGCTTTAGAATTAGAAAACTTGCTTAAGTATAACATAACAGTGAAAAGCAACCTTGCTGAATAATAAAGTAGCAAAGGTTAGGGAACTTGCCTCGTGCGTAGGTTAAACAATTACTATTCACGTTCACCCCAAGTCCTACACATACCATATGTATTGACAATACACATTAGTTACACTAACATTACCTTTATGAGTTACTTTATTACTCTTAGTATAACTACTAACTAAGTTTAAGTTTAAACAACATCACATCTTTTCATGAACATTACTTTTTAGCTTTATTACAACTACTTAAGTGATCATGTCATTGCACCACATGCACATTAACAACTTGATACAACATCCTATTACATGTCCAACATATTATCATTAAGTTATACTAATACACAAAGGGTTGCACTTGCATTCGTGCATCCCGACGCCCTCCGATTGGCTCTAAATACACAACTGTCCGAAAGATAGCCATTTTTAATACTGTTACAGATCTCAAATTTAAAAACTTAAAGCATGAAAGTTGTAGGTCTATTCGTCTTCGTTCCGGATCATCTTGAAACAACTCAATCGGAGTTCGTATAAGAAAGTTATGGCCATTTTACTACAGGAGGTCAAAATTACCCAACTCAGACAACTTTTTCGACGCCGGGGCGTGAGTACCAGCGCTGGGGCGCGAGTTACAGTGCTGGGGCACGAGTTACTGGCCCATTTTTGGCGCTGGGGTGCGAACTTTGGCGCTGGGGCGTGAATCTTGGCGCTGGGGCGCCGAAACTCACAGAACCAAAAAGAAGAATAGAGCCCAAATCTACTGTCTTAAATTTGTAATAACAATTTGCCCCAAACAACATGTATAACTAATATAAACTACACATAATTGCTAACAATTATCCATATACCAATTTTCAACAATTGAACAACAAATTTAAAGGACTTAAATCACTAAAATAATATTTGGTTAAAACTCAAAACTCCATTGTTGATATCTAAAGTACAGTGAACGAAATTTTCACTGTTATCAACCAAATTTGATTCCTCTAAAATACAAGTAAACCAACATCTAACAAATTAACATGTATAGTTCAATTAACATATACAAAGTTCAATTCGCGTATTAGTTCACAATTTTTTTGTTATCATGAAATCATATGTTCGTATATATATATATATATATATATATATATATTATATATATATATATATATATATATATATATATATATATATATATATATATATTTTCCACTGTAAAACCAAGTTCCCTTTCTAAATCATAATTTAGCATACAACACACACACATATATATATGCTAACTATAACAATTATAACAATAAAAACACATAACATCATAACAAATTCTAGAACATGTTTTACAGATAATTTTTGGTAAAAACCTTAACAGAGTGAATGACTTTCAAGAACACAGACTATCAAATTCACAATAAGTATATAGCATGAAACATATATGATTATATACACATAATTTAAGGTTATAAACACCTACCTTTTTGTTGAGTTTAGAAAACTTTGTTGTTCACTGATAATGATAATCTCAGAGCTTTCCTCTCTCTGTCTCTCTCTCAACTATCTCAGACAAACTTCAAATGGTGATTAGGCTTAAGCCAAAATAGCATATACGTAGTATTAACTAAAACCAACACTTACCTTTAAAACTAAAACGTATAAAACTGACGCTCAACTAATGATCGTATTAATTTAGCAGTTACCCAAAATAATATATATTATATATAGTTTATTTATTTAATTAATAATTTAAATTCAAAAAAATTCAAAAGTCATAAGGCTTTGTTTGGCAAACCATTAAAAATTTAAATGATTAATATACTTACACCTTGTTTGGCAAACTAAATTAAAATGACTTTAATTTATTTTAATAACTCTTTATCACATAGTTATTTGTCACACTTTATGAAATAACAATTTATTAAATAAATCACTTAATCACATAACTCAATCCACATAACACATTAATTATTTAACAAATAAATAATTAACTAAAACAACTCAATCAAATTGAACAATTACTTATTCAATAATAAACACATCCAATAAATATTTATATAAATCAATAAATATTTATAACTTACATTAAAAAATATGGAATGTTACATCATTCCCCTCTTAAAAGGATTCTGTCCTCAGAATCACAACTCAAACAACACATTCGTTACATTCTTCCCTACTTATAAAGATTCTGTCCCCAGAATCGAAGACACATATTAAACAAATAACTCCGGGTACTCTTTCATCATTTTATCTTCGAGTTCCCACGTTGCTTCTTCAGCATTGTGGTTTCTCAATATCACCTTCACAAAAGGTATCACTTTATTCCTGAGCACTTGTCTTTTCCTGTCGACTATCTAGATAGGAACCTCTTTATAAGACAAATCTTTCTCGAACTGCAACGGTTCGTACTCGATCACGTGATTGTAATCGGGTTTATATGGTCGTAACACCGAAATATGAAAAATATTATGAATATTTTCCAACTCTGGAGGTAGAGCTACCTCGTAAGCTACCTCTCCAACTTTTCGCAGCACTTCAAAGGGTCCAATAAACCTCGGGCTTAGTTTTCCCTTCTTACCGAAACGAAGTTTCCCCTTCCAAGGAGAAACTTTTAGGAATACATAGCTTCCTACGTCAAATGCACGATCTTGCCTGTGTTGATCAACATACTTCTTCTGTCGGTCTTGAGCTACTACCAATCTTATCCTGATGAGTTTGATAACCTCAGCAGTTTGTTGTACTAATTCTGGTCCTAGTAGTTGACGTTCACCAACTTCATCCCAGCACAGTGGAGTTCTGCACTTTCTGCCGTATAACGCTTCGTAAGGCGGCATGCCGATGCTCGCTTGATAACTATTATTGTAGGCAAATTCCTCCAACGGTAATTGCTCTTCTCAACTTCCTTTGAAATCTATGACGCATGCTCTTAGAATATCTTCCAATGTCTGGATCGTTCGTTCGCTTTGGCCATCTGTTTGTGGATGTTAAGCCGTACTCATTCGCAATTGAGTTCCCATGCATTCTTGTAGTCTCTTCCAGAAGTTTGACGTGAATCGCGGGTCTCTATCAGACACAATTGACACTGGCACTCCATGTCTCGAAACGATCTCTTTGATGTACAATCTTGCCAACTGATCAAGATTGAACCTAATCTTTATTGGTAAAAAGTGTGCTAATTTTGTCAGTCTGTCCACCATCACCCAAATTGCGTCGCATCCTCTCTGAGTAGCTGGAAGACCCACCACAAAATCTATCGTGATATGCTCCCATTTCTATTCCAGTATTTCCAACAGTTGAAGTAATCCGCTGGGTCTTTGATGTTCGACTTTTACTGTTTGACATGTCAAACATTTAGCCACGCATTCTATAACATCCCTTTTCATATTCGGCCACCAAAAATGTCGGCATAAATCTTGATACATCTTCGTGCTTCCTGGATGAATCGAATATCTTGAGCTATGAGCTTCGGTCAAGATTTTATTTCTCAGTTCTGGTGTTGCTGGAACCCAGATTCTTCCCTCGTACCGTAGTAATCCTTCGGTATCGACCTTGTATTTCGTATCGCTACTATCAACCATATTCTCTTTTATCTTTTCACATTCTTCATCTTGTAACTGAGCATTTTTCACCTTGTCCAGTAAAGTTTGACCTGCTTCTAGCTGAAATAGTCGTTCGTCGGATTCCTGTGGAAATTTGATTTCCAGTTCTAACTTTGTCATTGCTGAAATGAGCTCCTCCTGAGTTGTTATTAGCATTAATTTCTCCCGACCTTTCCTACTTAAAGCATCTGCAACCACATTCGCTTTGCCCGGATGATAAAAGATCTCACAATCGTAATCCTTTATCAATTCCATCCATCTCCTCTAACGCATGTTCAGGTCCTTCTGAGTGAAAATATACTTCAGACTTTTGTGGTCTGTGTAGATCTCACATTTCTCTCCATACAGATAGTGTTTCCATATCTTGAGAGCAAATACCACTGCAGCCAATTCTAAATCATGAGTCGGATAGCCTTTCTCATAATCCTTCAGTTGTCTTGATGCATAGGCAATAACTTTGCCGTTTTACGTAAGAACACAACCCAATCCTTTGTGTGAGGCATCACTATAAACCATAAAATTTTCTGTATTATCCAGCAGGGTAAACACAGGTGCCATACTTAGCTTCTTCTTCAAATCATGGAAGCTCTCTTTACACTTTTTCGTCCAAACGAATTTCGCAGCTTTCCGTGCCAAATTTGTTAACGGAGTGGCTATCTTGGAAAATTCTTGTATAAATCTTCTATAATAACCGGCCAGCCCCAAGAAACTCCTCACCTCCGAAGGTGTCCTTGGTTGTTCCCAATTGATTACAGCTTCCACTTTCGATGGATCTACTGAAATCCCATATTTGTCAATCATATGACCCAAAAATTGTACACGATCGAGCCAAAATTTACACTTAGAGAATTTTGCGTACAACTTTTCCTTTCTTAGTGTCTCCAATGTCAGACGTAAATGTTCCACGTGTTCTTCTTGAGTTTTGGAATACACCAGAATGTCGATAAACACCACTACGAACTTGTCTAAGAATGGTTTAAATACCCTGTTCATCAAATCCATGAACGCGACAGGGGCATTTGTTAAACCAAAAGACATCACCAGAAACTCGTAATGTCCGTACCGAGTTCTGAATGCCGTTCTAGGTATATCCTCCTTTCTTACCTTCAATTGGTGATACCCACTTCTCAAATCTATTTTCGAGAAGTATTTAGCACCCTTCAACTGATCAAACAAGTCATATATTCTAGGTAACGGATACCTATTCTTAATAGTGACCTTGTTTAACTCCCTATAATCAATGCAAAGACGCATTGATCCGTCCTTCTTCTTTACAAATAATACCGGCGCTCCCCACGGTGACACGCTTGGTCGAATATACTTCTTGTCCAGTAGTTCTTACAGTTGCACCATCAGTTCCTTCATTTCTACCGGAGCCATTCTGTACGGGGCCTTCGATTACGAACTCAATCTCTCTATCAGGCGAAAGTCCTGGCAAATCCTCCGGAAATACATCTACGAATTCTCTAACCACTGGTATCTCCTCCAATTTTACACCCTTCTTCTGAGTATCGAATATGTAAGCCAAATAACCCACACAACCTTGACTCAACAACTTCTTGGCCTGCATAATCGTCAGACATTTCATTTTTCTAGGCGATTTGCTACAATGGAAAACTACATTTGACGGAGTCATAAGGTTTACACACTTCTTGTGACAATCAATTACTGCTCCATATTTGAACAGCCAATCCATTCCCAAAATTACATCAAATTCCCCGAGTCTAATCGAAATTAAATATACCATCAGGATATTCCCTTTAATGTTCACTCTACAGTTCTTGTATACAAACCTAACAGGAATCACCTCCCTAATCGCAATTTCTATGTTCAAAGGGAAATTCAGTTCTTCTCTAGGTAATTCTAACCTTTTAGCAAATTCATCAGATATAAACGAACAAGTAGCACCCGAATCAAATAATACATTAGCATTAATATCGTTAATTGGGATAATACCTGACACCACATCTTTTGATTGCACAGCATCTTGCACAGTCATGTTGAAAGTTCTGGGTGTGGGTTTGTTTGACGCTGTAGGTCCAGCAATGGCCCAAGTACCTCCACTGCTGCCTCCCTTACTTCTTACTGTTTCTCCAACCTTCTTCTGAGGGCATTCACGAGCAAAATGATCCTTGGATCCACATGTGAAACAGGCATTCTTCTTGGGTTGGGTGCAATTTGAGGCGATGTGACCCTCCTGACCACAGTTGAAACATGCACATTTCCCCATCAAGCACACACGCTTATGAAACCTCCCGCATGTAGCACATGTTTTAAACTTCCTAAACTGTTGGTTACTCTGTCGGTTTCTAGTACCCCCGTTTTCGTTCCACTTCCTCTTCAAGTTGTTGTTGTTATTGCCATTTCCATTGCCTCCGCTACCATTCTTCACTTCCACCTCATTCTTCTTTTTCTTCTGCTCTTGATTGAATTTTGTCACAGCCTCACCTCCACCTGCAGCGAGTATAGCCTTCTCCATCACTGCTGCAAACGTCTTCAACTGGAACAGGGAATTCTTACTGTACAGCCAGGGCTTCAGTCCCTGTTCGAACCTCTTTGCCTTACGCTCGTCTGTGCTGACTTGATATGGCGCAAACCTTGCCAATTCGTTGAATTTCATGGCATACTCAGACACAGTCATCACTCCTTGCTTCAGTTCCAAAAACTGAACCTCTAACTGACTCTTAGAACTCTCTAGGAAGTAGGTCTCGAAGAATAACTCCTTAAACATATCCCAAGTTATCACTCATGGTCCTTCCCGGGTTTTTTTAGCCCGCCACCAATAACTAGTTTTTGCTTTCAACATAAATGTTGCAAAAGCAGTCTTTTGTTCATCCCCTACCCTAGCGACTTCAAATATCTTCTCAATCTCCATAATCCAGGTCTGTGCCTCGACCGAATTCATTGACCCACGAAATTTAGGTGGTCTGACCTCCTTAAATTCCTTAAACGTTGTGCCTTGGTTTTGAGGTTGATTCTGCAACGCTCCTGTTAGTAATGTCACTAGTTGTTGGACGGGATTATCCTCAACATCGTTATTGTTGGTTCTCGCATTGGTTCTCTGACGGGGTGGTTCACGTCTGGGAGGCATTTTCTGTTAGAAAAAAAAACATCTATTAAACTATTACCAAACTTCTTTAAGTATTTTCTAATTAACTTGTCTCCATAAAAAAAAATAACCACATAACACTTTTGAATAAAATAATAGCTTTTTATTTATTCATCATAACTTCGAAAAACATAACAATAATAGCATCACTGACATTTACATTCCTTTCCTGAACTATAAAAGTTACAGGACAACATCATCATTCTCATATCCCATGGTTACTTAACACTCGGGATTTACACATTATTTAACACTTATTACTTGCAAAACAGACAGATTTCCTACGATGATCTATTAAGATAATCAGTAGCCTTTTGACGCTCTTCTTCCATAACACGGAGCATGGTTCGACGATCTAACACATATGATGGCAGAGTCTCGAACTGAATTGGATAACCCATGACCCGATCTTGAGCTCGATTGATCACGGTATTGAATACTTTATCCATCTCTTCCATCTTCATCCTCTTTGCTTGTGCGTCCCTTACTGCTCTTCCAATTCGTTGATAAGCTTCCTCGTACGCGTCTTCAGCTCTCGCCTTCTTGGTAGCTTCTTCATTCAGCTTTTTCTTCAGTTCCACGACCATCTCGATCAGTTGTTCCTTCTCTCCTTCAGTCTGCATCAGCTTCTCTTCAGCATTAGTTAGACGTTCATCTCGATCCTGGATGTCGTCGCCCTTTTGTGTCATTGCAGTCTGTTGTTCAGCTACTATCTCCTGCAACTCCTCAACTGTGTCCTGAAGTTCCACGTTATGGTCGTAGACCTCATCATACATACGAGCAGCCATCGAGGTTAGTGGAGTCTCCTCCTCCTCATCCTCGTTATCTTCATCCTCCTATGGCAACTCCACAGGATCCTCCTCATCCGTCTCCACATCATCATCCTCATCTTCAACCACAGTGACCAACGGGACTGACTCCCGTGGTAGTAGTTGTTCCCAAACTACCTGAATGACTCGAGGCTCCTCCTCTATAGGCATTTAAGGTCCCTCCTCCCTAGCCTGACTTGATTCTCCGACATTAGTCATCCTGACAACAAAATTTTAAAGTTTTAGTTATTAATCATTCTACTCGACACTCGCGAGAACATAAGTTATGAACACATAAGCACATAAGTGTTTTATTACCTCTTCCTTAAAAAACCCGATAAGAGTTATCTCCACTATCTTTTCAAAGGTTACTTCCCAAGGCTTTTCCCCCCACCTAAGGTTCATAACCTAAAGCTTTGATACCAACCTGTGACAACCCCAAATCTCGGTACTTCATTACCTCAAGATTTGGTGTTCACGTAATCAAAACATTCATTTATAACTACCCAATTATAAATAAAATTGAATAATAAACCTGCCCATACAAGAATTACATAAAATAATATCTCCCAGGTTATCTAACCTTTACATACAATCATTCATGTGGAAACTTTAAATAAACTTCATTACATTCTTTAAACCAAAGTCTGATAATAAAACTATCAAAACTATTACAAGTCTTCAGTACTTGTTCATCTTTCCCTTTTCTTTACTGGTGCTAGGTACGTCACCCTTTCCATCTGTAGCTGTAAGGATTTTACAGACAAGAGTGAGCAAACAAGGCTCACTTGAAATAACAATGAATAACTTTTACATTCTCTGCCCATTCAGGGGCTCAATAGAACTGAACAATAGGTTCTATTAACATCTTAACATTCACTGAGGGTCTAATGACCACGAACCTTATCCACAGTTATAAGTAATCTTTCAACTTAAACTTTTATAGTCATACGACCATAATGACTTTAAGGTACTTAGGGGGATCAACCCTTCGTACATGTATTGTATACAAACATTTCAGTGCAAAGTACAAAACTAAGCATAACCCCTATAAATAGGGTTGTTCATCTCAGTATTTTGAGTACAATTCCACCCCAAAGATAGTTTGGTTTGGATACACTTCAAGGTAATTTGAAATTCGATGGACATCAACTAAGGATTAGTTGAATAATAGATAATAACACCATGTTATTGAATAATCATAACTAAATAAGTATTTCGTTCTAAGTTCAAGCTTTAGGGATAATCTAATAGCATAACTATTGAATAACACATCATACCTTACTTTGAATAACATTAAGCTAAGGTTACATCTTAGAATTTAATATCAAGCATGCACAACAAATAATAGCTTGAACGATAAACTAAAGGTACTTGCATGCTAATATAACAAGTTTAGAGTTAAGAAAACTTGCATAATCATAATAACTATCTCAACGAAAGTGCAGAGATGAGAACTTGTATCATCATGAATAACTGGATACAATGAAATTGGTTAATGGAAATACTTTACTCAATAAAGTATAGCATATGAATTTTGCATAACGAAGCTTTAGAATTAGAAAACTTGCTTAAGTATAACATAACAGTGAAAAGCAACCTTGCTGAATAATAAAGTAGCAAAGGTAAGGGAACTTGCCTCGTGCGTAGGTTAAACAATTACTATTCATGTTCACCCCAAGTCCTACACATACCATATGTATTGACAATACACATTAGTTACACTAACATTACCTTTATGAGTTACTTTATTACTCTTAGTATAGCTACTAACTAAGTTTAAGTTTAAACAACGTCACATATTTTCATGAACATTACTTTTTAGTTTTATTACAACTACTTAAGTGATCATGTCATTGCACCACATGCACATTAACAACTTGATACAACATCCTATTATATGTCCAACATGTTATCAACAAGTTATACTAATACACAAAGGGTTGCACTTGCATTCGTGCATCCCGACGCCCTCCGATTGGCTCCAAATACACAATAGTCTTAAAGATTTTCATTTTGACTACTGTTACAAACCTCAAATTAACAAATTTAAAGCATTAAAGTTGTAGGTCTATTCGTCCTCGTTCCGGATCATCTTGAATCAACTCAATCGGAGTTCGTATGAGAAAGTTATGGCCATTTTACTACAGGAGGTCAAAACTACCCAACTCAGACAACTTTTCCGGCACCGGGGCGCGGATCAGTGGCGCCGGGGCGCGAGTACCAGCGCCGGGGCGCGAGTTACAGTGTCGGGGCGCGAGCTACTGGCCCATTTTTGGCGCTGGGGCGCGAACTTTGGCGCTGGGGCGTGAATCTTGGCGCTGGGGCGCCGAAACTCACAGAACCAAAAAGAAGAATAGAGCCCAAAGCTACTGTCTTAAATTTGTAATAACAATTTGCCCCAAACAACATGTATAACAAATATAAACTACACATAATTGCTAACAATTATCCATATACCAATTTTCAACAATTGAACAACAAATTTAAAGGACTTAAATCACTAAAATAATATTTGGTTAAAACTCAAAACTCCATTGTTGATATCTAAAGTACAGTGAACGAAATTTTCACTGTTATCAACCAAATTTGATTCTCTAAAATACAAGTATACCAACATCTAACAAATTAACATGTATAGGTCAATTAACATATACAAGGTTCAATTCGCGTATTAGTTCACAATTTTTTTGTTATCATGAAATCATATGTTCGTATATATATATATATATATATATATATATATATATTCCACTGTAAAACCAAGTTCCCTTTCTAAATCATAATTTAGCATACAACACACACACGCACACACACACACACACCACACACACACACACACACACACACACATATATATATATATATATATATATATATATATATATATATATATATATATATATATATGCTAACTATAACAATTATAACAATAAAAACCCATAACATCATAACCAATTCTAGAACATGTTTTACAGATAATTTTTGGTAAAAACCTTAACAGAGTGAATGACTTTCAAGAACACAAACTATCAAATTCACAGTAAGTATATAGCATGAAACATATATGATTACATACACATAATTTAAGGTTATAAGCACCTACCTTTTTGTTAATTTTAGAAAACTTTGTTGTTCACTGATAATGATAATCTCAGAGCTTTCCTCTCTCTGTCTCTCTCTCAACTATCTCTGACAAACTTCAAATGTTGATTAGGCTTAAGCCAAGATAGCATATACGTAATATTAACTAAAACCAACACTTACCTTTAAAACTAAAACGTATAAAACTGACGCTCAACTAATGATCGTATTAAGTTAGCAGTTACCCAAAATAATATATATTATATATATTTTATTGATTTAATTAATAATTTAAATTCAAAAAAATTCAAAAGCCATAAGGCTTTGTTTGGCAAACCATTAAAAATTTAAATGATTAATATACTTACACCTTGTTTAGCAAACTAAATTAAAATGACTTTAATTTATTTTAATAACTCTTTATCACATAGTTATTTGTCACACTTTATGAAATAACAATTTATTAAATAAATCACTTAATCACATAACTTAATCCACATAACACATTAATTATTTTACAAATAAATAATTAACTCAAACAACTCAATCAAATTGAACAATTACTTATTCAATAATAAACACATCCAATAAATATTTATATAAATCAATAAATATTTATAACTTACATTAAAAAATATGGAATGTTACATCATTCCCCTCTTAAAAGGATTCTGTCCTCAGAATCACAACTCAAACAACACATTCGTTACATTCTTCCCTACTTATAACGATTATGTCCCCAGAATCGAAGACACATATTTAACAAATAACTCGGGGTACTCTTTCATCATTTTATCTTCGAGTTCCCACGTTGCTTCTTCAGCATTGTGGTTTCTCCATATCACCTTCACAGAAGGTATCACTTTATTCCTGAGTACTTGTTCTTTCCTGTCGACTATCTGGATATGAACCTCTTCATAAGACAAATCTTTCTCGAACTGCAACGGTTCGTACTCGATCACGTGATTGTAATCGGGTTTATATGGTCGTAACACCGAAATATGAAAAACATTATGAATATTTTCCAACTCTAGAGGTAGAGCTACCTCGTAAGCTACCTCTCCAACTTTTCGCAGCACTTCAAAGGGTCCAATAAACCTCGGGCTTAGTTTTCCCTTCTTACCAAAACGAATTTTTCCCTTCCAAGGAGAAACTTTTAGGAATACATAGCTTCCTACGTCAAATGCACGATCTTGCCTGTGTTGATCAGCATACTTCTTCTGTCGGTCTTGAGCTACTATAAATCTTATCCTGATGAGTTTGATAACCTCAGCAGTTTGTTGCACTAATTCTGGTCCTAGTAGTTGACGTTCACCAACTTCATCCCAGAACAGTGTGATATTAAGGTTCCAACATGTAGTCCTGATATCATAGTACAAATATAAAACCTTATATCAGTCTAAGCCAGCTGGGAACATATAAATTTAAAGGAGAAAAGTAAGAACCTCGGACTGTTCTTCATTTATGGAAAACCCAGAAATGAAGAACATGTCTGACAGTGAATTGATGAGCTTAGATCTCACTTATTTGTTGTTGGATGGCCATGAACTCAGTCTCTAGTCGTAGTGTTACACTTATACTACAACATCAAAGCTTTAGCTTCCAAGAAAACACAAACATCACGATTTTTGAAGCGGTCAAACTACCCCCCTCGTGTCTGACATGCATTTCTGGGAATAGGCTGAAGAACACGAAGAACACTTTTAGCGACGGATTCATCGCCAGAAACCCCTATAGCGACACTTAATTACAAAAATTAATAAATAATTAGAGAAAAATAGTTTTTAATACAAAATAAATTCTGAAAAAATTATTTTAAAGTCTGAAAAATAGTTTTACACTATTTTGAGTGTATTTCATAAATATTTAATATTTTTGAAATATAAAAGGTATTTAATTTATTTAATTATAATATTAAATAAATTATTTAAAAATGATTTAAATACATAAAAAATCATGAAATATAATATTATGATATAAGAAAATATTTTAAGATATTTTTAGTGACTTTTAATATTTTGTGATAAATTTCACTAATTAATCAATATTAATGATAATTAGTTTATTTAATAAATATATTAAATAAATTATGAAAAAATAGAATTAATGATTTATAAATCATATAAAAATGTTTTAAGGATTATAAAAATATTTTAAGTTATAAAATATAACTTTTGGTATTTTTTCATAAAAATATTAATATTTTAATATTAATAGAAATTATCGAATAATGAATTTAATTGTTTAAAAATCGTACAAAAGGTGATTTAAAAGTATTAAAAATACTTTGTGATATTATAAATATACTATAATATTATGAAATGAATTTCTTTAATATTTGATAATAAATAAATATTAATGACAATAGAATATTGGGGTATTTAATTCATTTAAATACGAGTTAATGATTGAAAAATCATGATAAATAGTAATAATTACAAGAAAAATTATTACGAGCTTAGGAAAATTATTTTGACTGATATTCAAATTATCTAAGATAATTGTTAACTGTTAAGGCAGAGTTTAACTGAACTTAAACTCGAGTAAAGGTCCGACTAGACCGTCGGGATGCCAGAATTGTGTCGGGTTCAAGTCAGATTGAAATAGTTTGACCTGATACCGAGTTTTATGTGTGTTATAAGCTGATAGGGTTATATGTTATGTGTTTAATTTATTCTGTGTGTGTGTGTGTGTGTGTGTGTGTGTGTGTGTATATATATATATATATATATATATTATATATATATTATATATATATAATAGTATTATATTGTGATGATATTATTATAATATTGGATATCTATATTACTAATATTAGGTCTTCGGATAAAGCGATATAAATTGGGTAGCAGTAATCAACGGTTCAGGCAAGTTTTACTTAACTCTACTAAGAGTTGTTTCATTCAGATATGTTTATGGTTAATCATTGCTGATTGCCACTGTAGAATTGTACTCTGTACATATTTCATGTATAAGTCAGGTATGAAAGGCTGATCACCTTCATTACCAGTTGGCCTAGATATATTTGTTCATGTTTAATACTTGTTCAGTCAAAATTTTGTTCGTGCTAATTCACAACTATATTGATGAATTATAGCCAGCTTATTATTCAGACTTTTTCAATCATGATATGTCTTAATAAATTTAAACTTGCTGGGCAACTTTTATGCTCACACTTGCTATATCATGATTTAACATTACAGATTAAGGCGAAAACGTCGGATACAGGAAAAAGGGTTAAAGCCAAGTTCAGCTTGGGATAAAGTGTGCAACTAATTTGTAATAGAATAGTTTAATAAATATGTTATATGTCTGATAGTTTATGAATTGTGTATAAGTTAAGGTTACTCGATTTTGGAGAAAATAATGTGTACGTTTATTGTATAAATAATTTATGTTTATATCTTCCGTAAATAGTGATAGAATGATTGTACCGGATCCGCGGTGATTTGGGACCCGGATTCGGGGCTTTCACAACTTTAACATACGCCTACAGTAGAGTTTAAAATGCATAACTACCCAATGCCTAGACTTTTGGAAAATTTTGCTAAAGTCTCCTTTGTAAACAGGACTATCTAAATGCACATATGCATGACTAGGTGGCTATTCAGTAGCACACCTACCCACAGTCATAAACATCCTATAATGCATGAACATGTCAAAGTCCCAATCCATGATGGTAGACTAATTACCATGATTGTTTTGTTTTATTACCTTTGCTCATTTGTCCTGAAATAGGATAAGAAATAGCAAAAAAAAGGTACCAATTCGACTGTTTCAAAAGTTAAAATTTTCACATCATTGTGTTCAGCATGATTTAATACTAACATTTACTGTGTTGAATATTTTTTATCAAGTCATATGAGCATGCATATTCACTACTATGTGTTTGAACGCATTTTATATGATAACTCATTTTCCAATGGACGAAAACTGGAAAAGAAGGCATGCATACGTTACCAGGATAGTGTGAAACACTTGTATAGTGATAAAATTTGCAGAAAGACGCCCGAACTCAGCAGATCAGAAGAAGAGCTCTCGGATTTCCTATGTAGTGCAGTATAAAAATGACTTGTGAAAGCAACAGGTGCCTTAAAACCACCCACGGTTGGCCGTAGGTGTACCTACGGCTCCATTGGGTGGGACCCACCCCTCTGGCTCGGTCCAATTCAAGTTGCAAAGGAGTTCTCACAAGTTGAAATAGTCAAATCAGGAAAAAGGATGCTACACGATTGAGCGAATAAGCTTGAAATCCTGGTTCTCAAGACTAAACTGTGGGTTTACACGTCACTCATTGGTATTCGCTCAAACACAGGGTTCACTATACCGATGATCACAATTGTTTTAAACTACGATTGATAATACCTCGTAAAGGTCCGATGCCGTCAATTTGGGGTCGTAACTCCCAAAGAACTCTCCCCAGTGGGAACTTCATGCGTATTCAACCGTTGAAGCACATTTCAACAAAGGTCAAACAGCCTTGACGTTATTTTTAGACGTAGGCAAATAAATCCAACGAAGCGTTAAAAGTCGTCCGATGATTTCAACCGTTGATGCACATTTCAACGAAGATCAAACAACCTTGACATCACTAGCGATTGACAATTAAACCCAGTGAAGCATCGGAAGACATCCGATGACATCAGTCGTTGATGCACATGTCAACGAGGGTCAGGCAACCCTGACAAACACAGACTATTGGCAGTAACTCCAATAGATCACTTGAAGGACCTAACGATACAAACCAGGGAAGGCCATCCTCATCGAAAAGGACCGGCGATGGAATCTGTTATACACAATTTTCATCAGACAAATGCTCATTCCCCCAGAGTCTTTTGTACATGAGAGGAACATCTATGGTGGAAAGTCTGTACCAAGGATCAATGACTGTGGTGATAACCCCAACGTCAACATCCTGGAAGTTTCTGAGGACTTTGGATCACACATCCAAGAAATTCATCAGAGTCATCAGTGATTGCTCCATTCCCCATCAGAAGTCAATGGAGCAAACAATCATCACTTCCCGTCAGAAAACAATCCAAGAACCACATACGTCATACATTTGCATCATGAATATCTTATCATGGTTTTAAGTGTCTAGTGTTATTTATCCTATCCATGCCATTACACTGCATGAATAAATAGGGGCATCTGAAGACACTCAATTTTTTTTTTGCATTCCTGTTACTAACCTTGTAGGAGGGCAAAATCGTCTTCCAGAGATAACCTTGGAAGTCAAAGTAGTTCAGTCCCGGAGACAACCCCGGGATACTCAGTTTGCCATCTCGGAGATAATCCCGAGATATTCAGTTCCAATCCCGGAGAAAACCCCGGGAGATTCAATTTCAGCCTCGTAGACAACCCTGAGAAATACAATTCCAGTTTTGGAGATAACCCCGAAATCCTCAGTTCAATCTCGTAGACAACCCCAAGACCATCAGTTTCAATCCCGGAGACAACCTTGGGAGATGCAATTTAAACCCTAGAGACAACCCCGGGAGATGCAGTTGTAGTTTCGGAGATAACCCCGAAAATGCTTGTTTTAAACTCTGTGATTAGCTTTAACACTGGTGATTGCCCCGAGGCACTCAGTTCCAAACCTGGAGATAACCCTGGGAGGACAAGCACACTGTAGAGACAACCCTGAGGACATTCAACACTTACAGCATCCCAATCTTAGAGATAACCCTGAGCAACGACTGCTAAATCAGGCCAAACAGGAGATAACCCCGGTGAGGGGCAAAATCATCATTTTGCCACCTCGATCCCATAACGCACCATCTCAACAACATTTTTAACATACATTACACACATGAATGTCCTACAAGAACCAAATAGCTCCAATCCCAAGTGACTACTACACAGGACAGCACACCGGATAAAATTTAAAGACTTGAAGACTCGGGGCATGGTCCCATCTTCCTGACTTCGTACAACCTCTAATCCCATGTCATTGTGTAGCTCTCGACAACAGCATTATGTTAAAGGTCTTATACACCTCGATCGGGTGCCTGAATTGAAGTTTTAAAAGTTTGAACAGACATCACGTTGCACGTGTGCACATACTTCGAGACGGCAGGACCCGTGGAGCCCGGGGCACCCCGGGCAGCCGCAGGTACACCTGCGGCTCCCCCCCTCTATAAATAGAGGGCTTGGGGTGGCCATTTTACATGAGAAAACGGTGAGGAAGCCCTATCCAATTTTTTATGTACACACTATAAATTGAGTGCTTTCTCATTTCAAACACTTGTGAGCTTATATTTGGCTAATTTTTACCGATGGGAACCGAGTGTTCATCCATTTAAAGCTATTGAAGTATTCTTTGGCAGTCCACTATAAGCCTTCTTGCTTTATTTAAAGCCTTTTCGTCACTTCTTGCACACACTATTATTCACGTTGAGAGTCGTGTGTGTGTGTATGCCCGGGCCGTCAGTCTGTGGTTAATTGCTTTTATATATATGTAAATACTTATATATATATATATATATATATATATATATATATATATATATATATATTCCAGTATGGCCTCCAGTTTACTTCGTGGCCTTTTACTGCTTTATTTATATTTCGTCCCGCCTGGAGTTTACTTCGTGGCAGTTAATCGCTTTTATTCCTTTATTTACATTTTTTGTCCCGCCTAGAGTTTACTTCGAGGCAGTTGGTCGTTCATATATATATATATATATATATATATATATATATATATATATATATATATATATATATATTTACAGCTTTTATATATATAACTGTTTACGGCTTTCATACGAATTGCTACATCATGTGAGCCTAGGAATCATGTGATCATAGATTCAGTCTACTGAATCAAGATTCGGTTCCCGTGATGGACATTTTCAGCTGTACATGGCTTGTAAATTATTCACGGTGTCTGAATGTCCTTGGATGGTTCTTATGCCCATAAGGAATTCGACATTGCTTTTTATCTTGTTTTCTTGAAGATGCTTCGCATCTCGAATAATAAAAGCAACTAAGCCGAACACATAATAAAATGGAAGTATCAAAGGCCTCAATTACTATTGTGTACAAGGGTTTGAAAAAACCTCTTTTACAAAATTTCATTGCTATATCTTGTTAAAACTGAACTTTTATACAAAATTCAAACCCTTTGTATATAGGTGCAAACGAGGCATAGCACTACTTTCAGATAATTGCACATTGACATACACACACACACACACACACACACATTCAGATGACAGTTTAATTGAAAAGTGGCGGTCACCATGGTAACACGGATGTCGGGGGGGTGCCTAACACATTCCCTCCGCATAATCAAACCCCCGGACCCTAATGAATCTTGATTTCACAGACCAGTCAAATAATGTCACATCACTAGGTCAATGTGCAAACCTTTTCTCGGTTGAGTTGGTGCAACCATTTAAAAATACCTGGCGACTCTTATAGTCCAATCGTCGACGTATACATGTCGGACCTTTTCAAAACTTGTTTTTTCAAACAAATCTCACCTAACATGAGAACACCAAAAGACAAGAACAGAAAATGGACAAATAAAAATCCCGACGTCGACACTATGAAGTGTCACCTATTCAGATCTCTGCATATTCCTAAGGGCTCGATATCCTGAAAAATTCAAAATCCTAGAGTTTAAAAAGTACAATGGGGCAGGCGATCCCTATACGCACCTAAAAGTGTACGTTGTCGAACTGGGGTCTTATACTGAAGATGAAAGCCTCAAAATGAAACTTTTTCAAAAGAGTCTCACTAGATAGGCTAAAGCCTGGTATGCCCGACTTGACAATGCCAAAATCCACAACTTGGAAGAATTGGCCCACGCCTTTCTAAATCAGTACAGTTTTCAATCACAAATGGCACCGGATCGATACCAAGTGACTAAAGTCAGAAAGCAAAGTATTGAATCTTTCTGAGAATATGCCCAAAGGTTGAGACATCTGGCTGCGCACGTTATTCCATCAATGACAGAAACTAAAATGGTAATGACTTTCATATACATTCAAGAGGCGCCTTACTATGAGAGAATCCTAGAAGGCATAGGAAAGCCATTCTCAGAAATGATCAAACACAGTGAAATGGCAGAGATGGGCCTGAAGACGGGCAAGATTAAAGACTTCACTACCTTGGAAGCAGTCGCCGAGCATATACAGACTGACAAGTATGCTAGCGATCCCAAGAGGATATTCAATAAAGGCAACGAAGATGTATCCCTATTTCACAGAGGCAAGCTAGGAGACCAACCTACAGTCCCCCCATTTGGAAAAAGCAAGATAATCTATCATTTCAACAACAGTCTGCATTCAACCAATGCCAAGACAAGAAAAGAAAATTTGAAAGAACAGAAAATCGGGTGTTCACTCCACTAGGCGCTTCTCTTGAAAATGTATTGGCGATATTAATAGATCACAAGAAAATTACCGAACTGGCTCCACCTCTGGAACCAGGGGGCAAAAGATACAATCCAAGTCAGAGATGTGCTTACCACTCAGGGTCTCCGAGTCACAAAACACAAGAATGTTGGTCTTTAAAGCATAAAATTCAAAATGTGATCAAAAGTGGCAGTATTGTGGTCCAACGACCCAACCAACAAAATGTCAACACCAACCTTCTGTTGCAGCATGATACGGAGAAAGTAAATATGATCAAGTCAGGAAGTGCTGAAATGTATCCAAATCGTAAGTACATACGAAGGATGGAGGAATACCCCCAAAGGCACAAAAAAAATTTCCTAGAGTGGGAAAACTCGGAGGAGGGTATGACAGAAATGCAAAAATTAGAGACGATTCAGAATCAAGTAAATCTGGTAGCTAAGCTGATAGTGCGCCAACATCAGGATACGGGGCAATTTTTCACTCAATTATCAGAAAGCCAAGAGAGAAAGGAGGTTAACCATAATGCAAACCCATATCTCTCCGTAATGAGCCAGCTAAATGAAGAAGATCAAAGCAGGCTGAAAGTACAAAAAAAGGGGGATGATAAAATTGCTAGAAGATCTCGCCAGCGGAAAAATCGCTTGGGGGAATGCGAATCCTCAAAGAAGAAAGATCAAACAACCTCCAAGAGAGTCTGAAAATTTATCCCTCTAAGCAAATCAAATGAAGAAATGCTACAGTTTCTGATAAGCAAAGGAAGGATTACTGAGTTGTTGCCTCCTATAAATGCTAAGACAAAGAGTTATGATCCCACCAAGATATGTCTCTACCATTCTAACTCACTTGGACATGCGACTGAGTAATGTTGATCTTTGCGACATAAAATCTAGGATCTCATTGAAAGTGGAGAGCTGAAGATAGAATCCCCTATGACCAGAAAATTTGAAAAGGAAATAAAAAGCTTAAGCTGTCCACTCGCGACAGGCAATTCAAAGGAGTTGAAGGCTATGGGCATCAATTCTGGCAGAACACAAGGTGGACTAATCCTAATGCAGGGAATGACAGAGGAGACACGAGAATCCCCAAAGGAGATTCCTCTGCTAACATCAAACATCTTGTGCAACCACGTTCCTAATTTTATCATCTTGGATGATGAGGAGAAAATACTAAACCTTTCCAAAGAAGAAAAAGACAAAACAAAAAGTTCCTTGAAAAAAATGCCATAATAATTTGAGGGAGATTTCATGGTCGAATCCTCTCAAGCCCATGAAAAAGGTTCAGGAACAGACGAAGGAAAAGATGGTGAGGTCGTCGGGGAAGCCAACCCATTGAAGAATCAAGAGTTTATCCCTTCGTGCGGAAGGTCCAGTATAAGCATCCCCGAGGGGTGTTCCTAATCAGAAAGCGATCATGTTATGGTCATAAGTGAAGATATTCAGAACCAAGAGGTAACCTCTATTGCGAGACCTGAAAGCAATATAAGTATTGACAACTGGACTATCATGCCTCATCTAGCCAAGAAGATGTCGATCCAGAGGATACAATTGTGAGTTCTAGGAGATGTTAGGACGATATCACTTTCTCCGCAGTGTGCCTTTTATTTTCCATGCATGTAAATATAAAAAAAAACAGAAAAACAAAAACAAAAAACAAAAACAAAAAGCAAAAAAAAGAGAAAAGAAAACAAAAACAAAAAAAACAAAAACAAAAACAAAAACAAAAAAAAAAGAAGAAAGAAAGAAAAGAAACAAAAACAAAAACAAAAACAAAAACAAAATCATCTCTACACCCTTCTCACCACTTATAACTTTGAACCTTTCCACGCCCCGCCTGAACTACGGAAGACCTGATCTCCTCTTCAATGGGAGTACGTAGGCAACCATTTATGGTGTGGTCAAACCAAACAAAAACCCAAAAACCCCAAACAAACACTTCTCAAGCAAGAACTACGCAGACCTTATCTCCCGCACATACAGGAGTACGTAGGCAGCCATCAGTGGTGCGGTCGGACCCTCAAAAGAAATATCCAAACCCAAACATCAATCCCAAGACACCAAAGAATATCCCTCCAAGTCAGCGACCCATGTTAAAAAAACCCAACAACACTTCAATATCATTCCATCAAGTCTGGCATAAATCCCAGAAAGGAAGCAACAACGATTACACTAAGACAACCAGCAGCGAGGACCTTCCAATAGACGGCACCCTCAATCATAAGTCTTCATCAAATTAGAAGAAAACCATTAACGTCGATTGCGATAACAAGTTAGGAACAATGATTAAGGGCGTTAAAGCCCAAATCCACTACTTGTTCACCATCTGGTACAGAGGTAAAAGCCTCTTACGATCTCGGCATCTTTTTAGCCCATCTGTTAAAGCAACTATCCTATACAACAAGCAAGGCTGGGGCAATTTCACAATTAGCAACAACCCGATATTGGAACCCTTATAAAAAGACTAGGGTAATCTTAGAAACAACGATAACTCAATACTGGGGCATTTATAAACCATCCTAAAGAGAAAAATGCACCAGTCAACACCATCAGCATGATACATCATCATCAGAGCTTCCCTCACATCATCTCACTGGCGATTTGGTATGATTGTAAGACCCCAACTTTTATAAATAAAGATGAATTTTTTATAAATATCATTTTTGAATATTATGGAGTGAATTTGATATAATGTTATAGTTATGGGTAATATTTAAAAATTTTAGAAAGTACGCAAGTTGTTGTATAATATTCGATTGGTCGGAGAATATTTATTTTAACAGGAAATATTCATATGACGGCACAATCATTGGTGGACCCCACAACAGAATTATTGTCAGATTGAGAAAATGATAAAAATATTTTATTACAAATAACGACGGAAGTTTTAACGTTAATACTGTTGAAACACCCGGTGTTAAAAGTATAATAATATGCGTGGTTGCATAGTAGCACACGGTATTGATTACTGATGCGTACGTGAGAAGTCACTCAGTTTTGTTCAGTTATTGCTACAGTAATTGCTGCATAGTATCTCACATTATTTGATTAAATTATTTTCAATATTTTTATATATTATTAAATCAATAATTGAGATGACAATGTTATTATTATTATTATTTACAATATTAACGATATCTAGAAGTTCTGTCAAGGAGAGGTTTGGTCACCTAATTGCGCGCCAATAGGGAGAAATCCTTATTGGAAAGCCCCCTCTTTCCTGGGAACGACCTGGTCGATTAATATTGTGAATTATAATAATGATGATATATGTTGTTAAAATTATTAAGGTGATTTTTATGAAGTTTTGCTTATTTTATGGACCCCCACTTACCCATTTTTCAAAATAATCGGTAAAAATCTTTAAAGGTAGGGCCCATATGTGGGGCCCACATGCGAGGCCCACATGGAGGTAGGAGGAAGTTACGTATTGGGGAGGGATATTATATATATATATATATATATATATATATATATATATGAATGTGATATGGGTGAGAGTGATGTGTGTGAGAGTGACTTGTTGGTGGAATTTAGTGTTTGAGTGTGAGCGTTTGGTGGGTATTATATGTTTAGATTATGTGTGTGGAGATTATATAAGATATATGTATAATATTGAAAGTGGGAAATGGTGGGAGAAAGTGTGTGTTATGTGTGTGTATGGGGTGGAATAAGAAAATGGGGGAGGAGTGATTTGCCTATATATATATATATATATATATATATATATATATATATATATATATATATATATATATATATGATGAAAGTGACATTTGGTGGTGGATGATGAATTTGGTGGGTTTATGTGAATTACGTATGGGGGAGGGAGTGTTTATATTATTTAAGAATAATGGGAGTTGATTTGTTTGGTTGGTTTCAAAATAACATGTGTTATATATATATTTTTATATTATATTTTTGGTTTGTAGCTGATTATTGCTTTGAAAATTAAATCGTTCGTAAGATGTCCGTGCGATGAATTAATTCAGCTTGTGAATTGTTTCTGTAGCATCCGTGAGTTATTTTTCAAATAGTATCCTTCCATTCTTCTATAAATAGAAAGTCATTCCTTCATTATTTCTTACGAATTCACTGAAACTTTAGAGAGAGAAATTATAGAGAAACTATAGAAAAGTATTATGCTACTTCCCTATTCTTATATCCAATTTCTTTTACGATAAGAGATATTATTTATTGTACTAGTAAGGGGTATTATTTCTTTCGTATTCATGAAGAGAGCTATTGTTATTCCATTCTTTATCATTATGTTGGAATAACCTGTCTATGCGAAGTAGCGCATACATGGTGAAATTCTTATGTTATTCCATTCTTTATTATTCTGTTAGAACATCCTGTCTGTGCGTTTACGCATGACCTGGTTCCATTATTTATTATTCTGTTAGAATATCTTGTCTGTGCGTTTACGCATGACCTGGTTCCGTTATTTATTATTCTGTTGGAATAACCTATCTGTGCGGTCTATCGCATGCCTGATGATTTCTTTTGTTATTTCATTCTTTATTATACTCAGTTGGTTAAAGTTTTGACTTCTATACTCCATAAAATTATTGGAATATCCTTGATATTTGCACTTCATCTAGTATCTTTTCATGGAAATATTCTTCTGAGCATTCTTGAATTTTACTAAACAAAGCAGTATTATGTTGACAATTTAGACGTTATTGGTTCCTGGATTAATTAATTCTTGAACTTGTTTTATTGAATTGTTATATCATTGTCATCATCCTCATGTTTATATTATGTTGAAAGTCATCTGTGGCCTGTAGTGCATAGATGGACTTGGTATGATTATGACCAGGGATTATTCGGTATAATCATGACCGTAATGTTACAAATAATATGGAAAAAGTCATCATTGGCCCGTAATACATTGATGGACAGTTTTTGGTATGATTATGGCTATGGATTCTCTTCGGCCAAAGGGTGCAAAGATGAATTATTTATGGCATGATCAGGACCGTTGATGAAAATACGATTATCTTTGGCCCGTAGTGCATGGATAATTCGTGGTCATGATACTAAAGAATATCCTTGGCATATAGTGCAGGGATAATTTAATAATGTGGATTATTTATTGAGCTGAGTCTCAGCGATAAAAGTGATGAAAAACCTTTTAAATCATAAAAGATAGTAGATTTTATTCTCTACTTGACTCTTTTAATGGATTGCTTGTTCCGCTGCAGTTAAACTTGATATCTATTGTATTTTATCAGTTTAACATTGTTGAAGACTAATGATAATTTATTCTGCATTATCTTAGTCATAATATTTCTTACTGGGCTAGTTGAGCTCACCCTTTTGCTTTCATTGTTCTCTTCAGGAAATGAGAACCTAGCAGGGACTAGTCGGGGAACAGAGTGATGGTCCTAGATAGTGCATTAGTAGTCCTCACTATTCTGTGAAATAGTATGATAATAATTATAATGAGGACTCCTTTTAAGTTTTTATACTCTCTAGTAGACAATATTTATATTCAAACACACAATTTATGTTTTGTCGTATTGTACACGACAGTTGTATTATTAAGTTGTATTTGAATTTTTTACCATGTATCTGGCGACTAAAGATGAGTGATGTATACCTATTTTGGGGGCATCACAGTTGGTATCAGAGCTTAGGGATACTTTCCATGGCTAAGATGTGAGAATAGAACTAGGAGGGGAGAGACGGGAAATTCCTTTGCTAGTATGACCTACCTAATTTTATTTGTTATTTAATTGGTTGGTTAGAGTATATTGATAATATGTGACATGTTAATTAACCCTTGTTTTGTGGTGGCAATATTTGAAAATGGCAGCTGAAAATGTTAACAACGGAGTGAATTAGACCGTGGAGACACCTCTAATCACCAACCAGGATAATGTAATATCAGGCGAAGAAGAAATTAGAGATATCTAGTGGTAAGTGAAGAACTAATAGTTGCACCCAAGCTAGTTGCAGAGGTAGCAGCTGAGAGTGAGGAAGAAGAGGAACCTGAGGAGAATTGGTTAGAAGAAGTTTATGATCAAAACTTAGAATTACAAAATCGTGTTCATGATTTAGAGGAGTAGGCTGAAGAACGGCAGGCGGTCGTGGAGCGAAAGGATGAGACGATTGAAGCTTGTGTTACCTGATATGTGATGCTTGAACAAAAGCACTCTTTGGCAGAATATAAGATGATAAAGCTGGAATCTGAGCTGAAAGAAGAAACAACTGAATGTGTGAGAATGAAGGATGCATGGGTAAAAGTCGCACGATGTGCTGATATTGTAGAAAGAGACGTACGATCCAAAAAGGCTAAAATGGATGATGTGTATTTCTCTTTTTGGACAGCAATTGGGAGAACCCAACATCGAGTTTTGAATTACCCTATACAGAGTGGTCAATCTCAATTCGATATGGATCGAAGATTGATGATTCAGATCATGAATCAGGAGTACAATGAAGTAGTTGAGGGTGGAATATGCCCTATAGAAAAGTCAATTCCAATGATAGTGATGACACCAAATGCTACTCCCAGACAAGTCAAAGCCGGGTAGTTCAAAGGAGAGCGATTGTCATGACTTCCCAACAAGTGAGGAACCCAAATGAAGTTATCACGAGTAAGCTTATCATAAATTCTAGCGAAGTCTATACCGTGTTAGATACCAGTTCTACTCACTCTTTTATTTCACCTAATTGTGTTCAATGTTTGAAGTTAACTCCGGAGAAGTTAGACTTTGATATATCTGTTTAAACTCAGTTGGGAGAAACCTTCGTTACCTCCACTATTTATAAATCTTATTTAAATCAACACTTTCACGTTACATGTCGATCTTATCTCTTTGAAAATACTTGCCTTTGATGTGATTTTTGGAAATGATTGGTTAACTACTCATCGTGCTTTTCGTAAGGTTGTTAGCTTTCATACTCCTAACTAACCTATTATGCGAAATCAAAGTAACCAAACCACTAAAGCCAATCATTGTCACATCAAGCCATAAATAAAGAGCCCCGATCCTTTCGTTGTTGACTTTCTTGTGTGGAATGCACCGAAGCCAGACTTTCTGTAGGCAACGTCGTGAATGACGATGGCAAGTTGATAGGTATCAATGTGACGTGTTATCTAAGTCTTGGATAAGAGTCACAGTTTTGAATGATATTTCTATCGTTAATAAATTTCCTGATGTATTCCTGAAAACTTCCTAGCTTACCCCTAGAGCGTGAAATCGAATTTTGTATTAACCCCAGTATAAAACCCATTTCTTAAACCCTCAAATATTTCTTTACTTAAAACGAACGTATCATGCGCCAAAGACGTTGGCTCGAGTTGTTAAAGATTACGATCGTACCATTCAATATCATCGTGGAAAAGCGAACGTGGTAGCTGACGCGTTGAGTAGAAGATCGTATGCGTTTACAAGTGCGAATATACGAACCCACGTGAAGATAATGAATGTATGAGTAGAATCGACTTTAATCGATAAAGTTAAAGTCATGCAAGCTACAGATCTGAAGCTGATGAATACTAAGACGAAGGTTCAAGAGGGTGTTATTTTAAAAGCAAGAGTTGCTGAAGAGAGGAAATCTCAACCCTCGATTTAATTGGCCCATTTGAAATCCTCGATTAAGTAGGAGCTGTGGCTTATAGACTAGTTTTACTGCCAAGTATGTCGCGTGCTCATAACGTTTTTAACATATCGATGTTACGACCCGAATAACATTATTAATTTAGAACCAGACGAGATAGCGGATGATTTAACATTTGAGGAGATACGTGTTAAATCTTGGATAAGAAGAATCGTATTCAACACTCAAAAGTTTTACCTCAAGAGTTAGAATCTGAAATGAAGTCAAGGTATCCTCACCTGTTCGGCATACCAGGTACGTACCTTAATTTCGAGGGCAAAATTCCATAAGGAGGGGAGGTTGTCAGACCCCAACTTTTATAAATAAAGATAAATTTTCTATAGATATCATTTTTGAATATTATGGAATGAATTTGATATAATGTTATAGTTGTGGGTAATATTTAAAAATTTTGCAAAGTACGCAAGTTGTTGTATAATATTCGATTGGTCGGGGAATATTCATTTTAACAAGAAATATTCATACGATGACACAATCATTGGTGGACCCCACAACGAAATTATTGTCGGATTGAAAAAATGACAAAAATATTTTATTAAAAATAACGGCGGAAGTTTTACCGTTAATACTGTTGAAACACCCGGTGTTAAAAGTACAGTAATACTAGTGGTTGCATAGTAGTACACGGTATTGATTACTGATAGTACGTGAGAAGTCACTCAATTTTGTTCAATTATTGCAACAGTAATTGATGCATAGTATCTCACGTTATTTGATTTAATTATTGTCAATATTTTTATATATTATTAAATCAATAATAGAGATGACAAGGTTATTAATATTATTATTTTTAATATTAACGATGTTTAGAAGTTCTGTCAAGGAGAGGTTTGGTCACCTAATTGCTCGCCAATAGGGAGAAATCCTTATTGGAAAGCCCCCTCTTTCCTGGGAACGACCTGGTCGATTAATATTGTGAATTATAATAATGATGATATATCCTGTTAAAATTATTAAGGTGATTTTTATGAAGTTTTGCTTATTTTATGGACCCCCACTTACCCATTTTTCAAAATAATCGGTAAAAATCTTTAAAGGTGGGGCCCACATGTGGGGCCCATATGTGTTGAAAAACTAATTTTAGAAATAGGGTGGGAGGAAGTTACGTATAGAGGAGAGATATTATATATATAAGTGTGAGATGTGTGTGTGTGTGTGTGTGTGTGTGTGTATATATATATATATATATATATATATATATATATATATTATATATATATATATATATATATGAATGGGATATGGGTGAGAGTGATGTGTGTGAGAGTGACTTGTTGGTGGAATTTAGTGTGTGAGTGTGTGTGTGTGGTGGAGAGTGATGTGTGTGAGAGTGACTTGTTGGTGGAATTTAGTGTGTGAGTGTGTGTGTGTGGTGGGTATTATATGTATAGATTATGTGTGTGGAGATTATATATATATATATATATATATATATATATATATATATATATATATATATGATGAAAGTGAGATTTGGTGGGTGGATGATGAATTTGGTGGGTTTATGTGAATTATGTATGGGGGAGGGAGTGTTTATATTATTTAAGAATAATGGGAGTTGATTTGTTTTGTTGGTTTCAAAATAACATGTGTTATATATATATTTATATTATATTTTTGGTTTGTAGCTGATTATTGCTTTGAAAATTAAATAGTTCGTAAGACGTCCGTGTGATGAATAAATTCAGCTTGTGAATTGTTTCTGTAGCATCCGTGAGTTATTTTTCAAATAATATCCTTCCATTCTTCTATAAATAGAAGGTCATTCTTTCATTATTTCTTACGAATTCACTGAAACTTTAGAGAGAGAAATTATAGAGAAACTATAGAAAAGTATTCTGCTACTTTCCTATTCTTATATCCAATTTCTTTTACGGTAAGGGATATTATTTGTTGTACTAGTAAGGGGTATTATTTCTTTCGTATTCATGAAGAGAGCTATTGTTATTCCATTCTTTATCATTATGTTGGAATAACCTGTCTATGCGAAGTACCGCATACATGGTGAAATTCTTCTGTTATTCCATTCTTTATTATTCTGTTAGAACATCCTGTCTGTGTATTTACGCATGACCTGGTTCCATTATTTATTATTCTGTTGGAATATCCTGTCTGTACGTTTACGCATGACCTGGTTCCGTTATTTATTATTCTGTTAGAATAACCTGTCTGTGCGGTCTATCGCATGCCTGATGATTTCTTCTGTTATTTCATTCTTTATTATACTCAGTTAGTTAAAGTTTTGACTTCTATACTCCATGAAATTAGTGGAATATCATTGATATTTGCGCTTCATCCATTATCTTTTCATGGAAATATTGTTTTGAGCATTTTTGAATTTTACTGCACAAAGCAGTATTATGTTGACAATTTGGACGTTATTGGTTCCTGGATTAATTAATTCTTAAACTTGTTTTATAAAATTCTTATATCATTGTCATCATCCTCATGTTTATATTATGTTGAAAGTCATCTGTGGCCTGTAGTGCATAGATGGACTTGGTATGATTATGACCAGGGATTATTCGGTATAATCATGACCGTAATGTTACAAATGATATGGAAAAAGTCCTCATTGGCCCGTAATGCATTGATGGGCAGTTTTTGGTATGATTATGGCTATGGATTCTCTTCGGCCAAAGGGTGCAGAGATGAATTATTTTATACCATGATCAGAACCGTTGATGAAAACACGATTATCTTTGGCCCGTAGTGCATGGATAATTCGTGGTCATGATACTAAAGAATATCATTGGCCTGTAGTGCGGGGATGATTTAATAATGTGGATTATTTATTAAGCTGAGTCTCAGCGATAAAAGTGATGAAAAACCTTTTAAATCATAAAAGATAGTAGATTTTATTCTCTACTTGACTCTTTTAATGGATTACTTGTTCCGCTGCAGTTAAACTTGATGTCTATTATATTTTATCAGTTTAACATTGTTGAAGACTATTGATAATTTATTCTGCATTATCTTAGTTATAATATTTCTTACTGGGCTAGTTGAGCTCACCCTTTTGCTTGCATTGTTCTCTTCAGGAAATGAGAACGTATCAGGGACTAGTCGGGGGACAGAGTAATGGTCCTAGATGGTGCATTAGTAGTCCTCACTATTCTGTGAAATAATGTGATAATAATTGTAATGAGGACTCCTTTTGAGTTTTTATACTCTCTAGTAGACAATATTTGTATTCAAACTCACAATTTATGTTTTGTCGTATTGTACACGACAGTTGTATTATTAAGTTGTATTTGAATTCTGTACCATGTATCTGGCGACTCAAGATGGGTGATGTATACCTATTTTGGGGGTGTCACAATGATCATTTGGTCTTTTCTAATAATACTATTCTCAGAATGAATAGTCCACATGTGAGGATATTATTCACTCGTGACTTGGTCAACAAAGAGAGTTTCTAATATGAATCCCCGACAATAACATACGAAAGGATTGGGGCATTTTTTTGATTCCAGGAAAGGGAAGGAGTTTAAGGCAGGATCAAGCCTCTCATCAAAAGAAAAGGGAGAACTCCTGAAAGAATTCATGGCGACATAAGCGTGCCACTACGAAAGAAGGGGAAAATTCTCAAAAAATTTCTTAACTCAAAAGCAGAAGGCCAACGACGAAATGCCTAGTGAATGAAATCTACACCATCAAACATGTTAACCTGCGTTAAGTCCTCACAAGTTGAGGCCTCTAAACTAAAGTTTAAAGTTGGGCATTGAAAGAATGAGTCGCACCCTCCAGGAATGTCAGCGGCACTTAGGTCATCAGTTCAGCCAGGTTACGAATTAAAAACACAAGGAAATGGGGCACAAGAACCCAACAGCGAAAAGAAACTCCAAATCACCTCAGAAAGGCATAACATCAGGTAGAGTCTGGTGAAGTAATCCGTGGAATATCACTTCAGCGAAGGTATCGGATGATCCAATATTCTAAACCATTGCCATCAATTCAGTGCAACATCAAGACAGTTCAGCGATGAAAGCTTTGTATACCACCATTCGAGTTGGAACCAAAATAGTTTGGTGATGTCAGCATAGTCAACTACCAGTAGGGTAGGCACCATTGTCAAACTACTGTCAAGGTAGGCACCGTTGTAAACTACCAGCGTATGCATCAGAAAGTTTCGGTAATTTTAGAACGTCATCCTTAGTAGAGATGTAGAAAACATCTCAACTTATCTTTATCAAACAAGCATCGGCAACACCTATAAAAATTCAAACCGTTGGAGTCAACACCAGCATAGGCATCAACAATGATCGGTAAAGGTAAAGCGATTTGCAAAAATATTTTAACATTCCTCATAACATTCATTACATTGCGATTTGCGATATGTGAAATGCGATGTGTGATTGGCCAAATGTGAAAAGCGAAGTGCGAAATGTTATGTGCGATTTACGAACTGCGATTTGTGAAAACATTTTAACATTCATCATAACATTCATTACATTGCGATTTGCATCATTAGAAATACCTTGTCATAATTTCAAGGTTCTCGTAATCTTTAGCATGTCCATTCCATTGCATTACATGAACATGATAAAGAGGGGCATCTGTAGACACTCGAAATTTCATTTTCCTGTTACTAACTATGAAATAGGACAAAAGCATTTTTTTCACACTCCAGAGATAACCCTGAAGGACCACAACATCAATTCCAAACCAGGAAATAGCTCCGGGACATCTAGTTTCTGACCCCGGAGATAGCCCTGGGAAATCAGTTTCCAATCCAGGAAACTCTTTTGTATGCCCCGGAGCGTTTATTGCCTTTAGCGTTTATTGCTTATATATATATATATATATATATATATATATATATATATATATATATATATATAAGAAATAAAAAGTCACGGACCGAAGTTCGGGCATACACACGTAACACGACTCTCAACGTGAATAACTGTGTGTGCAAGAAGTGGAGAAAAGGTTTAAAGTAATGTAAGAAAGGTTACAGTGGACTGCCAAAGAATACTTCAAGGAGTTCACGGTGTTTAAATTTCCTTAGTCGGCTCTCATGTCCACAAGGAGTTCGGGACTGCTATGTATCTTATTTTCTCGAAGATGTTTCACATCTCGAAAATAAATGCAATTAAGCTGAACACATAATAAAATGGAAGTATCAAAGGCCTCAATTACAATTGAACATAAGGGTTTAAAAAATCTCTTTTACAAAACATTATTGCTATATCTTGTTAAAACTAAACTTTTATATAGAAGTCAAACCCTTTATATATAGGTGCAAACGAGGCATAACACTACTTCTAGATAATTGTACATTGACCCATATATATACACACACACACACACATTTATATAATAATTTAATTAAAAAGTGGCGGTCACCGTGGCAACACGGATGTCGGGGGGTGCCTAACACCTTCCCTCCGCATAATCAAGCCCCCGAACCCTAACGAATCTCGATTTTACAGACCAGTCAAATAATGTCATATCACTAGGTTAATGTGCAAACTTTTTCCCGGTTGAGTTGGTGCAACCATTTAAAAATACCAATTGGTGATTCTTATAGTCCAATCGTCGACATATACATGTCGGACCTTTTCACAACTTGTTTTTCAAACAAATCTCACTTAATATGAGAAAACCAAAGACAAGAATAGAAAGGGACAAATAAATATCCCGACGTCGACAACTATCCCATGTTGCATGAGAACACATCATAACCCTCTGCCTGAAGCATCGTTGTAGATGACAAATCCCTCCGAACTAGATGATATTGTTAGAATAGATGCTGAAATGAGTCTCCTCTTGAGTTCTTGGAAACTCTTCTCACATTTCTCACTCTATTCGAATTTTGTATCTTTCCGAGTCAGCTGAGTTAATGGAGTAGCGATTCAAGAAAATTCTTCCACGAATCTTCGATAATAACCAGCTAAGCCCAGAAAGCTACGTACTTTGGTCACCGACTTAGGTTACTCCCAGCTTTGTATTACTTCAATCTTCGCTGGATCAACAGATATTCCGTGATTTGATATCACATGCCCAAGGAATGCTACTTCCTCAAGCCAGAACTCGCATTTCTTTAACTTGGCATATAGCCTGTTTTCACGAAGCTTTTGGAGTATCAGCCTCAAGTGTTGCTCATGATCTTCATGACTTTTGGAGTATATAAGGATGTCATCAATAAAGACAACCACAAAATGATCCAAATATTCCGTGAATACTAGGTTCATCATATCCATGAAGACAGCAGGAGCATTAGTCAATCCAAAAGACATAACTAGGAATTCGTAATGCCCATACCGAGTTTTGAAAGCAGTCTTTGGAATGTCATCAATTATAATCTTTAACTGGTGATATCCGGAATGAAGATTGATCTTTGAAAAGAATTTAGCACCTTACAACTGGTCAAACAGGTCATCAATGCGAGGTAATGGGTACCTATTTTTGATGGTGACATGATTCAACTTTCGATAGTTAATGCAAAGTCGCATACTCCCATCTTTCTTCATTACGAATAGAATAGTAGCACCCCAAGGAGACGTACTAGGATGAATAAAACTAATGTCCAATAGTTCCTGTAGTTGGATTTTTAGCTCTTGAAGTTCAATAGGAGTCATTCTATATGGGGTTTTAGAAATAAGTTTTGTACCGGGTTTAAGATCAATACAAAATTCGATTTCACTCTCTGAGGGTAGGCCAGGAAGTTCTTCAGACAATACGTCAGGAAATTTATTAACAATAGAAATATCATTCAAATCTGACGTAATTTTATTTAAATACGTGACATGGGCTAAGAAAGCTTGAATCCATTTTTTAATAAACAAATGACTTTATGGTTTGATATGACAGTGATTGACTTTAGTTGTTTGGTTGCTTGAATTTGCATAATAGGTTGGTTAGGAATATGAAAGCTAACAACCTTATAAAAATAATCAATTTTAGCATAATGAGTAGTTAACTAATCAATCCCTAAAATCACATCAAATGCAAGTATTTTCAAAGAGATAAGATCGACATGTAATGTGAGGGTGCCGATTTGAATCAAACAAGATTTATAAAAAGTGGATGTAATGAAGGTTTCTCCTAACAGAGTTTCAACGGATTAGTTAAAGTCTAATTTTTCTGGAGTCAAATTTAAACGTTGAGCACAAGTAGGTGAAATAAAAGAATGGGTAGAACCGGTATCAATTAAGGTATAGACTTCGCAAGAGTTTATGATTAGCTTACCCGTGATAACTTCGTTCGGGTTCCTCACTTTTTGGGAGGTCACAAAAAATGGTCTCCCTTGAACTACCGATTTTGACTTGTCTGAGACGGCCTTTGGTGTTTCCATCCCAACTGGACTTGACTTCACTACACGATAAAATTAGGCTAGGTGACCTTCTCTTTCGTAATTGTAACACGCTTTAGGTTACTGCGTACAGTTTGGACTTATGCGTCCCTCCCCTCCGTATCTGTAGCATACGACTAGTTGTCGTTCTCCTTCCTTGAAAATGGGTGTTGGTGCTTGTTTCTTTCCATCATTATTGAGCCTTCTCTTCTTGACTCATTTCTTCTATTATCTTGGCCAGAATTACCACCGAAGTGGTTACCATTTTTGGTATGATAATTTCCTCCACGTTTGTTGTCAACGCTTCGATGACTACTACCACTGGTATTATCATTTTGCTGGCTGCTATCTTTTGGTTGGGCTGACTCATTATCGCACTCCAATAACTGAGCCCTATTCACAACATCTGAATACAAGCAAAGTTTTGTGAGAAATGAGGCAGTGACGCATTTCGGGTTTCAAACCTCGCAGAAACATTCACGTCATTCGCACCTTATTATCAACCAAATGGGATACAAACTGGGATAACTCAAAAAACTTAGCCTCGTATTGCGATACAGTCATATTGTTTTGCTTCAGCTTGATGAATTATACGTCCTTCATGTGATGAATACTTTCAAGAAAGTACTTGTCGTTGAACAATTCTTGGAACTTCTCCTAAGACATCTTCAGTGCGGAAGGTTGAGTACGTTTTACATATTCCCACCAATAATCTGCCTCTCCTCGTAACATGAAGGTTGAAAAGGGAACCGTTTACTCCTCGGAGCATCCCAAGACATCAAATATCTTGGTGATCTGCTTAATCCATGTCTCTGGCTTAAGTGGCTCTGGCTTCCCAAAAACTTCGGTGGTCCTAGCTCCTTGAATTGCTTAGCGATGACCATCCGTGAGTTGCCAGTGTTTGCACTTTAATTTTGAACAGGAGTCTCTCTCGCCTGATATTGCATGAATTGTAAAAAGCTTCTGAACATCCCATCATTCATCATTTGGTCGGTGTTATTGTTTACATGAGGATTATTGCCTTCTTAATGCATATTATCCTGATAATTGATCGGCGGTGACTCAACGGCCTCATGTGCTCCATTGTTTATCTCAACATTTTCATATGCCATTTTCAAACACTGCCATAAAATAAGGGTTAATTGACATGCCACATATTATCCCTATATTCTGACCAACCAATTAAATAACAAATAAGCTTAGGTAGGTCATACTAGCGAAGGATTTACCCGTCTCTCCCCTCCTAGTTCTAGCCTCAAATCTTAGCCATGAATCATATCCCTGAGCTTTGATACTAACTCTGACGCCCCCAAAATAGGTATACATAACCCATTCTGAGTTGCCAAATATATGGTACATAATTCAAATACAAACTTAATTTATACAATTATTAATTGTAGTGTAGAATACGACAAAACACAAGTTGAGAGTTTTAACACGAATAGTCTCGTAGACAATATCCAAACTCAAATGGAGTCTTCATTATAATTATTATCACACTATTTTATACAATAGTGAGGACTACTACAACCACCATCTCGGACTCTCACTCCATTCCCCAACTAATCCCAACTATATTCTCTTTTCCTAAAAAGAAAAATGAAAACAAAGGGTGAGCTCAACTAGCCTAGTAAAGAATATTATGACTAAGATAATGCATAAAAATTTATCCTTAGACTTCAATAGTATAAAAATTGATAGAATACAATAGGCAACAAGTTTAACTACAGTGGAATAAATAATCCATTAGAAAAGTCAAGTAGAGCATGATATCTACTATCTTTTATGATTTAAGAGTTCATCATCAATATTTTATCTCTATAACATATTTCAATAAATAATCCACATCACCGAATTATCCATGCACTACGGGGCCAAGGATATTTGTTAATATCACATCCACGAATTATCCATGCACTATGGGCCAATGATATTCGTTATTAACACCAATGGTCATGATCATTCCAACAACTATCCATCAATGTAGTACGGGCCAATGAGGAATTTTATCACATCATTTATAACATTACAGGTCATGATTATACCAATACATAATTCCTGGTCATAATCATACCAATCAACAGTCCATCTATGAACTACGGGCCAAAGATGACTTTCATCATAATATAAGCATGAGGATGATGACAATGATATAAGAAATCAATCAAGTGAGATTAAGGATAAATTTTAAAGATTTATAATTCAATTTATCCAGAGTTCAAGAATGTCCAAATTGTCAACATGATAACTATTTTGTGGAGAAAAATTCAAGAATAATATTCATGTATCAAAAATATTTTGGACAGCAAAGAAATTAATTTTTGTCGTGAATAGTGCTCCGGATGAATAGTATCCGAGTGAATAATATCATGTGAATAGTACTTCTTGAATAGTACCTCGTGTCGACGTTAGAATTTTTAATTGTCCCTTTTTTGTTCTTGCCTTTTCGTGTTCTCATGTTAGGTGAGATTATTTGAAAAAATAAGTTGTCAAAAGGTCCGACATGTATATGTCGATGATTGGACTGTAAGAGTCGTCAGTTGGTATTTTTAAATGGTTGCACCAACTCAATAGAGAAAAGGTTTGCACATAGACCTAGTGATGTGACACTACTTAACTGGTCTGTGAAACTGAGATTCGTTAGGGTCTGGGGGCTTGATTATGTGGGGGGAATGTGTTAGGCACCCCCCGACATCCGTGGTAACACGGTGATCGCTACTTTTCATTTTAAACATTTATCTAAATGTCTATGTGTAGGTATATATGCAGTTGTCTGGAAGTAGTGTTATGCCTCGTTTGCACCTATATACAAAGGGTTTGAATTGTATACAAAAGTTTAGTTTTAACGAGATATGACAATGATGTTTTGTAAAACAAGTTTTTTAAACACTTGTGCTCAATAGTAATTGAGGCATTTGATACTTCCATTTTAATATGTGTTCAGCTTGACTACTTTTATTTTCGAGATGAAAAGCATCTTCGAGAAAATAAGATATATAGCAGTGCCAAAACTCCATGTGGGCATGAGAGCCGTCTAAGAAAATTCAAACACCGTGAATAATTTACAAGCTGGTTACAACTAAAAATGTCCATCACGGGAACCAAATCTAGATTCATGTATTGAATCTGTGATCACATGATTCCTAGGCTCACATTATGATGCAGTATGTACGAAAGCTGTAAACAGTTATATATATAAAAGCTGTATATATATATATATATATATATATAGTAATAAACGCCACGGATCGATGATCCCGGCATACGCACGCAACACACGACTCTCAACGTGAATAACTGTGTGTGAATAAAAGTGGAGAAACACTTTAAGTAATGTGAGATGTCTTACAGTGGGCAGCCAAGAAGACTTCAAATAGCTTTGAATGAATGAATACTCAGTTTCCATCAATAGAATATATAGCAAAACACAAGCTCAGAAGTGTTTGAAAAGAGAAAGCACTCAATTTAAAGTGTGTACAGAGCAAAATGGACAGGGCTTCCTCGCCTTTTCTCTTCTCAAAATGGCCACCCCAAGCCCTCTACTTATAGAGGAGGGGACCCGCAGGTGTACCTGCAGCTAATCGGGGTTCCCCAGACTCCTTAGGCCCTACTGTCTCGAAGTACGTGCACTCTTGCAATGCGCTGTCCGCTCGAACCTTCATAACTTTCAATTAGAGCATCCGATTGAGGCGTATAAAACCTTTCTGAAATGCTGCTGTCGAGAGCTACACAATGACATGGGATAAAAGGTTGTACGAAGCTAGGAAGATGGGTCCATGCCATGATCTTCAAGTCTTCAAATTCTATCCGGTGTGCTATCTTGTGTAGTAGTCACTCGGGATTGGAGCTTTGGTTCTTGTAGGACACTTATGTGTAAAATGTGGGTTAAAATGTTGTTGAGATGGCATGAATGTAGGATTGAGGTGGCGAAATGATGATTTTTCCCCTCACCGGGGTTATCTCCGATTCTGGGCTGATTTAGTAGTCGTTTCTCAGGGTTATCTCTGAATGTCCTCAAGGTTGTCTCTGATGTGACGCCCCCAAAATAGGTCCATTCCATCCAACCCATTCTAAGTCGCCAAATACATGGTACAGAAACAACTACAACCTTATTAATACAATTGTCGTGCAAAATACGACATCACTTAAATTGTGAGTTTAAATACAAATATTGTCATCTAGACAATATTCACACCCAAATAAGTCCTCAATACAATTATTGATACACTATTTTACAAAATAGTGGGGACTACTAAGATAACTATCTTGAACAATCAATCCATGCCCCGACTAGTACCCGTAACATTCTCGCCTCCTGAGAAGAAAAATCGAACAAAAAGGAAAAGGGTGAGCTCAACTAGCCTAATAAAGAATATTATGACTAAGATAATATAGAACAAATTATCGTTAGTCCTCAACAAGGAAAAATCTGGTAGAATACAATAGACAACAAGTTTTAGATCAACAACTACAGCGGAAACAACAATTCATTAGAAGAGTTAAGTAGAGAATGAAATCTACTATCATCTATGAATTTAAAAGTCCATCATCGATATTTTATCCCTGTAACATCAATCAATATACATCTTGAATCAAATAGTCATCTTTGCACTACAGGCCAAAGATATTAATCAGTCGGTCATGTTCATCTCAACACCTGTTCATCTTTGTACTACGGGCCAAAGATATTCATTAGGAAATCATTCATCTTTGCACTACATGCCAAAGATATTCAGTAATATCATCATTTAGGACTGAGGATGATGAAAAGTATATTTTAAAAAAACGAATCCAATGAGACAAAAGAATAAATATTAAGGATTCGTACTTCGGTTTATCCATGTTTAAAAATACTCCATAATAAACTATTGCGGAGTAGAATTTAAAAATAAAGATCAAAACATAGATCCAATCAAAGATAGGAACCATAACAGACAATCTTGGATATAGAAAAAAAAAATTTAATTTTTCTGTGAATAGTGTCGTATTCGTGAATAGTGCCGTATACGTGAATAGTAACTCCGACACTAAAAGATAGAAATTCTACAAGAAAAAAAATTATCATGCTTCGTGAATAGTACTCATGAATAGTAATTCGTGAATAGTAACTCATGAATAGTAACTCGTGAATAGTAACTCGAGAATAGTAACCCCGACATGAAAAGATAAGAATTCTACTAGAAAAATCTTACCAATATTTCGGTATAATGATATTAGAAGAAATAATATCATTTATAAAAAAATAACATCCCTTACCTCAGAAATAATAGTACTTCTGGCTGGAATACTGGATATAGTGCTGAAGAAAACTTGCACCATATAGTAATACTCAAAGTCTTAAAATATTCACAAGAATACGCTCGATAATATAAAGAGAGAAAGAGAGAGAAAACTTTAGTTTCTGGTGTGATTTTTAATTCTAACCTAAGCACCCTATTTATAGAAAATTGCTTAGAATACCAAAGTAAAAAAATTAATAAAATATTAATATATTTATAAAATTTTCCTTAGCCCACCTTGACCATCTGAATTCAGCTACCAAATAATGACAAAAACCAAAAAAACGTTTTTCTTTTAAAACAAATTTAAAACTTTTAAAAAATAATTATTTCGGAATTATAGAACTTTAATAATTCATAATAAATAGCCCCTTTATTAGAAAAATTCGACCCTCATGTCCTTTTCGTAGGAAATTTCATTCTCTACAACTTTACAGAAGAAATTTTTTCCAAATTCTAAATAAAAATTGACCGAAATCCACAAATGAGCGATTTTACATGCTATAATCAAATTTCAGTCAAGAAATGGGGTCCACCAACATGAAAAACATGTTTTAATCATTTAATGCAACAAAAATACTCTTCCTCCTCATATACTCATATATCCCACATTCATTATAAAAATATCATCATTATTATATTATAATAATATAATAAAATATTATTTTATCAGAAAAGATAAAATATCGATTTTCAACAATTGTCACTTTAAAAATTTTCTCCATCTATATCCACATAAAATGAATATTTTCCTCATCATATAAATCAATAATTAATTATTCACAAATAATATTACAGAATCACAATACTGACAACCAGGCAGTTCCCAAGAAAGAGGGGACTTTTCAATAAGGATTTCTCCTTACTGGCGCACAATTAGGTGAGCAAACCTCTCCTTAGACAGAACTTTCTAGATATTGCCAATAATGTTATCTAATAATATTATTCAGATAATATGAATTATTGTTTCGATAATAGAAAATACTGTGTAGTGATAATTATTGAAACAACAGTAATATAAAATATCAACGCAATAATTATTGAATCAATAAAATAAAATACTGAACAGTAATTACTGTAACAATTATTGAGTATTGCCTTCTTACGTAAGAATCAATAATTGGTGCAATACCGTGTGCTACTGTGTTTTAACCACCTGGTATTCCAACAGTATTAACGATAACAACTACGCCATTACTTATAAACAACTTATACTTATCGTTTTCTTCATCCAATCGCTTTCTGTTATGGGGCCCACACATGGCTGCACCGTCGTACGAACATTCCCCGACAGTAAGAATATTCCACGACCAAACGAATATTCCCCGACAACAATGAATATTTTATAACCACTTGCTTATTTAAAAATATTTACGCATTTATACCCATAACTAATCACATTAATCAAATCAACCCTTACTATTTTAAAATAATAAATAGAGAAAATTCAATTTCATTTATAAAAAGTTGGGGTCTTACAACCTCCCCTCCTTATGAAATTTCATCCTCAAAATTGGCGTACGTACTTGGTGTTTCAAAAAAGTGAGGATACCTCGCTTTCATTTCCGTTTCCAACTCCCAGGTCATTTCCTCTATAGCATGGTTCCTCTACAAAACTTTAACTTGTGGTATGACCTTTGTGCGTAGGACATGCTCCTTTCTATCCAAGATCTTGACAGATACCTCCTCGTACGTTAAATCTTTGGCTATTTCGTCTAGTTCTAACTCAATAACGTGGTTCGGGTCGTCCACATAATTTCGTAACTTCGATACGTGAAAAACGTTATGAACACGCGACATACTTGGCAGTAAAACGAGTCTATAGGCCATCGTTCCTATTCGATCGAGTATTTCAAATGGACTAATAAATCGAAGGTTTGAGCTTTCCTCACATCGCCGATTCTCATTTTTGGAATAACAACTTCTTGTACCTCCTTCATATTCATCAGCTCAGGTGTGTAGCTTGAGCGGTTTTAACTTTATCGATTAAAGTCGATTTTACTCGTATATCATCACGTGATCCATCGAGTCTTTAACTCTATCTCTATCATTTGTAAGTCATACGAAATGGGTCTTTTTGTTAAAAACATCGCACTCGTTACAACATACGATTTTTTACTCAACACGTCAGCTACCACGTTCGTTTTCACAAGATAGTATGGTCAGAACAGGTGCCAAAATGAGTCTCCTCTTGAGTTCTTCGAAGCTCTTCCCACATTCCTTGCTCTATTCAAATTTTGTATCTCTACTAGTCAGTTGAGTTAATGGAGTAGCGATTCGAGAAAATCTTTCCACGAATCTCCGATAATAACCAACTAAGCCTAGAAATCTACGTATTTTGATTACTGACTTAGGTTGCTCTCAACTGTGACTCATATCCCAATCTTGGATAGCACGTCACAATGACACCTATCAGTTTACCATCGCACGAATATAGCGTCCCCTACGGAGAGTCTGACTTTGGTGCATTCCACAAAGGAAGTCACCAGATAGAGGCTAGGGTACCAACTCCTGTAGTTATGTTTTTAACTCCTGAAGTTCAATAGGAGTCATTCAATATGAGATTTTAGAAATGGTTTTTGTACCGGGTTCAAAGTCGATACAAATTCAATATCACGCTCTAGGAGTAAGCCAAGAAATTCTTCAGGAAATACATCAGGAAATTTACTAACAATAGAAATATCATTCAAATCTGACGTATTTTTGTTCAAGTCCATAACATGGGCTAAGAAAACTTGACATCTATTTTTTAATAAACGAATGACTTTATGGCTTGATATGAAAGTGTTTGACTTTAATGGTTTGGTTGCTTGAATTCGAATAACAGGTTACTTAGGAATATAAAAACTAACAACCTTATGAAAGCAATCACTTTTGGCATGATGAGTAGTTAATCAATTAATCCCTAAAATCACATTAAAAGCAAGTATCTTTAAAGAAATTAGGTCAACAGGTAATGTGATGGTGCCAACTTGGATCAAACAAGATTTATAAACAGTGAATGTAACGAAAGTTTCTCCTAACAGAGTCTACACAGATAAGTCAAAGTCTAATTTCTCTGGAGTCAAGTTTAAATGTTGAGCACAAGTAGGAGAGATAAATGAATGGGTAGAACCAGTATGTAATAAGGTATAGACTTTGCAAGAAAACTTTATGATTAACTAACCAGTGATAACTTCGTTCAGGTTCCTCGCGTTTTGGCCAGTCACGACAAATGCCTTTCCTGAAACCACCGACTTTGTTTTGTCCGTATCCGCCTTTTGTGCCACCGTCCCATCTGGACTTGATTTCGCTGTAGGAAAAAATTGAGCTATGTGACCGTCTTTTCCACAACTAAAACATACCTTAGAAGGTTATGGACAGTTTGGACTTATGTGTTCCTCCTCTCCGCATTTGTATCATCTAACTGGCGTTCATTCTCCTCCCCTAGAATTTGTTACTGGTGCTGCTGCCGATGTCTTCCCGTCATCGTTAAATCTTCTCTTCTTAAAATTTTCACTTGAATCTTTTCTTATATTATCTTGGCCATGATCATCACCGAAGTGGTTACCATTTCTGGCACGATAATTTCCTCCACGATGGTTATCATTGCTCTGATGATTGTTGCCACCGGTACGACTCTGGTTGTGGTCCCCCGGTTGAACGTACTCATTATCTCGCTATAATAATTGAGCCCTGTTGACAACATCTGAATACAGAGAAAATTTGTGAGAAATAAGATATTGTCGAATCTCGAGTTTCAGACCCCTCAGAAACATCCGCGTCATGCGTTCCTCATTCTCTACCAAATGTGGTGCAAACCTGGATAACTCCGCAAACTTCGCCTCGTACTGGGACACCGTCATGTTGTTCTGTTCTAGTATAATAAACTCTACCTCCTTCATATGATGAATACTTTCAGGAAAGTACTTATCATTGAACAGTTTCTGAAACTTTTCCCAAGACATGTTGAGTGCGGCTGGCTGGGTACGCTTCACAGATTCCCACCAGTAATTTGCATCGTTACGAAACATAAAAGTGGCGAATGGAACCTTCTGTTCCTCCGTGCATCCCAAGACATCGAATATCTTGGTAATTTTCTTGACCCACGTCTCCGCCTTAATCGAATCCGGCTTTCCCCAAAATTCTGGTGGTCCTAACTCTTTGAACTGTTTGGCTGTGACAAACTGTGCGTTGCTATCATTTCCACCGGTATTTTGTGCACAAGTCTCCCTCGTCTGATTTTGCATGAACTATAAAAAGCTTCTAAATATCCCATCGTTCATCGTATGATCAGTGGTGTTGTTCACAAGTGGAACATTATCGGCATGTTGCACGTTCTCCTCATTGGTGAGCAAAGGTGTCTCCACGGTTTCATTTACTCCACTATTAACATTCTCAGTTGCAATTCTCAATTACTGCAATAAAACAAGGGTTAATTAAAAAAATTAACATATCACATAATATCCCTAAGCAGTGTGTGTTATAGTATATTATTCTAATCGAACGAACGATCTTGTTAATGATAGGTCGTGAGATAAGCGATAAATCTAAATTACAAACTGTAAGCGGCGCATCAGGCAAGTATCTTACCTTTGCATTTTTTTATGTAATGGACATGAGTAAGAATGTTTCTAAAATATATTATTACTGCACAAATTATGAACCTTATATTATATAAGCTCATTGATTATCAACATGTTAGTATATGATAATTCAGATATATATATTCTGTTCGTTAATTTCTAGAAATGGTTAAACAAGTGTACCCACTTGGACAATCATTGTATTTCATCACATGTTGATATACCTTTGTCAAATACCCATATACATATATGTTGAATTATAGATTATTGTTGAACAAGATAAAACTTTTGATTTAGAACCCAGACAAGTATGAACATCCCTACACGGGAAAACTGTTTATGCACCCAAGGTGGAACAGAGTGAACGATCATATTGTTCTTGTAAAGTATTATTAATCAATACAGGGCCCATGGAAAGTACAACCCAACGCCCGTAAGTTATGACGGTTTACAAATGAATTTCTGTTTAACTTTTTCGAAAATGAAAATAATGTTCATGGCATGTCACCATAACCCCAGTTATAGTCAATATATAGTTTCAAAATTTTGAAAGAGAGTTGTTATGTTATTATTATCGGTTCAAAATACTTCACAACTATTGACTTGTTGTAGAAGAATGGTACAAAGAAAACATTTAAATTCTTTCAGATTATATATATAATTGCTATTACTTGCTGGGCACTCAAATGTTCATCCTTGCTTAATTTAAATGTTTTCAGCTAAGTGTGAACGATCAGAGAGCTCTGCTAAGAACAAGGAAAAGGGAAAGGTCGCTCAATGAATGAATGAATGAAGGTTATCTTATGTAATAGTTTAATGTTATTAAGACAAGTATGATATATATTATCTATCATGGTTTGTAATGAATGTTTAAAGGTTACGTACTTGGGATTAGACTCTGATAAGTGTAAGTTAAGTTTGATATTTATATTATTATTATTATTAGTATTATTCCGCTCATAGAAATGGTATCGTGATGAACCGAGTTCGAGTTTCAAGTACCTGAGTTTGGGGTCTTCACAATAGTAATATAAAATATCAACGCAACAATTATTGAATCAATAAAATAAAATACTGAACAGTAATTACTGTAACAATTATTGAGTAGTGCCTTCTTACGTAAGAATCAATAATTGGTGCAATACCGTGTGCTACTTTGTTTTAACCACCGGGTATTCTAACAGTATTAACAGTAACAACTACGGCGTTACTTATAAACAACTTATACTTGTCGTTTTCTTCATCCAATTACTTTTCGTTATGGGGCCCACACAAGGCTGCGCCGTCGTACGAATATTCCCCGGCAGTAAGAATATTTCACGACCAAACGAATATTTCCCGACAACAATGAATATTTTATAACCACTTGCTTATTTAAAAATATTTACGCATTTGTACCCATAACTAATCACATTAATCAAATCAACCCTAACTATTTTAAAATAATAAATAGAGGAAATTCAATTTCATTTATAAAAAGTTGGGGTCTTACATCTGAGGTGTGCCAGACCTCCCGGGGTTATCTCCGGGGGTGGAACTGAATGCCTCGGGGTTATCTCTGAGGTTGAAGCTGACTTCTGGTGATTGAAATGAGCTTTTCTGGGGTTATCTCCAGAACTGCAACTGCATTCCTCGAGGTTATCTCTGAGGTTGGAAATGAATCTCCCAGGGTTGTCTACAGGACTGGAACTGAGTATCTTGGGGCGAGATGGCGAACTGAGTATCCCGGGGTTGTCTCTGGGTTTGTGTTGATTTGACTTCCAGGGTTATCTCTGGAAGATGATTCTGCCCTCCTACAAGGTTAGTAACAGGAATGCAAAATTTCAAGTGTCTACAGATGCCACTCTTTATCATATTCATACAGTGTAATGGCATGGATAGGATAAAGAATACTAGACACTTTAAATGTGACAAGATAATCATGATGCAATGTACTGCAGCATGATGCAAATGTATGTTAAATATTTGTTGGGCAGTTTTCCAACGGGATGTGATGATTGTTTGCTCTCATGACTTCTTATGGGGACTGGAGTTATCACTGATGACGTTGACGAACTACTTGGATGTGTACTCCAAAGCTCTCAGGAATTTCCAGGATGTTGAAATTTGGGTTATCACCAAAGTCCTTAATCCTTGGTACAAACTTTCCACCATAGATGTTACTCTCTTGTGTAAGAGACTCTGGGAGGAATGAGTTTAGTCTGATGAAGATTGTGTATAATAGATTTCATTATCAGTCCTCCCCGATGAGGATGGCTTTCCCTGGTTTGTATCGCTAGGTCTTTCCAGTGTTCTGTCAGAGTTACTACCAACAGTCTGTGTTGTCATGGTTGCCTGACCCTCGCTGAACTATTTTTTAATGGATCCATTCATCAGAACATCTCTGATGCTTCGCTGGGTTTAATTGCCAATGGTTGATGATGTTAAGGCTGCTTGACCCTTGTTGAAATGTGCTTCAACGACTAAAATCATCAGATTGCTTCTGATGCTTCGTTGGATTTACTTGCAAACGACTAAAGAACGTCAAGGTTGCTTGACCTTCGTTGAAATGCACTTCAACGGCTAAAATCATCGGATCGCTTCCGACGCTTCGTTGGATTTACTTGCCAATGGATGAAGAACGTCAAGGTTGCTTGACCTTCATTAAAATGTACTTCAACGGCTAAATATTGTATGAACAACATTCATTAAATATTAAAATTAGTCCAAGACCTTGAGCATTTCATTCTTTCTTTGAAAAAGGACAACCTGGCACCAAGTCCGTAAGTCCAGCATATCTTACGAGCACGTCTAGGTGATCAACCTATAGTACTCTATGTTGAACAACACTACTTTCTTTAAACGTATTTACGTTTAAGTTTTGGCAACCTCACGTGCCTGTCGTTTGACGAAAAAACATTTGTTTATCATACTCAGTCTTTCTTTGAAATCAATACCAAAACTGTTTGGCAAAAGATAGCAACATTGACAATATTTTGATAGATTATACTAAAATCAACAAAACACATTAAGTCTAGTCGAAGGAATTGGCTTCGACTTCATTATACATCAATTCATGCATAGGATACATGAATCACAAAGCTTGTCCAGAAGAATTTAGACAAGGGTTAGAACACTTGTCTTCAGTGTCTTTTACAGTTAATATACTTTTCCTTTGAGTCTCTAAGGATTCTACAATACATGATCACATAACATACCACATTAGGTCATAAACAATCATGTATGGTCACTTCTGTATCTTACCCTTCTTCTCAATCTAGTCATTCCTTAGATTGTTTAACATTCGTTACGATTTATCGTATTACGTTGTATTTACGTTCAAGTAATCTTTTGTCAACCTTTAGTTATAATTCTTAAGGTTTCATCATCCTTAAGGATGTTATTTCAAGTTTATTAAGGTTACACTTTACCTTTAATCACCTTCTTCATTCACTACCTTCATGTTCATTCTTTACTGGCTCTTTTGTAGTGCTAGCGATGCGGCGCCAGCTTCCCTATATAAAGCTCGCGCTGCGGCGCAAGTTCACAGTATCTATGATTCGGCCTTGGCACTGCGGTGCCGAAGTACTATACTAAGGCCACGCTGCGGTGCCACTTGACAGTGTGCGAGGGCTTGGCCTGATGCTACAGCGCCGACTTTACCTCCTTGGGCCATGCTGTGGCGCCGACCCTGAGCCTCAGAAAATTTTGACAGTTCATTTCTTATGTGAATTTTCCGAGCTCATAACTTATTCATTATAAGTCCGAATTGGCTCGTTCAAAAGCCAATAGCTCACATATCACATGTACTATGATTTCATTAGGAAATCTTATATTTTCGAATCTTTTAACACAGAATTCATCGATTAGTTCATTATTGAGCGTTCGTTAGATGTTCGAGAACGTTCAAAGCTCATTTCTTCGTTCTAAGTCAAAATTTAACCATTTTCGAGTCCCCAACTCTAAAATGCAAACTTGGACTATTCTCCATCGAAAACCAATGTTTCTGAGTTCAATGGTGACTTTTGAATTTCATTCTGAGAATTTAACGATTTCGACGATTATCGTCTAATCTCATAAATTTTGACATAACTTCGTTACTTGAGATTTTTACACCGTTCAAAATGGATTCATTCCATCATTCTAACATCCTAACCAGACATATTTCATTCAATCTTATACATGATGGTTTTTAACTTGTCCATCAAATTATAATATGACAATTCTTCAATGTTCTTTATTAGTTCATAATTCTTATGATTATGATTCACTTGTCACACGTCTTATTAAGGTTTAAGTCCACTAATTAGCCATCCTTATCACTTCTTATGATGCATAGTCCTCCAATCATCACTTCTCTATCAAACTACAATTTAAGAGAGGAAGATTAATGGTTTAAAGGTTTTTACCCTTGATGTTCTATCTTTGTTTCTTATTCTTTTCTTTTTGGATTAGCAAGCCTAGCTCTTACTCTTTTCTCTCAATATATCTAAGATGTTGGTGGAATTTGTTAAGGCACAAATGAACATCCAAGCCTCTTATTTATAGGATTAACCAAGTTAGGGCATTATAGACATTTAGGCCATCCCAGCTCCTTTCTTCGACCTCCTTACTATTCCTTGCTTGGGCAACACAAAACTTATCTCTTACTTGGCCACCACACATGGCTAGCCATGACTCACCTATGGGGCCCACATGGGTTGCCCCATGGGTTTTCTTACCCATTGATCCATTTGTTCGATCCACGGATTCGGTTCTTGGTTTGGGCTTAATTTTAATTACTTTGGGCCTAACATTGGGCTTGCATTTCATATCATTGGGCTTTAATATAATTCCAATTGGGCTTGCACAATTCCTACACAAATCCTACAAGCATATTATAATTGGCTTAATTCTTATAACATATAGTCTACGTATACTTCTCGTATACTAAGTCGTATACTTCTCGTATACTAAGTCGTATACTTTTTCGTTATATACGCCATACTATCTTTTGTATATACTTATACAATACTTTGTATCATACTAGTATTCTTTGCTTCGTATAATACTTACGTATCATACGATCATCCTTCATTCATTCTTTACTTTCCTTAACATTCTCAAACTTAGTACGCAGGTGAAAAACTGCGTTTATCAAAACTGAAATATTATTACATATTCCATCCTTCCTTATTATTCTATCGTTACGTATTTCTCAGATGTTCAAAAATAATTTCCGAGCATATATTGATGAATAGTATTTTTTAGAAAATTTCTCAGAATACTACGATATTCTGACACATTTAGGTTATAAAACAACCTTCATCTTACTTACTCATAATAATAATATATAATATAATTTTATTCATTATTTAATCAAATAAAATTATTTTATAATTTATCCGATTTTCTCGATCGTTACAAGAACCCTCCATGTTTATAGCTCCTTCAAAATACATCTTCCATTGTTAGTGTGTATCGTCCTGATGGTATTGCAGAACTGTCATTACCCTTCATCGGGGAAATATGTTTCCAAGGGTTTGAAATCCCCTAAAGGTGCGGCGGCCAGTTGATTCGTAATTTCTTGACCTTTGCTAGACTTTTGTGTCATGTAGAGAATGTCAAATTATTGTAGGATCAACTGCCATTTGGACAGTTGACAATTCAATATGGGTTTGCTGAACACATACTTGAGATGATCCATGCGGGATATGAGATGGGTTGTGTGACCATGGAGATAATGTTGTAATCTCATGGAAGCCCATGCTAAAGCATAACAAGTTTTATCAATCAGAGTGTACTTGTGTTCACTGCTGCTGAATCTTTTACTGAGGTAATAGATAGCTCTTTCTTGGCCTCTATCATCTTTCTGTCCTAGCATGCATCCCATGGTGTTGTCATTGATGGACAGGTACATGAACATAAGAACACCATCCTTGGGAGGTACCAAAACAGGAGCATTGATTAGCTGCTCTTTGATTATAAGAAAGACTTTCTGACACTCATCATTCCATTTCATGGAGAAGTTCTTCCTTAGCAGCTTGAAAATAGTCTCACAAGTTGCTATGAGTTGAGAGATGAATCGGCTAATGAAGTTGATTATTCCCAAAAATTCCCGTATTTTCTTCTCTGTCCGAGGTATGGGCATTTCCATTATGGCCTGGATTTTTGTGGGATCCAACTCAATCCCTTTGTTACTGACTAAGAATCCTAGCAACTTTCCTGACTTAACCCCAAAGGAGCATTTGGCCGGGTTCAACTTCAAGTTGAACTTACGTAACATGTTGAAGAGCTTTTTGAGATGATCTAGATTATCTTCTTCCCTTCGGGACTTGACAATGATGTCATCCACATAGATCTCTATCTCTTTATGCATTAGATCGTGGAAAAGAGCCATTATGGCTCGCTGATAGGTAACTCCGGCATTGATGAGGCCGAATGACAACCATCTGAAGCAAAAGGTTCCCCAAGGAGTGATGAATGCAGTTTTCTCACGATCCTATTCAGTAATCATAATTTGATGGTACCCCGCAAAGCAATCAACAAAGGAGTACATGTCATACTGAGCTGTATTGTCAATGAGTATGTGGATGAAGGGCACAGGAAAGCTATCTTGAAGACAAGCTTTATTTAGATCCCTATAATCCACGCAAACTCGCACCTTTCCTCCGGGTTTAGGCACGGGAACTATGTAAGATAACCACTCAGGGTATGTTAATACCATGATGATGCCGGCTTGAAATTGTTTGACAATTTCTTCTTTAACTTTTAAACTCCACTCAGTTTTTAATCGCCTGAGATTCTGCCTGACTGGCTTGAATCCCTCTTTGATGGGGAGGCAATGAGTGACAATGTTAGTAGACAAACTGACCATGTCTTCATGAGACCATGCAAACACATCCTGAAATTGGGTCAATAGAATAACCATATCATTCCTTTGGTTTGGAGTAAGGTCCATACCAATCTGGATTTGTTTGGAGTTTTTTGAGGTTCTGAGGTTAAAAGAGATGGTTTGATCAAGAGTTTGCTTGAGTTTTTCTTCAACCCATTCTTTGATCTCCTGAGGTATCTCATAGTCCTCTTGTATTTCCATTAAGTCTAAGTCCAACTTTACATCAAAGTTATAGTCCTTGTAGAGAATAGGCACCTCATCAGCAAGTTTAGGCACATCTAACTTTAGAGTCCTAAAATAAAATGCTTTCGCTTAATATATGAAACTGTTTAATCATACAAAGTGTTCGCATGAAATGACAAAAGTAAATGCTAATACTATACAGAAAAGTAAGCAGTTATTGCAATCTACAGGGCAGAAGGACTTTCTGCCCTTTTTACCCTTGTCGGCAAATGCAAGGAGTGCTGCTCCAATTGCCAAGGCTGAAGTCCTAATGGACAACAGTGATGAAGGGGTTGTTGTCGTCCTCCTTCTCCTGAATGATGACCATGATGTCTGGACAATCATCATCTGGGATGTCTCTGTTCATACCCTCAGTATGTACTAGGACACGCATTTTTGATAACCGCCTGGCAATGTCTTGCTTACGCCTACGTTCCATCTCATCCACTTCGGGGTCGATAATCAGGACTTCCTTTCCTTTGACTGGTATCGACTTAGGAAACAGCATAGCAACCACATAGGTAGGAACCTTTACTGAAGTCTGTAGGGATTCAGCTTCTGTAGTTGCAAGCAATTGTCGTGTGGCTGAAGGAACCTGGTTGTGTTTGTAAGGGTTCCTATGACAGGACCCAGGAGAATAGTCTAGTCCAGCTATCCCTGTTTGACTGGGAACTTGAATTGTGCCTGGATGATCCTTTCCTAACCCTTGTACAGGTTAAAAACCTAAGGATATCATCTCTTGACTTGCCGATATTACCTCGGCAGAAACTCTGGGTATCAAAGGTGGCGCCCTAATGGGTTGGTAGTGAGTGTTGCTCACCTCAAGGGCCTGAAAGCTGACAGGCTCAACTTCTGCATTGAAATTGATGATTGGTATGTCACCTTGTACAGGACATTCGGGTTCAGCATTAACAATGACTAAGCTGTTGTTAATTATGTATTTGAGCTGCTGATGAAGGGCGGAAGGGACGGCTCCAGCCATATAAATCCACGGTCTTCCCAAGAGTAGGTTGTATCCTATATCTATCTTGAGTACGTGAAAGGATACGCAGAAAGTATGTGGTCCAATCTCCACAGGTAGTTCAATCTCTTCGACAACATTTCGTTGGGACCCATCAAAAGCTTTGGTAATTGTATGGCTTCTTCGAATCCTGTTGAGAGTGATATTCATTTCTCCAAGGTGGCATAAGGAAAGATGTTTAAGGATGATCCTCTATCTATCAGAACTCCTCCCACAATATATCCAGAGGACATAACCACTATGTGCAATGGTTTGTAATGACCGGTCCCTTTGGGAGGTATGTCATCATCTGTGAAGGATATCACATTGCTATTGAAGATGTGATCAACCAGATGATGGAACTTTTCAACATCCACTAATTTTGGCAAGTGGGCTTCTTCTAAGACTCTCAGTAAGACCTACCAGTGATCCTCTGAGGAGAAAACCAAGTCCAGTATAGAAATCTGTTGTGGAGCTTCTTTCAAACTTAAAATACCTTGGCTTCATTGTGTCCCATAGTATAGAGGAATTCTTTAATCTTCTCCATGGAAACTTTTCCCTTTGACCTGATGGTAGGCTTCATCACCCGTTGGGGAAGATATAGTGGATTTTCTTTCAACATTGTAGCAGTAATATTGGATGTGGATCTTTCAGCCTCTCCATAATTCCATGGCACTTTTTGTAGGCTGACAACAGGATATTGTGGCCTGAATGGCAATATAATTGGCTTTAGCGCAGCCACTTTCAAAGGGTTTTCAACACCTTTGAGTTTAATAGGTTGAATTATATGTGGTGTGGTAGCCAAGTCTCCCTCAGAAGATATAACTGCTACGACTTCCTTCCATTTTGTAGGAATTGTGTCCCCACTCTCCAGTAACACAACGTCATTGTCTGTCATCTGTAGGACACCGCTATCAATTAGGTTAGGAATTAGATGGCAGAGTGCCCAGCATTCTTCAGTGCTATGACCGCGAGAGTGGGACTGGTATTGACATACTCCATTAAAATCAAACCATCTTGAGTGCGGGCTGATTAGAGGTAGCAGAGTTGTGATTCTTCCTTCATTGGTCAGCATCTGCAATATCTCTTCCATCTGTTGGCCTAAATAGGTGAATTCCCTTTTGTTGGATAAATCTCGACGGGCTTTGCTTTTGCTATTTTTGCAATTTTATCCTCAAGTGTTTCACTTTCTAGAGTAAGTGGTGGGGTACTTGGAATAAGAGAAAGGAGGCTAGCCTGATCCTGACCGAATAATTGACGTGTGACTTGGTGTTGATGAACCACTAGTTCTACCAATTAATTTACTTGCTCTCTCAAAGCCTTCATTTTCCGTTCCATCATAAACTGGAACTGAGAATAATCCCATCTGTCAGCACTATCCTTGCTAGTTTGGGATGAACCACCCGCACAGTTGGAGCTCTGTCCATTGCTCTAGTTAATCATGTTAACCTCCTCTTCCTTGTGTTGAGGAAGAGGGTTGTCTTAAACGTGAGGCTGATCGGGTTTGGTCACCACAATCTCACCATTATCAATTAAATCCTGGATTTTATGCTTCAGGGCCCAACAATCTTGAGTATCATGTCCCGGAGCTCCAGCATGATAAGCACATGTCTTGCTTACATTAAAACCTTTTCCACTCGGGTTTGCTGGTGGAAGAAGATGGGTAATTTTCTTCTGAGCTGTCAGAAGTTTGAGAATGTTGTCAAGTGAGTCCCCAAAGGGTGTGAACACTCGCATACATCTGACTTCTCCACTCTTTGGCAATGGAGGGTTTGAAGACTGTACTTGGAAAGGGGAATAGTTTCTCCTCTGAATAAGCATTTTCTGATTGCCTTTGGGTCCTTGTAGTATCAAGAAAACATCATCCTCTTTTTTCTTATGGACCCTCCGAGGGTTTTTTCCATAACTTTCAGACTGAATGTGCTCAGCTACAACTTTTAGAGCGGCAAGGTCTTGAATCTTCCCAGATTTCAATCCCATCTCGGCCATTTCTCCGTGTTTGATCATTTCAGAGAATGGTTTTCCTATGCCATCTAAAACTTTCTCCTAGAAGGGAGCTTCTTGAATGTCTATGAAGGTCATCACCATTTCAGACTCAGTCATAGATGGAATAACTTGAGCAGCCAGACGCCTCCATTTTTAGGCATACTCTCTAAAAGACTCATTGGCTTATTTCTTGACTTTGGTAATTTGATACCGGTCTGGAGCCATCTGAGTTTGGAAACTGTACTAACTGAGGAAAGCATGAGCTAGCTCCTCCCAGCTATGAATCTTGGAGTTGTCTAATCTGGTGTACCATGCTCTGGCTTCTCTAGTTAGACTTTTCTGAAACAGCTGCATTCTGAGCTTTTCATCCTCGGCATAAGATCCGAGCTATCCAATGAATACTTTTAAATGTGTGTAAGGATCTCCCAATCCATCATACTTTTCAAAATTTGGAGTTTTAAACTTTTCTGGATAATGAACCCCAGGGAAGATGCAAAGGTCTGAATATAAAACACTCTCGTGTGCTCCAATCTCTTTGATAGACCGAATGGTCTCTTCCATTTTTAGGACTTTTTCCTGATATCACTGGTGTCTAGATCTTCTTTGAGATGGATGATTTCAGGAGTTTTGTTGGTTTTGACAAACTCGAGTCCGGGAACTTCTTTATCTGGACCCTGGGTTCCTCCATGTGCAGAGGATTCTGTATATATGGGTATTTGTGGACCCTGAGTGGACTTGTGTAGTTCTTTAAGCAGAATAACCAACTCTGTAATTTATTTGCTTAATCCTTTGAACTCCTCGCAAGAGACAGGGGTAGGATTAGACTGGCCAGATGTAGACATGATTGGTTGTAGGTTTGTTGCCTTTTTAGATTTGGAATGGGTAATAGGACCAATTGTTTCCCTACAAAAAGACTTATGTATTTGTTGGAAATGTAAGAATGTTACATGCTACGTAATGTGTCCGTTTAGGAGTATTATCCTGGGAAATGGATGTCAGTTGACAAGATAGCATGACAGGTTTTGATAAAAAAGGGAATGCATGTACATATATTCCTTTATATTTTACATTACATTGAGATTGACATGGAAATGAAATTACGAGTAATTGAAATGTGAAGGTATGAAGAGACTTCTCTCCGCGTTTGGTTTATCAGAAGCTAACCTATCTTAGGCTACTCTTGCGACTTTTTAGCATGAAGGTTCCCAAATCATCGTAATTTACTCGACGGGAAGTTAATCCGGTCTTTCAACTGGAGCGAATTTGGGTGGTGCCTTTCCTGAGCCTCGTTGGAATTAGTCTCCCAATAAGTCCAATAATCAAACACCTACAGGATAGCCTCCTAGTGGAGGGACCATGCAACATACATTCACATACATCGTGTCTCACCGTATCGAAATGATGATGTGTGCGAAGCACTAATATCACAGGCAGATATAGTGCGAAGCACTAAGTGCAGTAAGTAAATGCATTAGTACACATTCATTAAAATTTAAATGCAACATCCACACACAAGAAAATAATATGTTTTGAAAAGCTTTAATAGCGACTTTAGCCCTCTTACTGGAAGTCCCCAGCAGAGTCGCCACCTGTCGACGTCGAGATTTTTAATTGTCCCTTTTTTGTTCTTACCTTTTGGTGTTCTCATGTTAGGTGAGATTTGTTTGAAAAAATAAGTTGTGAAAAGGTTCGACATGTATATGTCAACGATTGGACTTTAGAGTCGCCAGTTGGTATTTTTAAATGGTTGCACCAACTCAACCGAGAAAAGGTTTGCACACAGACCTAGTGATGTGACACTACTTAACTGGTCTGTGAAACAGAGATTCGTTAGGGTACGGGGGCTTGATTATGCAGGGGGAAGGTGTTTGGCACCCCCCGATATCCGTGGTAACACCGTGATCGCTACTTTTAATTTTAAACATTTGTCTGAATGTGTGTGTGTGTAGGTCTATGTGTTGTTGTCTGAAAGTAGTGCTATGCCTCGTTTGCACCTATATACAAAGGGTTGGAATTTTATACAAAAGTTCAGTTTTAACAAGATATAGCAGTGATGTTTTGTAAAACAGGTTTTTCAAACCCTTGTGCTCAATAGTAATTGAGGCCTTTGATACTTCCATTTTATTATATGTTCGACTTGATTACTTTTATTTTCGAGATGTGAAACATCATTGAGTAAATAAGATATATAGAAGTGTTGAACTCCTTGTGGGCATGAGAGCCGTCTATGGAAATTCAAACACCTTGAATAATTTACAAGCTGGTTACAGCTAAAAATGTCCATCAGGAGAACCGAATCTAGATTCAGGAACTGAATTTGTGATCATATGATTCCTAGGCTCACATAATGATGCAGTATGTACGAAAGCTATAAACAGTGATATATATAAAAGCTGTAAATATATATATATGTGAACAATCAACTGCTACGAAGTAAACTCCAGGCAAGACGAGAAATGTAAATATATATATATATATATTATATATATATATATATATATATATGTGTGTGTGTGTGTGTGTGTGTGTGTGTGTGTGTGTGTGTGTATAAAAGCGGTAAACGCACCGAATATTATATTCGGGCTCAATCGAGATAACTCGATAATATATATATATATATATATATATATATATATATATATATATATATATATATATATAGGAATAAACGTCTTGGATCGATGATCCGGGCATACGCACACAACCCGACTCTCAACGTGAATAACTGTGTGTGAATAAAAGTGGAGAAAGGCTTTAAGTAATGTGAGATGTCTTATAGTGAGATGTCTTATAGTGGGCTGCCAAGAAGACTTCAAATAGCTTTGAATGAATGAATACTCAGTTTCCACCTGAAGAATATAGAAAAATACAAGCTCACAAGTGTTTGGAAAGAGAAAGCACTCAGTTTAAAGTGTGTACAGAGCAAAATGGACAGGGCTTCCTCGCCTTTTTTCTTCTCAAACTGGCCACCCCAAGCCCTCTATTTATAGAAGGGGGAGCCGCAGGTGTACCTACGGCAGCCGCAGATGTACCCGGGGTGCCCCGGGCTTTGTGCGCCCCATCGTCTCGAAGTACGTGCACTCATGCAACGCGCTATCCGCTCAAACCTTCAGAACTTTTAATCAGGGCATCCGATTGAGGCGCATAATACCTTTTCGCAATGATGTTTTCGAGAGCTACACAATGACATGGGATAAGAGGTTGTATGAAGCTGGGAAGATGGGTCCATACCCAGATCTTCAAGTCTTCAAATTCTATCCGGTGTGCTGTCTTGTGCAGTAGTCACTCAGGATTGGAACTATGATTCTTGTAGGACACTTCTGTGTAGAATGTGGGTTAAAATATTGTTGAAACAACCTGAATATGGGATCGAGGTGGCAAAATGATGATTTTGCCCCTCACCAGAGTTATCTCTGGTTCTGGGCTAATTTAGCAGTCGTTGCTCAGGGTTATCTCTTAGATTTGGCCGTTGTGAGTACTGAACGTCCTCAGGGTTGTCTCTGAGGTGTGCCTGACCTCCCGAGGTTATCTCCAGGGTTGGAATTGAACGTCTCGGGGTTATCTCCGAGGTTGAAGCTGACTTCTAGTGATTGAAAAGAGCTTTTCCGGGGTTATCTCCGGAACTGCAACTGCATTCGTCAAGGTTGTCTCTGATGTTGGAACTGAATCTCCCGGGGTTGTCTCCAGTACTTGAACTTAGTATCTCAGGGTTATCTCCGAGATGGAAAACTGAGTATCCCGAGGTTATCTCCTGGTTTGTGCTGATTTGACTTCCAGGATTATCTATGAAAGACGATTCTGCCCTCCTACAAGGTTAGTAACAGGAATGCAAAATTTCGAGTGTCTACAGATGCCCCTCTTTATCATATTCATGCAGTGCAATGGCATGGATAGGATAAAGAATACTAGACACTTGAAATGTGACAAGATAATCATGATGCAATGTACTACAGCATGATGCAAATGTATGCTGAATGTTTGTTGGATCGTTTCCAATGGGATGTGATGACTGTTTGCTCCCATGACTTCTGATGGGGACTGGAGTTATCACTGATAACCCTAACGAACTGCTTGGATGTGTACTCCAAAGCTCTCAAGAATTTCCAAGATATTGACATTGGGGTTATCGCCAAAGTCCTTAATCCTTGGTACAGACTTTCCAACATAGATGTTCCTCTCATGTGTAAGAGACTCTAGGGGGGATGAGTTTAGTATGATGAAGATTGTGTATAACAGATTCCATCATCGGTCCTTCCTAATGAGAATGGCTTTCCCTAGTTTGTATCGCCAGGTCTTTCCAATGTTCTATCGGAGTTACTGCCAACAGTCATTGTTGTCAGGGTTGCATGACCCTCGCTGAACTATTTTTCAACGAATCCATTCATCGGAACATCGCTAATGCTTCGCTGGGTTTAATTGCCAACGGCTGATGATGTTAAGGCTGCTTGACCCTTGTTGAAATGTGCTTCAACAGCTAAAATCATCAGATTACTTCAAAACAAAAACTTTAAATAAAATAAAATATATATAAATATATATAGATACATAACACACATGGCATATGTATATATATATATATATATATATATATATATATATATATAAACACCAACACACACCCTCACACACACTGCACAAAATTGAGATAGCTTTCTACCGATGATTTTGAAAAATTAGTAAGTGCGGGTCCATGTAATAAGCCAAATTTACAACAAATACTATATAAAAAACCTTTCTATTTATCTCAATTCACTTGGCTTCACTAAACACATTTTTAATAACATTTATTTATCATTAATATTATAACTCACAATATTAACAACTAGATCATTCCCAGGAAAGAGGGGGCTTTCCGATAAGGACTTCTCCTTATTGGCGTGCAATTAGGTGACCAAACCCCTTTTCGCGATAGAACTTTCTAGACATCGTCAATAACGTCAATAATAATATGAATAACTTTGTTGTCTCAATTATTAATTTAATAAAATAAAATATTGTTCAGATAATACTGTGACAATAATTGAATCAATAATATGAGATACTATACAGGAATTACTATGACAATAATAGAATAAAACTGAGTGACTTCTCACGTAAGCATCAATAATCAAAGATACTGTACAATATTGTGTGCTACTATGCAACCACACGTATTACTGTACTTTTAACACCGGGTATTTCAACAGTTAACGGTAAAAGTTTTGTCGTTATTTTTATAAAAAGTTATTTCTCTCATTTTCTAACTCCAACAGTAATTTCGTTGTGGGGTCCACCAATGATTGTGTCGTCGTACGAATATTCCCTGATATAACGAATATTCCCCGACTAAACGAATATTTTATGACAACTTGCTTACTGTGCAAAATTTTTAAATATTACCCACAACTATAACATTATATCAAATCCACACCTTATTATTCAAAAAGATATTTGGAGAAAATTAAATTTTTATTCATAAAAGTTGGGGTCTTACATATGATGATATATCATGGATCCATAACATCTAAGTGCATGAAAATGAAGTTTTTAAAAACTGTTAAGAACCCTAAAATATTGCCTGACAGTCAAATGTCAAACACCATAGATCCAAACTTGTTAATTGTTAGACTTGCTCGGTGTATCACTGTTGTAGTATGCTATGAGGAGAGTAAACTAGAAGTGGAATCATGCTTATATCATGTCCAGATTCAAAGTTATTAATGGTCAAACATGGTTGACCAGTCATGCTTATGAGTTTTTTGGAAAACCCATAAAATCCCCAGGAAGTGTCTGACAGCTTTTTGTTGTGCTTAGATCTTGCATGAGTTATGTGTTTAGCTTGTGTAAGTGTATCATTGGCATACCTTGATATATGGACTATAGAACCATGACATCAAAACACCTAAACAATCAATAGGATCCAAGCTATTAGTAGTCAAAGTAGGTTGACCAAGCACAAAAATAGTTTTTTTGGAATTTCCAGAAAACTGAAGAAAAAGTTTTCTGACAGGGTTTAACCAAGTCAAATCTTGTGTTGTGATGTAGTTAAGCTACCTAAGTGTAGTATTTTTATACCTTGACATGTAAACTATAAGAGTGTGACACTCTAACACCAAAATAATACACAGAAACCAAGTTATTAAAGCTCTAAAGTAACTACCTAAGACTGTCTAGGTTTCTAAGTAACCCAAAGATTCCAAAACAGACCTGACAAGCACTTTGTACACTTAGATCTTCATGTTATGAATTAGTTAGACCCTGAAATTAGTTAGTTCTTGTAGTCTTACACTAGTATTACACCATGGATACACTCTCATGCCCAGAATCCAAACCAGTTAGGAATTAACCATGGTCAAAGTAGCCCTTAGGGCATTGACCATGGTTGTTTTTCATTGATGAAGAACACCAACTACGACAATTTTCGTCGCTAAACCCTATAGCCACAATTTTCATAAAATTAATTAAATTAATTTTAATAAATCAATAAAAATAGAAAATAAATAATAAAAATTCAAAAATGAGTTTTAAAATTTTTTTTTCAAAAATGTGTTTTAATTTTTTTTAAGTTATAAAAATTAACTTTTAATAATTTGACATAAATTTCATTAAAAATTTAATTTATTTAAATATTAATGACATTAAATTTATTTAATAATTATATTAAATAAATTAGTTAAAAAATTTATATTTTAAAAATCATTTAAAAATGATATTAAAGTGTTAGAAAATATTTTAAGTTATAATGAATAACTTAATATTATTGATAATAAATTTATCATTAATAATAAACCATTTATTTTATTAAATAAATAGTTTAAAAATGATTTATATGTTTTAAAAATTATTTAAAAATGATATAAAGGATTTAAAAATATTTTAAGTTATAATAAATAACTTTTAATATTTTGATGAGAAGTACATTAATATATTAATATTAATGATAATTATTTAAAAAAAATTTAAATGTTTTAAAAATTATTTAAAGGTAGTATTAGTGTTTTAAAAATATTTTGAGTTATTATAAATAACTTCTAATAATTTGACAAGGATTTCATTAATATTTTAAATTAATTAAGTATTAATGATAATAGAATTATTTAGTATTTAAATCATTTAAAAATGACATCAGTGTTTGAAAATTATTATAAAAGATAATAATTATTTGAAAATTATTATGAGCTTCCGAAAAATATTATAAATGATAATGAAATTATCTAAAATGATATTGAAGCTAGGGAGTAGAGTTTTATTAAAAATAAACTCGTTAATTATCTGATAAGGTAATCAGGAAACCGTATTAATACCGAAGTCCAACTAGCCTAAAATAGTTTGACCTTATAAGTGTTTTTATAGGTTTTATGTGACGCCCCCAAAATTAAGTATTTATCACCATCTTGGGTCGTCAGATACATGGTACAAAATACAAATACAAACTTAATTATACAAATATCGTGTAACATACGACAATACATAAACTGAGAGTTCTAATAGGAATATTATCATCTAGACAATATCCATACTCAAGGAGTCCTCATAACATTTATTGTCACACTATTTAACAGAATGGTGAGGACTACTAATGCTATCTTCTGGACCATCACTCCTTTCCCTGACTCGTCCCAGCTATATTCTCATTTCCTGAAGAGAACATTGAAAAAAAGGGTGAGCTCAACTAGCCCAGTAAGAAATATTATGACTAAGATAATGAAGAATAAATTATCAATAGTCTTCAACAATGTTAAACTGATAAAATACAATAGACATCAAGTTTAACTGCAGCGGAATAAGCAATCCGTTAGAAGAGTCAAGTAGAGAATAAAATCTACTATCTTCTATGATTTAAAAATATTTTCATCAACTTTTATCACTGAGACTCAGCTTAATAAATAAACCACATCTTCTAATCATCCTTGTATTACGGGCTAAGGATATTCATTAAATCATCAATGATCATGACTATACCAAAAAATCCCTGGTCAGAATCATACCACAAACTGTCTATCAATGCATTACAAGCCACTGAGGACTTTTACCACACCACTTATAACATCACAGTTCATGATTATACCGAATGATCCCTGGTCATAATCATACTAAGTCCATCTATGCACGTAAGCCAAAGATGACTTTTAACATAAAATAAACATGAGGATGATGACAATGTTATAGGAATTCAATTAAACAAGTTCAAGAATTAGTTTATCCAGGAACTAATAATATCCAAATTGTCAACATGATACTTCTTTGTAAAGTAACAGTCAAGAATGCTCAGAATAATATTTTCATGAAAAGATACTGGATGAAGCGCAAATATCAAGGATATTCCACTAAAGGATCATTCACCATGCATGTGGCAATCCACATAGACAGGTTATTCCAACAGAATAATAAAGAATGGAATAACAGAAGGATTCACCATGCATGCGATAGAGACCGCACAGACAGGTTATTTTCAATAGAATAAAAAATGCAGAATAATAAATATGGAACCAGGTCAGGTGAAATTCACACCGACAGGATATTCCGATAGAATAATAAATACGGAATAATAAATGATGGAACCAGGTCAGGTGAAATTCACACCGACAGGATATTCCGACAGAATCGTAAAGAATGGAATAATAAAAGAATTTCACCAAGTATGCGGTACTTCGCATAAACAGGTTATTCTAACATAATAATAAAGAATGGAATAACAGAAGAAGATCACCAAGTATTGGGTAAACCGCATATACAGGTCATTCCACCAAGTATAGGGTAAACCACGCATACAGGTTATTCTAACAGAATAATAAAGAATGGAATAACATAAGTTCTCTTCATGAATAAGAAAGAATAACACCCCTTACCATTTTAAAGAAGAACTAAAATAAAGAAGTAGTTAAGTGGCAGAATACTCTTCTTCTTTCTCTCTATAGTTTCTCTATCTAGAGTTCAGTGAATTCGTAAGAAAATAATGAAGGAATGAGCTTCTATTTATAGGAAAATAGAATGCATAGTAACTAATTCATGAACGGTCCAGATTGATTTACTTTAATCTGACGGTCCATATTTAAAGAAAAATCTTTTAAATAAAATATAATATATTCTATTTATAGAATAACTTTAATAAAGTATTCTGTTTTATATAAAAAGATGTTTCTGTTTTATTACGTTAATAATACGAATAAAACAAAACTTCATTATCGCTAAATAATTCATATTATTAATTGAAAATAATTGAATCAAATTGAGTGACTTCTCACATAAGCATCAATACCGTGTGCTACTATGCAACCACATGTATTACTGTATTTTTACTACCGAGTAGTTCAACAGTATCAACGGTAAAACTTCCGCCGTTATTTTTAATAAAATATTTTTATCGTTTTCTCAATCTGACAATAATTTCGTTGTGGGGTCCACCAATGATTGTACCGTCGTACGAATATTCCCCGTAAATAGTAACTCGTGAATAGTACTTCGACACAAAAAGTGTCCCAAATACTCGAGTGAACGATACTAGAGTGAATAGTAATTTGGGTGAATAGTAACTCGTGAATAGTGACCATGTATTTTGTGACAACTTGTTTACTTTAAAAAAAAATTCACATATCACCCTTAACTTTAACCTTTTATCAATTTAACTATTTACCAAAATAGAAAAATTGAATACTTTTATTTCATAAAATTCGGGGTCTCACATTTTAAACACTATTGTGACTACATGATTACGTGTCTAAGTTATATAATGACTTTGAATAGCAGTATTATGTGATGTGATGTGTTACGCTAATTGTGAGACTAATATTATTGATTATAGGTCTTTCGACAAAGCTAAATTAGATTGTGTAGTAGTAGTCAACGACCACGTCAAGTTTCCTAACTCAAACTTGAGTTATTATTTTTTAAGCATGTTAGTGGATAATTATGGATGATTATTCCACATCTAAAATTGTTATTGAATATTCGTATGTATTGCAATTTTCTTAACTCAAATTCGAGTTATTATTTTACCAGCTTGTTAAGTGGGTAATTATTATTGATTATACCACATCTAAGATTATTATTGATCATTCGCAATTATTAAAAGTTCATTAAATCAAATTGAGTTACAAATTCCAAAAGCATGATTAGTGAATAACTATTGTTGGTTATTCACATCTATAATGATTATTGTTATCTGTATATAGTGCAATTGATTTTTGTTTATTATTGAACAGTTTATGAGCTATATCTCAGCTAATTGTTTTAGTGAGACTAATATTTATTAAAGCATGAGCGTTATAATACTTGAACTAAGTTGTTATTGAAAGATCAATACCAATAATTTCGGCTAGATCAATACGGATATTATATGTTGAAATCTTTAACATGTCTTTAAATCCAAACCATATTGTTGTGGTACGGACTCATGATATAAGACTAAGATGAACAAACTTTATTGTCGTAAAATGACCCATGCGCTATTATTAAGTATTATGCATATTATAGGGTACAAAGGATTTGGCCGCTCCAAGTACTTGCAAAGGATTATAGTTTAGTTTTTATAACTAACTTATATTCCTGTGGTAATTCAGTATTGAATGCCTGATAATTCCTCTATTAGTTCATGATCCAATTGTGATCACTCAGCATGAAATCTGGGAATATCCCACTTTATTATTGCAGTAGTATTATCTCTTGATAATCAATTTGACATTATTGACACTTCGAAAGAGTTTTACTCCTTCATCATTGAATTGTTGTTTAGTATGAAATTTGATAAAGTCTTGTTATTGATAAATGATTTATTTAGTTATTTTGAAGTTCTTTGAACATTGTTGAAGTTCTATCGAATCTAGACTCTAATATTCTTGATTAATATCTTTTATTGTATGCTTTAACTTGCGAAGCAAACTCGTTGCTCACCCTTGCTTAAAAATAACATTTCAGCTAAGGACGAGGAAGTAGGAGGGGCAGATAAAGATAAGGGCAAGGGCACAATTCAGGAGTAGTTATTATAAACTTTAATTATTATGTTATTATATGTAAACCTTTTTGTATATCTGAAGGTATGTAAGTTATGTTAAGGTTAGACAACCTGGGATATTGTATTAATTATATTATTTAATGGTATGTATGATGAAATTTCTAAATGAATGGGTAGTTAGATGTGATATGTATGTTGGATCGTGAACACCAAAATCGAGATTAGGGAACCCGAATTTTGGGGCATCACAAAAGAAAAAAAAAGAAATTAGGTTAAGAAGTACATAATTATAGTTTTCTTTATTCGTAATAGGACTTAAGTTGTAATAACTTTGGAAATATGAATAAAAGAACTAAGAATTATTATGAAAATGTATTGTTTGTGTAAGTTACAATTAAGTTAGTGGATTTTAAGATTGTATGCGAGTTCTTGAACTCATACTATTATGGTAAGTTAGTAACTCATAGTAGAATGGTAAGTTTTTGAACACGGTCGGATGGTAAGTTCTTGATTTATTCTTGAACTTATATTACTATGGCGATTTCCTAAACTCATATTATTTTGGTAAGTTCCCAAGCTTATTATGTATGGAAAGTTTTATGAAAAATGATTATAGTATATTATTAGATAGATAACATTATTGGCAGTATCTAGAAAGTGTTGTCTAGAAAATAGGTTATTTGATTGTGCGCCATTTTAACGAAAGGCCCCCTTTTTTCTGGGAACGATCTGGTTGTCAGTATTGTGAATTTATAATATCTATACTTAGAAGGATTTAGTGTTGGACAAGCGAGTGTCGGATCCGCTGTAGGAAGTACACGGATTTGGGGTGTCGCAAATTGGTATCAAAGTAATGGGTAAATATCATGTTGCGATTCAGGGATGAGGGTAAATAATTTGATGTAATGTCGGTAATAAAATAGTTAAATCATTAGAATTATTAGTAGATTTTATGGATAATGTGTACAAATGAGTTTCAGATCTGCTTTGTAAAACATACAAATTTTGTGATGCCCCCAAATCCGAGTACCTTTAAACTCCGGATATGATACTCTATAGTACTAAACGCAATCATACATATCCATACATTCAATATTAATAAGAAAGTAATTAATATCTATTATAATCCTATTATTACATGCCCAATGTGATGCCCCCGAATCCTGGTTTCCTAACCTCGGGTTTGGTGCTCAAGATCCATCATACATATCACATTTAACTACCCATTCAATTATGAATTTCATCATTCACTACGATACCTTAATAAAAACATACATTAAAAAATAATTATACCATCGTTATCCTAGGTTAACTAACCTTAACCTTTCATGTCTATTAATATAAAAGATTTGAACAAAATTATAATATAATAATCATTAAACAACTTGATACTACTCGGTCGCCTTTACTTTTCCCTTGTCCTTATTAGAACCTTCTGCTACCTCTACTTTAGCTGAAATATTTTATTTAAGCAAGGGTGAGCAACGATTTTGCTCAGCAAGTTAAAGCGTACAATAAAAGATATATAAGAATTTAACTTTCTATAATTTCAACGATATTCAAACAATTTCGAAATAGCTGAATGATAAATCATTTTCAATAACAAGGATTTTCTTAAGTTTCATACTGAATATCATTCCAAGGATGAAAGAGTAAAATTCTATCGAAGGTTCGATAATATTCAATTAAATAAGAAGAATTATCAATACTACAACAATATTCAACAAAGTGGGATATTCCCTGCTGAGTGATCACAAATGGATCAAGAACTAATCGAGGAATCATCAGTAATTAAAGCTGAATTACCTCAAGAATATAAGTTAGTTATAAAAACTAATTATACTCGTCTGCAAGTTCATGAAGTGATCAGCTCCATTGTACCCTATATTATACATAATACTCAAAAATCGCGCATGGGTCATTTTACAACAAAAACGTTCCCCCTTTTATAAGGGTTGTTCTTCTCAGTCTTACATCATGAGTTCGTACCATGACAATATAGTTTGGATTGAATTCAAAGAATGTTATAAATTTATCATATAATATCAATGTTGATCTAGCCGAAGTAAATGGCATAAATTAACTCATAATAAATAGAACGTTTCATGCTTTATCAAATATTAGTTTCGCCAAAACAAATAGCTGAGACACAACACATAAACAGTTCATACAAAAAAGAACTTTAAATTATTTCACGGTTCAAGTAATAGATCAAGAAATCAGATGCACTAGGTGCGAATAACAATAATTATTATGGATGTGAATAACCAACAATAATTATTCACTAGCATGCTTGAAAAATAATAACTCGAGTTTGAGTTAAAGAACTTGCATGTTCGACAAGCTACGACTAACTAACTTTAATTAAAACTCTTTGAACGACCTAATATTGGCAATGTTGGTTTACTAATTAATTAGTACTGCGTATAATTGTATGTTTATACGCTAATTTATGCTATTAACTACCAATTAAGTCAATCAAATGGTACACATAGTATAATGTATCATCACCAATCCTATAAGATATTTAATAAATCTTAGGTTAACGATTTAATAAATTTATAAGGTTTTCTTAAGTAATAAATACTTATTAGATCCTTAAACAATTTATTATAATTTTTTAATTAATGAGTCATTCAAATTATCTTCATCTATTATTACCATTTAATATTAGTTAAATAGTAATTAATTAATTACCTTTAGTTATTTTTTAATAAATAATACCTAATTACATCTACTTATTATTAAATATTTATTAAACAATAAATAATTAAATTATTAACATTGTTTGTCTTTAATTATTATTTAATATTAATTAAGTAAAAATTAATTAATCATTCATCCTTGAATAATAAATAATTGATTTATTTTCTTCATTAATCTTTAATTATTCATTACTATTAATAAATGAATAATTAATTAACATTTGTCCTTATTTAATATTATTTATTTATCCTTTAATAATAAATAATTAATTCACTTCATAAGTCTTTAATTATACTTTCTTGTTAATCTAAGAATAATTAATTATCATTTGTTGTTATTTAATATTAATTAATTATTTATTTATCCTTGAATAATAAATAATTAATTCACTTCATAAGTCTTTAATTATTCTTTCTTATTAATCTAAGAATAATTAATTAACATTTGCTCTTATTTAATATTAATTATTTATTTATTTATCCTTGAATATTAAATAATTAATTCACTTCATAAGTCTTTAATTGATCTTTCTTATTAATCTAAGAATAATTAATTATCATTTGTTCTTATTTATTATTTAGTATTAACTAAATAATAAATAATTATTTTATAAATTTTATGTCAATGTAAGTAAGTAATTACATTATTCTTACTTAAGCCTACTTTAATAATTATTTGATATTAAATAATCAATGATTTAAGTCTGTTTATTATTAAATCTTATTTAAATAATTAATAGTTAACTTATTAATACTATCTCTACTTAATTATCACCTAATATTACTTAGATAATAATTAAATAGTTAATTACACTCAAATTATATGTAATTAGTTTAATAATCATTTAATGGCATTAAAAATTATAAATTAGTAAGTTTTAAATAATTTTAAATGAGTTTAAATAACTAATTACTTAATAATTACATAACTGTTCTGAAAAATTGCGAATTAAATATCATAATATTGTTCATAATTTTAGAGAAATTTGGGTCCAAGAACCATTGCCGGAATCGGCTGGAAAACGGCCAAACCGGTCGCCGGAAAACCTGCGTCGGTCCGGTGAATAGTGAATCGCAATAGGTTTTCTAAAATTTTCTGATTTTTCCAAATTTGGGGTCCTTTACTAAAACTTGAATAAAATGAATTTTACAACTCCGATTTAGGTCCAATTGGTCTCGTTAGATTTGTATCTTCCCGAACTACAATTTTCATTCATCAAACATCAAATTTGGATCTGTTTTGGTCCTAGAAATCAGCCCAAAAGTGGTTGTTCATGCAATATGATTTCATAGTGTTTTAGTAATAAATCCATATCTTGCTCATTTTTTAACATTTTTACATGCTTCCAAAGAGGTTTTGCCCTTAACTCATAGTTCTAGCATACCAAGAAACAAAATCACAAAAACCATTTTTATATTTCAAAATGAAAAGCATAGATCACCTTTTTTAAATATATTTTTCTCAAATACTTCTTTAACTTCCTTTTTCCAAATTTTCCAACATAAACTTATATACATGAACAAGTTAAACATATTATACTCAAGATTTATCATCCTCATAAGTTTTTAGCCTTTTAGAACTTGCACTTCCATAAACCCATCACAAGATTACATAAAACATACAAAACATAAAACTAGGGTTTGATTTTTCTTGCCTAGTCTTGTGGGATGTCCTCCTTTTCTTTTCAAAGTAAGTTAGGAACTTGGGATGCATGAAACACTACCTTCTCTTCTTCCCCACAAGGTCTAAACCTCTCTCTCTCTCTCTCTCTCTCTCTCTCTCTCTCTCTCTCTCTCTCTTTCCCTCTTGGTGTTTTGCTAGTTTGGGAGAAAATAGAAGAAGAAGAATGGTGGAGAGAATGAAATGAAATGAAGATGTGACGAAATTAAATGGGATGTGGTGATTAAGTTAATATCCCCCATGTTCTTTTTGTCCATTGGATAAATGGGTTAGCCTTATCTCTTCCTAATCATGCCTAATCATATCATTAAAGATGCTAATTAGATTTTTCACGAATAAGAGCATGACACACTTGTCCTTGTTGTAAGACTTTCTACGTAAGGAACTTGATTAGCGTAAACTTATTGCTTTAAAAGACCTAAAAGGGGCAGTCCCCCATGCACATTATCCACTACATTTTGCTTTTATTTTTATGCACAAATTTGATTAATCAAAAGTCTAAAATATCCTTAATCAAGTGGGCTAAGTATTGGTTTGCAATTTATTTCTTTTGGGCTTCTCTTTTAATTGTTCTGGGCTATGTAGTAAACATAGTTTAACAATTTTAATATATATTACCCTAGTTGTTTATCTGGAATTAATATTTCCAATCTTATGTAATTTAATTACTTACACATATCTCTTTAACTTGTAACCTAATTAGGTTTACTATAATTAGGTTTAAAATTATTAATCACTTACAATAATAAAATTATCCACTTAAGTTAGTATACATATTAAATACTAACTATTCCATATTACCATAACCCTTGGGTTATTTAATTATCTCACCTAATGTATAATTCCGTTATGAAGCTTTCATTTTTAATGAAATCTATAAATATACATATACATATCCATAACTATAACATATATATTTATTTAGTCATGCCCATTTCCACACAGTCCTCACATATTTATTCACTGTATAATAGTCATACTAATTAATCATTTAAATATTATAAATATTTCTATTTAACATTCAAGGCAAACACTCAAGCTATGTTAATGTTTCAACATAACTTATCTTACTCTTCCTTAATCAACTTGATTAAGTATTGATCTTAGTTAATTTCAAATAACTAAATTAACTATCTTGTTTAATTTATAACTCATAACATATATTCACTTATAAACAAAAAAAAATATTCGTAAAAAGTTAAATATATAATCATATAAAGTTCTCGGTCCTTACATTCACCCTTACATATAAGGATTCCGTCCCTGAAATCTCCATTACCTTACATTCAAATTATGTCTATCATTATACCTTTATTTATAAATCCTAATTTATTACCCTAATATAGGTATTACTTTGTTTCTTTTTACATTTACTCCTTCCTATCTTATTCAGGGCAGAAAATTCTCTACTAAACTCATGTCTCATTTGACTTAGCATAGCTCATAATTACCTGTTATATTTAGGTAATAACATCTTACTCACAATAATATTATTTTAATTTATTAAGAAACATGTGCTTTCTCTTATTCTACTTTGGAACCTCAAAGGGTTACCATAGACCACTCAATATATATGTTTTCTTTTAATAATTTATAAAGTTGTATAATTAATTCCTTCAGTTTTATTTACGATATACTAACATGTGATACCAACCTATGACTCGAATCCGCATAGGAACAACACCTCCTAGTGATAACTATCAAATAAGATGTGCGTAATTATATTACTAATTAAAATTTTACCAGGCACTACTACATTCGAAGCGACTGCATCCTGGACTGTCATGTTAAACGTGTGTGCTGTTGTTCTTGTTGGTTGAGCTGGTCCATTGGTCGTTAGAGTCCCACTGTTGTTTCCTTTGTTGTTTCTTCCCTTCTATGCATTCTTATTTGGAAAGTTACGAATTTGATGGTTTTATGATCAACATAAATAACAACTTTGTATCTTCTTTGAACTGGGACAATTGAGAGAGATATGTCCCTCTTGGCCACAGTTAAAGCACACTCCCTTGCCCTTCAGGCAGACTCCCGGATGATTCTTCCCATAAATTGCACACGGCTCACCTTTCTTCCTACCTTCTCCTGATTTCTTTCCTGATTGGGTGTTATCGCTCCATTTATGCTTGTTCGAGTTACTCCCTCCACTGCTACCTCCTTCATTCATCCTTTTCTTCTTTTCTTGGTGATATCTCGATACGGCTTCACTGCCTCCCTCAACGATGATTGCTTTTTCTAATAGAGACGAAAATATATTAATCTGTAACACTGTTACCTTGCTAAATATCGATGGCTTCAGTCTGTTTTCAAATCTTTGCGCCTTTCGTGCCTCCATGTCCACCTGATGCGGAGCGAATCTAGCTAATTCGTTGAATCTGGCGGCGTATTCTGAAACTGTCATATTTTCCTGTTTCAGCTCTAGGAATTGAACCTTCATCCTTGCTTGCATACTTGGCGAGAAGTAATTCTCGTTAATTAATTCTTTGAACCTTGTCCATGTCACCACCGATGTTCCTGCTCTATTCTGGTTTGTCTCCCACCAGTAGTTCGCCTCCCCCTTCATCAAATAGGTAGCAAAAATGGTCTTTTGCTCCTCTGCTACTCTAGCGATAACGAATGCTTTCTCTATCTCTTTTATCCATGTTTGAACTTTCTATTGGATCTAATGTTCCCTTAAACTCTGGTGGTCCTACTGCCTTGAAGTTTTTAAAATTATCTAATTGATTTCTTGGCAGATTTTCTACAGCTGGTGCCCTATTCTGCATATCTTCTGCCATCATGTTTACAAAGTCTTGCATTGGGTTTGGTTGACCTCCTCCTGCATTATTAACTGACTCTTTGCCCTTTTGGTTTCTTAGTACTCTTCTTGGTGGTATTATCTGATTAAACAAAACTTTAATTTATTACTTCATCTTTTACACCTCTATGCCACATCTGATTAGTGGTATCATAAAAAGTTAACACCAAATTTAAAACTCAGCCCAATTCGGCTTGCTGGATTAACCAATTCGACTTGTTGAATTAACCAATTCGACTTATTGAATTAACCAATTATCAGTTAGACAGCTTACTATCTTTATTCTCAAAACTTATTTACTTAATCAAATATATATTCATATTTATTCAACTAGTTCATAGTACTTTACATCGTATAACACATACTGCGATAATCATTTACTACCTATTTTTGACAACAAAAGTCAGGAATCACTACGACAACTTATACAAAAGTGAAGACTTACAGAGGTTTTCTCAATATTCATACATAAGCGAGGATTGCATTCATATAGATATATAATTATATATACCTGCTCATCGTCTACAATACTACATTACTAACATATTATCTTTCTCCAAAGGTTCTACTCCTCATACTTAATTTTTATTTCTTCTACTTCCATCATCTGTCTTCTTCTTAGGACAATTCTTAGCCTGATGACCTTTTTCTCCGTACGAAAACCATCCTCCTTTCCTAGGTTTAGGACATTTGGGAGATATGTGTCCTCCTTGTCCGCAATTATAACACACATTCTTACCCTTCATACATTCCCCAAAATGCTTCTTTTCACAGTCAATACATGCCTTCTTCTTCGGCTGTGAATCCCCTGAGTTGTCGTCACTATCATTGTCTCGTTTCCTTTTATCATTCTTCCCCTCTTTCTTCTTTCTTAAAGTTTCATAAGATACATTGCACTCGGCTCTCCTCCCATCGACTTATGCCTTCAGCTCATTTTGTTCTTCAGTTATCTCTCTGAGTGCCCTTACCAACTGGTCATTTTGTAATCTTTTCGCATTCCACATTTCCTCTAGGAAAAATGTAAGACCCCAACTTTTATGAATAAAGTTAAATTTTCTATAAATAACATTTTTAAATATTATGGAGTGAATTTGATATAATGTTATAGTTGTAGGTAATATTTATAAATTTTGCAAAGTACGCAAGTTGTTATATAATATTTGATTGGTCGGGGAATATTCGTTTTAACAGGGAATATTTGTACGATGGCACATTCATTAGTGGACCCCACAACGGAATTATTGTCGGATTGAAAATCGACAAAAATATCTTTTTTTATAAAATAACGACGAAAGTTTTATCGTTAAACTGTTAGAGTACTTGGTGGTTAAAATATAGTAATATGCGGGGTTGCACAGTAGCACACAGTATTGCACAGTATTTTTGAATTATTGATTCTTACGTAAGAAGGCACTACTTACTAATTGTTACAGTAATTACTGTTCAATATTTTATTTTATTGATTCAATAATTGCTGTGTTGATATTTTATATTATTGTTGTTTCAATAATTGTCACTGCACAGTATTTTTCATTATCAAATCAATAATTCATATTATTTGAATAATATTATTAGATAGCATTATTGGCAATGTCTAGAAAGTTTTGTAAATGAGAGGTTTGGTCACCTAATTGCGCGCCAGTAAGGAGAAATCCTTATCGAAAAGCCCCCTCTTTCCTGGAAACGGCCTGGTTGTCATTATTGATATTCTATAATATTGTTTGTGAATAATTAATTATTGATTTATATGATAATAAAATATTTATTTTATGTGGATATAAATGATGGATAGGAAAATATTTAGTTTATGTGGTTATAAATGAAGAAATTAATGTTGAGGTATTTTATCAGTATTTTTGTCGGAATGAAGGTATTAAAAATCAAATCAGTGTTCTTAAAGCTTTATTGCATGAGTTATAATTTTAATCCGACCGTTGGATCGTTATGATTTTTGGATATGTTACGTATATATAAGTTGAGTATATGTCCACAAATTTTGAACCCTTAAAAATTAACGTATGATTTGTTATGAATTTTAAGAGGTGTTGAAAATTGTCCGTTTGTGGAATTCGGATATTTTCTGTTTGAAATTTGGAAAAACTTTCTTCTGCAAAGTTATAGAGAATTCGATTTCGTGTGGAATGGACATAAAATTTTTATTTTGTCTGATAAAAGGGCTATTTATTATGAATTGTTGAAGTTTCGAAAATTAAAATATTTTTATTAAAATTATAGATGGGACCCACTTTTGTTTTTTCAAAACATGTGCTAGAATTTTTGGTTCAATTGTGGAGGCTAGTCTTGGTTGGTTTTGGTAGGCGTAGGAAAATAATAATAATAATAATAATAATATTTTATTATTTAGTCTCCTATGGCGTTCTAACATTTTTCTGTAAATAGGCGATTAAGTTAGAATTGAAAATCACATCAGAATCAGAGAATTCTTCTTCTATAATCTTGAGCGTATTTCTTTAGAGTTTTAGAAAGCTTTGAGCGTAGAAAACAGTGAAAGTTTTCTTCAAGAATATTCTCGCCATACCAGTTGGAATACTCTTCTTTTCAAGGTAAGGGATGTTATTTTGTTCAATATTCGCTTAGAATAATATTTTCTTCCATACTCTGTAGTATGTAAGAAATATTATTTCGTTTCAGATTTCGAATTCTATACTCGTTTTGTTAAAATTTTGGCTTCTATACTCCATGAAATTAGTAGAATATCCTTGATATTTGCGCTCCATCTAGTATCTTTTCATGAAAATATTATTCTGAACATTCTTGATAAGTTTTAACTTTTTCATGTTGAAGTACTATTCACGGGATTACTATTCCCAAAGTACTATTTACGGGGTACTAATCACTTGAGTACTATTCACCCGGGGTACTATTCATAATAAAAATTGATTCATTTTCGGTCCAAATTATTTTTGGTACAATATTATTCTTGAATTTTAATCCACAAAGCAATATCATGTTGACAATTAGGACGTTATTAATTTCTGGATAAATTAAATTATAAATCTTTAAAAATTTATCCTTGAACTTGTTTTATTGAATTCTTATATCATTGTCATCATCCTCATGTTTATATTCTGTTAAAAGTCATATGTGGCCTGTAGTGCATAGATGGACTTCGTATGATTATGACCAGGGATTATTCGGTATAATCATGACCGTAATATTACAAATGATGTGGTAAAAGTCCTCATTAGCCCATAGTACATTGATGGACAGTTGTTGGCATGATCATAACCATTGATGAATACATGAATATCCTTGGGCCTTAGTGCATGGATAATTTGTGGTCGTGATACTAATGAATTTCCTTGGCCGTAGTGCAGGGATGATGTGGATTATTTATTAAGCTGAGTCTCAGCGATAAAAGTGATAAAAAACCTTTTAAATCATAGAAGATAGTAGATTTTATTCTCTATTTGACTCTTCTAATGGATTGATTGTTCCGCTGCAGTTAAACTTGATGTTTGTTATATTTTATCAGTTTAACACTGTTGAAGGCTAACGATAAATTATTCTGCATTATCTTAGTCATAATATTTCTTACTGGGCTAGTTGAGCTCACCCTTTTGCTTTCATTGTCCTCTTCAGGAAATGAGAACGTAGCCAGGACTAGTCGGGGAACGGAGTGACGGTCTAGATGATAGCATTAGTAGTCCTCACTATTCTATGAAATAGTGTGATAATAATTGTATTGAGAACACCATTTGAGTTGAATACTATCTAGAAGACAATATTCATTTTAAAACTCTCAGTTTATGTTTTGTTGTATTTTACACGACAGTTGTATTATTAAGTTGTATTTGAATTTTGTACCATGTATTTGGCGACTCAAGATGGGTGATGTATAACTATTTTAGGGGCGTCACAGCTGGTATCAAGGCTTAGCGATATGATCCCTGGCTGAGATATGAGATAAGAACTAGGAAGGGAGAGACGGGGAATTCCTTCGCTAGTATGACCTGTCTAAGTTTATTTGGTATTTAATTGGTCGGTCAGAGTATATGAATAATATGTTGCATGTCAATTAACCCTTGTTTTATGGCAGTATTTGAAAATGACATCTGAGAATGTTGAGAATAGCAATGGAGCACAGGAGACCGTTGAGTCTCCACAGATTAACAATCAGGATAATGTGCATCAGGAAGGCAACAATCCTCATGCAAACAACAACACTAACCAAATGATGAACGATGGAATGTTCAGAGGCTTTCTGTAATTCATGCAACATCAGGTAAGAGAGACTGCTGTCCGAAATGCAGGTGGAAACACTGGCAACTCTCAGACTGTCACTGCTAAACAGTTCAAGGAGCTAGGACGACCGGAGTTTTTTGGAGAGCCAAAACCACTTAAGGCGGAGACGTGGATAAAGCAAATCAACAAGATATTTGATGTTTTTGGATGCTCCGAGGAGCAAAAGGTTCCCTTTGCTACCTTCATGTTGCGGGCAGAAGCAGATTACTGGTGGGAATCTGTAAAGCGTACTCAACCTGCTGCACTGAAGATGTCTTGGGAGAAGTTCCAAGAACTGTTCAACGACAAAAACTTTCCCGAAAGTATTCGTCACATGAAAGAGGTAGAGTTCATTAAACTAGAGCAAAACAACATGACCGTGTCACAGTATGAAGTCAAGTTTGCTGAGTTGCCTCGGTTTACATCCTACTTAGTTGATAATGAGGAGAGAATGACGTGGATGTTTTTAAGAGGTTTGAAACCCGAGATTCGTCAATACCTTATCTCTCACAAACTTTGCTTGTATTCAGATGTTGTGAATAGGGCTCAGTTATTAGAACGTGATAATGAGTCAACCCAACCAAGAGAGAGCAGCCGGCAAAATGATAATACCAGTGGTAGCAGTCATCGAAGCGGTGACAACAAATGTGGACGGAATCAACATGCCAGAAATGGTAACCACTTCGGTGATAATCATGGCCAAGACAATAAGAGTGGACATTTCAAAAAGAGGAGATTCAACAATAATGGAAAGACGTCAGCACCAACACCCGCTGTTAAGGAAGAAAAATGACCACCTATCATATGCTTCAAATACGGAGGGGAGGGATACATCAGTCTAAACTGCGCGATGCAGTCCAAAGCGTGTTATAATTATGGAAGAGAAGGTCACCTAGCCCGATTTTGTCGTGCACCGAAGACAAGTCCAGCTGGGATGGAGGCACCAAAGGCCGTCCCAAAAAAGTTAAAACCGGTAGTTCAAAGGAGAGCGTTTGTCGTGACCTCCCAGAAAGCAAGGAACCCGAATGAGGTCATCACGGGTAAGCTTATCATAAACTTTAGCGAAGTTTATACCTTTTTTGATACCGGTTCTACCCATTCTTTTATTTCTCCTACTTGCGCTCAACGTTTAAATTTGACTCCAGAGAAATTAGACTTTGACTTATCTGTTAAAACTCCGTTGGGAGAAACCTTCATTACATCCACTATTTATAAGTCTTATTTGGTTCAAATCGGTACCCTCACATTACCTGTCGATCTTATTTCATTGAAAATACTTGCATTTGACGTAATTCTAGGGATTGATTGGTTAACTACTCATCATACAAAAATTGATTATTTTTGTAAGGTTGTTAGCTTTCATATTCCTAACCAACTTATTATGCGAATTCAAGCAACCAAACCATTAAAATCAATCATTGTCATCTCAAGCCATGAAGCTATTCGTTTATTGAAAAACGGATGTCAAGCTTTCTTAGCTCATGTCACGGATTTAAACAAAAATATGTCAGTTTTGAATAATATTTCTATTGTTAATAAATCTCCTGACGTATTCCCTGAAGAACTTCCTGGCCTACCCCCATAGTGAGAAATTAAATTTTGTATCGACCTTGAACCTGGTACAAAACTCATTTCTAAAGCCCCATATCGAATAGCGCCTATTGAACTTTAGGAGTTAAAGACCCAACTGCGGGAGTTGTTAGACATCGATTTCATTCGTCCTAGTACGTCTCCTTGGGGTGCTCCTGTTCTATTCGTAAAAAAGAAAGATGAGAGTATGCGACTTTGTATTAATTATCGAGAGTTGAACCATGTCACTGTCAAAAATAGATACCCGTTTCCTCGCATTGATGACCTGTTTGACCAGTTGCAAGGCGCTAAATTCTTTTTAAAGATCGATCTTCGTTCCAGATATCATCAATTAAATGTTAGAACTGATGACATTCCAAAGACGACTTTCAGAACTTGGTGCGGGCATTATGAATACCTAGTCATTTCTTTTGGATTGACTAATGCTCCTGCTGCCTTCATGGATATGATGAACCGAGTATTCAAGGAATATTTGGATCACTTTGTGGTCGTTTTTATTGATGGCATCCTCATATATTCCAAAAGCTATGAAGATCATGAGCAACACTTGAGGCTGATACTCCAAAAGCTTCGTGAAAACAAGTTTTATGCCAAGTTAAAGAAATGTGAGTTCTGGCTTGAGGAAGTAGCATTCCATGGGCACGTAATATCAAGTTATGGAATATCTGTTGACCCGGCAAAGAGTAAAGCTATTCAAAGCTGGGAACAACCTAAATTAGTGATCGAAGTACGTAGCTTTCTCGGCTTAGCTGGTTATTATCGGAGATTCGTAGAAGGGTTTTCTCGAATCGTTACTCCATTAACTCAACTAACTCGAAAAGATACAAAATTCGATTAGAGCGTGGAATGTGAGAAGAGCTTTCAAGAACTCAAGAGGAGACTCATTTCAGCACCTGTTCTGACAATACCATCTGGCTCGGAGGGATTTGTCATCTACAGTGATGCTTCGGGCAAAGGTTTAGGATGTGTTCTCATGCAACATGGGAAAGTCATAGCCTATGCCTCTCGGCAACTCAAAGAATATGAGAGGAATTATCCTACTCATGATCTAGAGTTGGTAGATGTTGTCTTCGCACTTAAAATTTGGAGGCATTACTTGTATGGGGAGAAAGTGGAGATCTTTACGGATCATAAAAGCCTTAAATATTTCTTCACCCAAAAGGAACTCATCATGCGGTAACGACGTTGGCTTGAACTGTTGAAAGATTATGATCATACCATTCAATACCATCCTGGTAAAGTGAACGTAGTAGCTGACGCATTGAGCAGAAGATCATATGCGGGTACGAGTGCGATATTGTCAACGCAAAGGCCCATTTTATATGATGATAATAAATATACGAGTAGAACCAACTTTAATCGATAAAGTTAAAGCTGCTCAAGCTACAGACCTGTAGCTGATACATATGAGGAATAAATTATAAGAAGGTGCTATGTCGGAAGCAAGAATCGATGAAGAAGGAATAATTCGAGTCAACTCCAGACTTTGTGTTCCTAACGACCCTGATTTAAAGTATAAAATCATGATGGAGGCGCACAACACACCGTTTGCAATCCATCCTGGGAGTACCAAAATATATCATGATCTTCGACATACATTTTAGTGGAGAAATATGAAGAGAGAGATCGCGGAGTTTATCTTAAGGTGTCTAACTTGTCAACGAGTCAAGGCGCAGCATCAAGTACCAAAAGGTCCATTGCAACCACTTGAAATTCTAGAATAGAAGTGGGAGTTCATTATCATGGATTTCGTTACCGGTCTTCCCAAGGTTTCTCAAGGCATAGATGCGATTTGGGTCATTGTTGATAGATTGACCAAGTCGGCTCATTTCTTACCTATACGAGAAACTTATACACTTGAACGTCTTGCTCGTATGTATATAAACGAGATGGTAAGATTGTATGGCATGCCAGTATCCATAGTTTCTGATCGAGACCCAAGATTCACTTTAAGATTTTGGGTTAGTTTGTAAAAAGCTATGGGCACGGATTTACAATTTAGTTCGGCTTATCATCCTCAAACGGATGGGCAGTTAGAGAGGACTATTCAAACTCTTAAAGATCTATTAAGACTCTGTGTCCTTAACTTCAAGGGAAGTTGGGATAAATTCTTACCATTGGTGGAGTTTTTCTACAACAACAATTATCAAGTAAGTATTGGCAGGGCTCCATTCGAGGTGTTGTACGGAAGAAAGTGTCATTCTCCAATATGTTGGGATGAGGTGGGTGAAGCAACGTTGTTGGGACCGGAGTTAGTACGTATGACTACAAAAAAGATTCAAACGATCTGACAACGTATAAAAATCTAATAAAATCGACAAAAGAGTTATGCTGATCTTCATCGAAAGGACATAGAATTTAATATTGGAGAACATATGTTGTTACGTGTTGCACCATGGAAAGGAGTTACAAGATTTAGAAAGAGAGGAAAGCTCAATCCTCGATTTATTGGCCCATTTTTAATCCTCCAACGAGTAGGACCTGTGGCCTATAGACTTGCCTTACCGCCAAGTATGTCTCGTGTTCATAAAATTTTTCACATATCTATGTTACGTAAATATGTAAAAGACCCAAACCACATTATTGAGTTAGAACTGGACGAAATAACGAAAGATTTAACGTATGAAGAGGTTCCTGTTAAAATCTTGGATAAGAAGGAGCATATATGCTCCAAGGTTGTACCTCAAGTCAAAGTTTTGTGGAGAAACCACGATGTTGAGGTAATGACCTGGGGGTTAGAATCTAAAATAAAATCAAGGTATCCTTACCTTTTCGACATACCAGGTACGTACCCTAATTTCGAGGGCAAAATTTCATAAGAATGGGAGGTTGTAAGGCCCCAACTTTTATGAATAAAGATGAATTTTCTATAAATATCATTTTTAATATTATGGAGTGAATTTGATATAATGTTATAGTTGTGGGTAATATTTATAAATTTTGCAAAGTACGCAAGTTGTTATATAATATTCGATTGGTCGGGGAACATTCGTTTTAACAGAAAATATTTGAACGACGGCACAATTATTGGTGGACCCCACAATAGAATTATTGTCGGATTGAGAAAATGACAAAAATATCTTTTTATAAAATAATGGCGAAAGTTTTATCATTAAACTGTTAGAATACCCGGTGGTTAAAATATAGTAATACGCGGGGTTGCACAATAGCACATGGTATTGCACAATATTTTTGAATTATTGATTCTTACGTAAGAAGGCACTACTTAATAATTGTTACAGTAATTACTGTTTAATATTTTATTTTATTGATTCAAAAATTATTGCGTTAATATTTTATATTATTGTTGTTTCAATAATCGTCACTGCATAATATTTCCCATTATCAAAACAATAATTCATATTATTTGAATAATATTATTAGATAGCATTATTGGCAATGTCTAGAAAGTTCTGTTAAGGAGAGGTTTGGTCACCTAATTGCACGCCCGTAAAGAGAAATCCTTATCGAAAAGCCCACTCTTTCGTGGAACGGTATGGTTGTCATTATTGGGATTCTGTAATATTTTTTGTGAATAATTAATTATTAATTTATATGATAAGAAAATATTTATTTTATGTGGACATAAATGATGGATAGAAAAATATTTATTTTATGTGATTATAAATGAAAGAATTAATGTTGAGGTATTTTATCAGTATTTTTGTTGGAATTGAGGTATTAAAAATTAAATCAGTGTTCTTAGAGCTCTATTGCATGAGTTATAATTTTAATCCGACCGTTGTATCGTTGTAATTTTTGGATATGTTATGCACATATAAGTTGCGTATATGTCCACAAATTTTGAACTGTTAAAAATTAACGTATGATTTGTTATGAATTTTAAGAGGTGTTAAAAATTATCCATTTGTGGAATTCGGATATTTTTTGTTTGGAATTTGGAAAAACTTTCTTCTGCAAAGTTATAGAGAATTCTATTTCGTGTAGAATGGACATAAAATTAGTATTTTTCTGATAAAAGGGCTACTTATTATGAATTATTGAAGTTTCAGAAATTAAAATGTTTTTATTAAAATTATGAGTAGGACCCACTTTTGTTTTTTCAAACCATGTGCTGGAATTTTTGGTTCAATTGTGGAGGCTGGTCTTGGTTGGTTTTGGTAGGCGTAGGAAAATAATAATATTATTATTATTTTATTATTTAGTCTCCTATGGCATTCTAACATTTTCCTATAAATAGGCGCTTAAGTTAGAATTGAAAATCACACCAGAATCAGAGAATTCTTCTTCTATAATCTTGTGCGTATTTCTTTAGAGTTTTAAAAAACTTTGAGCATAGAAAACAGTGAAAGTTTTCTTCAAGAATATCACCGCCATACCAGTTGGAATACTCATCTTTTCAAGGTTCTTTTCAAGGTAAGGGATGTTATTTTGTTCAATATTCGCTTGAAATAATATATTCTTCCATACTCTGTAGTATGTAAATAATATTATTTCGTTTCAGATTTTAAATTCTATATCGTTTTGTTAAAATTTTGGCTTCTATAGTCCATGAAATTAGTAGAATATCCTTGATATTTGCGCTTCATCCAGTACCTTTTCATGAAAATATTATTTTAAGCATTCTTGATAAGTTTTAAGTTTTTCATCCCGGAGTACTATTCACAGGGTTACTATTTTTGAAGTACTATTCACGGGGTATTATTCACTCGAGTACTATTCACCCGGGGTACTATTCATTATAAAAATTGATTCGTTTTCGGTCCAAATTATTTTTGGTACAATATTATTCTTGAATTTTATTTCAAAAAGCAATATCATGTTGGCAATTAGGACGTTATTGATTTTTGGATAAATTAAATTATAAATCTTTAAAAATTTATCCTTAAACTTGTTTTATTGAATTCTTATATCATTGTCATCATCCTCATGTTTATATTCTGTTGAAAGTCATATATGGCCTGTAGTGCATATATGGACTTCGTATGATTATGACCAGGGATTATTCGGTATAATCATGACCGTAATATTACAAAGGATGTGGTAAAAGTCCTCATTGGCTCGTGGTGCATTGATGGACAGTTGTTGGCATGATCATGACCATTGATAAATACATGAATATTCTTGGCCCGTAGTACATGGATAATTTATGGTCGTGATACTAATGAATATCCTTTGGCGTAGTGCAGGGATGATGTGGATTATTTATTAAGCTGAGTCTCAGCGATAAAAGTGATAAAAAACCTTTTAAATCATAGAAGATAGTAGATTTTATTCTCTATTTGACTCTTCTAATGGATTGCTTGTTTCGCTGCAGTTAAACTTGATGTTTGTTATATTTTATCAGTTTAACACTGTTGAAGGCTTACGATAAATTATTCTGCATTATCTTAGTCATAATATTTCTTACTAATGAGAACGTAGACGGGACTAGTCGGGGAACGGAGTGATGGTCCAGATTATAACATTAGTAGTCATCACTATTCTATAAAATAGTGTGATAATAATTGTATTGAGGACACCATTTGAGTTGAATACTGTCTAGAAGACAATATTCGTTTTAAAACTCTCAGTTTATGTTTGGTCATATTTTACACGACAGTTGTATTTAAATTTTATACCATGTATTTGGCAACTCAAGATGGGTGATGTATACCTATTTTGGAGGCGTCGCAAAAAACACCTTATTCCTCAAATCTTGAACTTCCCCTGATGTTTGATCATCTACGGCCACTACACTGCCTTCTTCTCCATCTTCTGTCTCTATTTCTGGCCCTACTTTAGCTTCTTTGGAATCTACTTCTTCCTCTTCATTCAGTTCCATCACGGGG